>JARYHS010013630.1:236695493-237295493 GCA_031002005.1 Vandiemenella viatica
ATTTGGTTGTAAGAGGTGGTTTGCATGTAGCAGCTATTACTGATTCAGGCAAGTTCTGTTATTGAAAGCATGAAGCAACACAGTATCAGATGTATTTTTCTGAACGTACACAATAAAACATATATGTCTGATGTAGTTACCCTTAGCCCGCCCCACTGTCTTAGTTGTTTGCGGCGTCCTTATATTTTCTAGCACTGACATTGGTTTAGCTGATTCGAGTCCTGGTAGCGGAGGAAATTTTCATCTTCAGTACTTGACTGGGAAGATAGGAGAGGTGGTGTTGTACAATTCCTAATCACCTGATTGTCTTCAAAAGTCTTGGGCTAATACTCAAACCTCTCCGCAGTGAGTATGGTGTTAGGGCATATGGCACTGTTAGGGATGATTCGTCCGTCGCATTGGTTCCTTAAGACTGGTTTGTCTTTCGGAAGAGTAGGCGCCTGTCCCTTCTTCATCTTTCATTTAATATGACACAAACAAAACTCTATACTGAACACACAGACTATCACAGGCAACAGGAAAACACTCCTGCTTATCTTTTCAAATATGTCCCCTTAAAGCATCCTCCAAAGTAGCCGCCTACGGGTTTGGCATCATAAGGAGAAGATTGCCCTTAGAAATTCTATGAAATACTTAAACTTCTTGAGACGGTTAGATTTCTCATAAGAAGATGAGATACACTTAATTTTATTGGTCCAATATAGTTCAAATATTTGCACTTGTGTCAGTGAATCTTCAATGATACAGGGTTGACTTTTTGATCTCAAAAAGAGTATTGGGTTTTATACAGATTATGAAAGGTGTGACAGGTAACTGATTAGTTCGATCACCCTGGGTGGATATCCTATATGTGGAGTATCGTGAAGCTCTTATGCATATTACACTTAAAAAAAAGGAGATACTGTAACCAACACTAGGAACAATTTAGTAACCAATTGGAGATTAAACTTGAAGTTCCTGAAAATTTAATAATCACTATCTGATTTGAATTGTATGAAATATAATTATAACTGCAGTTGGATAATCAAGTCACCCAATTTAATGTTAATTAATCTCTAAACACTATCGCCAGATTTATCGTCGATACAAGAACGTTTCTAAGACATACAAGTACTCAGATCCGTCGATAAATATCGTCAAAGCGAATTATTGGTTTTATTTTACAATACCTTCTGTTTGGAAACGGTATAAGCGGGAATCTGTAAGAGCCCAATGAACCGGGAGAGGGCCCGATACGAAAGGAAAGCGTTAGCTGGATGCATCCTTGCCGGATTTAGCCTCCGCGGCGCCGGTCTGCCAGGGTAGGCCTGTTATCGGACTTGGGGTGGGGTGGAGAGGGGAGGGAGTAGCTGGACGTGCTTCGCTTACCGAGAGGTACACGTCCCTAGGGGGAGCTGCAAATCTCGACGGCTGGACTTTTCACCAAGCTGCAGCCGTAATTGCTCCTCTGTCGAGCTGTTTATCTACACCAGCTAGAGCAGAGCTGGAATGGACGACACGAATATGTTCTTCAGTGTTACAATTTTCCGTGATCTTGACTAAAAAACAGTGTAGAGTGAAAGTATTATTTGTTTTTTCTGTCTCGCTACGATTCATTGCAGCTTGAGCTCTACGCACTTCTGCTGATAACCTGCGTAGTATAATAGAGGAAATCCCGTATTTACTAAACATATATACTGTTTCCAAAAGGTGTTTTGGTGTCGAGGCGTTCCTCTCCTTTGATACTTAACCAATTTTAAAGGTTAAGATCCCCACTTTGGTAACATCATTAATTAAGAAAGGATATTTTTGAAGTTCAAACCGTAAATGACAAAGTTGTGAATACTGAAGGTCACGGCTATGCGATAGTTGAGAGTCAAGCTGCTAGGCGTCGCTGGCGTCGATAAGGAGAGATCACATTACCGCTAGATAGCAGCACCATATATCATAGGGATATAGTAAGGAGCTTCTCGGATATTTATCTTTCTGTTAGGGAAACATTTCATCATTTCTAATTGTTTCGTAAGACGTTGTAAGTGTTTTGCCACGTACCTGTTTCAGTTGGCAAATAAACAATTGCTACAAATGAGCCGGCTCATTTTCATTCTACTACAAACTACCAGCCTCGCTATTCATCGTATACCATTCGCAAAATTTTCGCACGAGGCACCTATTATTATCAAAACGTGATTACACTGTGAGGGAAAATTAACTGAAAGGAATGTCGCGTAAAGAAGTCTCAGCACCAACTAATAACATGTCGATCTATATGATACTAGTAAACTGAATTCTTTGAAATACGATTATTGAATAAGGAACCGTGTCATTTGCCAGCAGATGTAATAGAGTTATGAATTTCACTCACTGGGAAATGGTTTTGAAAACCTTGTATCAAAACTGAATATCTCCATTTTCCTGCGTCAGTGCGCGAAGTTTTAGTTTATATATATATATATATATATATATATATACGGTCTCTCTGATAGTTCTTATCACTGTTAAAAAAACATGTTGCGAATTCCTTATTTATACGGAAACGTAAATGTGATATGATTATAATGGGTTGAAGTAAAGTAACAATAGGACAGTGGAAATAAACAATTTCTCTATGCCATAACCGATTACATCTAAGCTTTTATCGCAATCTCTGCTCAATAACTATGCGTACTATTACCAAGCAACCGTTAGGTGACTGATGTATTTACGTTTCTTACGAATCCTAAACAAATTATTTTTTTGTATTTAGCCTACATTATTTAATTTCATTTTAGTTAAATAGGATGGAAAAATGAGTTATGTTGACACTAAAAGTTGTAGAGTGGTTATAATATGTTGGAAGTAATGTCATCGAAGCAGTTTACAGATCTACAGTTTTGTGATTTGAAATCGATATGTAAACAACAACTCGAATCTCCTCAAGACACCTGTTTATGAAAAATTCTACCCTAAGGCATTTTTTTTTAAAGCCCTTAACGTCTCTTAACAGCGAGGTCTTTAGAGACGGGAAAGGATGGGGGGCAAGGAATGGGAAGGCATTCGGCCATGGCCTTTTGAAGCAAGCATCCCGTCATTTGCCTGGAGTGATTTGGGAAACCATGGAAAACCAAAATCTGGATGCCCTGACGGAGCCTTAAGACAGACTGGCACTAATGTACTGTACTTCCCGTACGACTCATTCAGTAGATGGTTTGATAATTTCAAATGCACAGAAAATATTACTTGTACTCTGCTTTCTGAAATGTTTTAAATAATTTTTTTAACGACTTGAAGGACTAAATCAAAGAGAATTTAATATCTTGTACCTCCGCTTGTGGTGTCTATTGTTTACTGTCAGAAATTCAATGATGATGGTATTTAATTAAAGGTAATATGAAAAAATTATATCTTATTCTCTTAGATTCTCTGGTTTTATAAGTTAATGGACACTTAACAGTTTCGTTGGCAGACAATTGCTTATGAAAACAGATTTTTGAAAATGTGAGTGCTAAGAAAATTTAAATGCTGAATTATAATCTGAATTTATTGAACCTAGCGGTTTTATTTTCTCAATAGAAAACCAGTACGGCTTATTGAACGTCTTGGTTACAAACTGCTGAACATGTTTAACCAATTCTCTGTCGCGATGTTCTACTACATCAGTGACTTGACGAATCGGGCACCATACAGTCTTTCCGGAATAGCAGGTACGTCAGCAGGACACGCCCTCCTGGAAGAACCAGCAATTCGTCAACTCAATCAAGGGAACGGCGGCTACGCTACGGAGAAAAACTTTCCGGGAGCCCTTTGACGTTACAGAAGACAAGGGCATCTCGCCCGCAGGGATCGGTATGTCGGAGTCGATCGCGTATTTGCCCCTCGCGAACTCCTCGTGGCCAAACACCAAAGACAAGGCGGTGTTTCACTGTGTTCCTGTCGACACGAAGGATTTAACCGGTCCATCTGAGTCTCAAAACACAGTGTGCAGAAATAGATGCGGAGGTTCAAAACCTCTGAAAAGATCAAATCAAAAGCTATTTGCGGATAAATATTTGTTGATGCCTTGAAGTCCGATCCACAGTGCGAATAAAGGAGGATAGTTAGGTATAGGCTGAATGCTGAATCAACTGAGTTGCAATTTTTGGCGGATATTCTGTAACTCAGGCTACTGTTTTTCCTTCACTGACATTTTCATCTTACCTTATTGCACGGTATAAGTATGACTGCATAAAGCGTAAAATAATTAAATAATCTACAGATTATATGTATTGCTTTAAATACCGTCGACATACTGCAATTAGAACTCGGAAATGGTACGATATTCTACTGCACAATCACTGTGTTACGAGATAAAATTTTAATGCCATGATGGAAACGTTATGCTGATGAAACGTTAAGCACTCTGGATTGAAGGATCTGGAGAACAAACCAGTATAGGCGTGAACAACGCAGTAACCATATCATAATCATTACGACCGCTGACACAGAATAAATTTACCCCTTTTGTTGTTCACACTCTGCACCCAGGTCAATATGAATAATTCTGTTAGTACTCTACCACATATTTTATTAAAGTAATACCTATCTTTTTGATGGCATTTTTCTTATTAAATAAACACACCCCTGAACATTTTAAATTATTTGTAGTTAATATTTTTTAATATTTAACTCATACACTTCCCATATACTCTAAGAGTTGATAACAGGAGAAGAACGCGTAAGATTAAATTTTCCTAATCTAGACCGTTCTTGAACAGCGAAATGTCACACTTGGCAAGAAACCCTAGCCATTATTTTGTGAGAGCCTGCTTCCTGATTTTGAGCATCGATCTTAGCGGAAGCATCAGTGATGTTTTATTCTAGTCTCTAAAACTTCTGGTGCATCGAGATGGCAATAAATACGTTAGACATATTAAACCTAATCGAATCTTCCGAAGAGCATCTATTACATTTATATCTCATCGCCGTCATAATCTTTATAGACACCATTTTTCTAATCCTGTGTTGTCGTTAATTTCGAACTTCATAATCGTTTTCCTTAACTCCGTCAATAATCACTAATTCGTCCAATGAACGTGAATCACATAGTCCATAAGTCAACTGCACTAAGTTCAAAACAAACAACTCTGGAATTTAATGTTCCAATAGCATTAACTAAATAATAGGCGCATCAAGACCCCCACCAACGAGTAGAAAAGAAATGAATCTGTTTTTGTTTTGTTTTGTGTGTGTGATAGTCTTTCCTTGATACTACACTAAGATCCAGATGGAGTAAACTCTTGTATAACTCAGCAAACAAATTCAATGCTCTGTTAAAAAATAGGATAATGTAATTCCTGTTTAAGAGGTTACAGCCGTTAACGGGCCGTTGATTACCTATCAATCCGCACATCAGCCCACCTTGAATCCTTGCCTACAACAGACCAGTGATGATGGCCGACACCTCTGAAAAATAGTGAGCTACGCTAAAGAATAAATTTGAAAGTAAGATTCTTATTGTACTACTTAATTTATGGCGATACTGGCATATGTTTGACGTATTTTAACTTACTAATATTGTTGGAAAAGACGTCGGTCCTGTGCTTGAAAGTATTTTTTTCAAGCCTTACTGTTTTATTTATTAATAAAATTACGACTAGCGTAAGTCATAGATCACAATACAGCTTCGTGGAAATTACTAAAACTATCTCTTACATAACACAAAGGCTAACGCAGCCTCCCTCGGAGCCGGTATCAACACGCCTCTCTTCCATACTGCTGCTTTTTCCCAACCACATCCCCAACCTAACATACCGGTTAACTCGAGAGTTTTACCTGTACAGGTCACCTGACAGTTCTTTCAATCTGCGCAGTTGTGCTCGCCGGAACGTGTGTGTGGCTTTTCGAATGCCTGTACAGTTTTCAGTTCAGTTTTGTTTCAGAAAGCGTCTGTATTGTTTATGTTTACCGAAATAATTTGGTGTTATTTCCCTAGGCCTAGTGAATTTGGTGCACATAATGTTATGACGGAGGTATAATGAACTTATATGAGTGTTTTTTTTAATTTTTTTTTTAATGCATGACAGTGAACCTTGTCTGAGACGAGAGAAAAGGTGACATTTACATGACCTGCCAGTTGCAAGAAATTTTAAAGTAGCTGGCAATCTTTCATGGGAAGAAATAGTAACTGTCATAACTATGTTGTTCTACTTACAGCAATTTCTGGTTGACTTTTTCGCTCAATCGCAAGTAATTACAGTACTCTATTATATATGAATTTAATTCATGTAGTAATTTTGTTTGGGTGCTCCAATCTTTATACGAAGTTTTTCGTTTTTTATTTGCTTTTTATCACACTTAATCACCACAAATAAACGGACAAAAGTGATTGCGTCGTCTTCTTTCTTGGTCGCCCGTCTCACTGATTCATTTGAATTCCTCCAGTTTACCGTACCATGTACGTGGTCCTCGTTGTACAGTATACCTGTCCGTGTATTCTGCGCAGGCCTGTCGTACACTTAAAAGGTTACATGTATGCCAGGCCTTTTATCATCGCATCGTCAACATCGGGACCACCAGGGGAAAAATTGATGGAAAGGAACGGAAACTAATCCAATTCCTTTTGCAGGAAACACTTCAGCATTCATCTCGAGTCTTTTTGGGAAAGCAAAGTAACACACATTTTGAAAACAGTAAATCATCCTGTCAGATTCTGCTGAACGGTTATTAAATAAATTTTCGGACTCCGCACACAGCAGCAATAAAGAAAAGTGACATGCAACAGTAATACGGATTCAATAGAGAAATATAGCTGCATGAAACAAAACATATAACTACTTATGATCGAATAATATTCTTTTCAGATACAGAGAAAAGTAAATAAGAAATCAAAAAATTAGTGATACATGTATATCAAATTGTGATTAATAATAGAAGAAGAAAAAAATAAGGAAGTTGAAAATGTGTGTTTAATGAAATTGCCACCGTAGCATACGTTCCGTCGCAATTACATTAATCTAAAATGAATTAATTAATCATGTAGCCTACCAATATGCGTACATAGGAATTATAATTAGCTTAATGTACGAGCAATTTTGCGTGCTGCAGATAGGTGGATATATTCGGACGAAAGCATTGCTCTGGCGCGACGGTCGCAAATACAGGGTAAGCAGGAGTCTCATAATAACGGTTCACCGAAGATCCCAGCGGATTAGCTGCGATGCCCATTTCTAAGGCTTTGGGAGAGATTATATTAGCTTCTTTCAACCAAATGTCAATCTCTACTTCACGAGGTGCACACTGTTTGCATGGACTGGGATCTGGCGACTGAAAGATTCCCGGTATAAGAAGTCATCCTCTGTTTGTTTGTCTGCGGTCTCCTAACAAAGGGTAGAAGAGCGGGCAGTGGTCCAGGGCACCCTCTTGCCCTTGGGGTTGGAAACTGCCCCTAAAGGCGGATGAAAAAGAAATGATCAACGGTACGGGGATGCAGAAGCCAATTGGAAGACAATGCTCTAAAGGCCCTAATGGCATTCCGAGGCTATGTAATCCTCTCAAATTACATATTGTATGATCCTGGGTAAAATATTCCGGAGGTAAAATAGTTCTCCGGATGGGTACTGCTCAAGGAGGAGTCATCAGAATGGATAGAAACATTCTACGAGTCAGAGCGTGGAATGTTAGAAGTCTGAATAGGGCAGGTAGATTACAAAACTTAAAAAGAAAGATGGAAAGACTTAGGTTAGATTTCGTTGGGATTAGTGAGATTAAGTGGAAGGATGCACTGGATTTTTGGTCTGGGGGAACACAGAATAATTAACACAAATTCTGTCAATCGAGTCACTGGTGAAGGATTTGTAATGAACAAGAGAGCCGGGAAACGGGTGAGTATAGCGACATAAATATGTTGATGAAGCTTTAAACTAAGCCTGCCTCAACCATGTTCATACACAGCTGGTAAAGAAAAGAAAGAAGACTTTAGCGAATAAGCCTCCCGAAAATCTTGGATCACAGGAGAAATTTTATACCTCATGGATCAAAGGAGAAGACACAAAAAAGCTCAGAGTGATGCAGGAGGAGAGCAATACAGACAAATTAGAAATTAAATAAACAGAAAATGCAACAAAAAAAAGAGAAAAATGGCTGCCAGAAAAGTGTGAAGAAGCAGAAAATGAAATGGTCGCAGGTAAAGCAAACGTGGCTTATTGGACGATCAAACAAAATCTTGGAGAAATGTTGAAAAGGTGTTTAAACATTAAGGACGAGCTAACCACTGGAATGAATACTCTGAGGAACTGTAGGATGGGGATTACTTGAACAACAGCGTAATGGAAAGAAGGCGATTTCGGCGTTAATGACTGAAGAAATCCTGTTTTGAGAAAAGAATTTGATATGGCTTTAAATAACCTGGAATCAAATCAGGCATTTAAGATTCCTGCAGAACTTTTGAAATCCCTAGGATAAGAAGGAATTCAGAAATTATTCAACCTGATACCAAAAAGCTATGAAACAGGAGAAATTCAGACTGATTTTAATAAAAGTGTCATCTTCACACTTTCGAAGAAAGCATAAGACGACAAATGTAACAAATGTCGCAACATATGTCTGACATCACATGTTTAAAATTACTGAGCAGGATAATATACAGTAGATTGGAAAAGGAAGTAGAAGAGATAGTAGGTGAAGATCAGTTTGGGTTTAACATAAACCGATTTGCTGTTGTTGTTGTTGTTTTTGTGGCTTTAGGGCGCGTCGACAACGAGGTCATTAGCGCCCTATAAACCTTTTTGCAACGGAAGGAGTTCTGACTTTAAGATTAATGCATGACGGGTGGATCAAGAAAAACAATGATATTTTTATGGTGGTTTTTGATTTAAGAAAAGCTTTTGATAATGTTAGGTTGGACAGATGTTCGAAAGTTTAAAGAAGTTAAGTCAAAAATATCAAGATAGAAGAATACTTTATAAATAATACAAGAATCTCAAGGCTATAACAAATGTAGAGAATAATGAGAAATATGCATCACTTCAAAAGTCTGTCGCTATTAATATTCAATAAGCAATAAAGGAACCGAAAGAAAAATTTTAATGTGGCAAAAGTGTTTAAGGAGAAAAAATCGGTATGCCACGATTTGCTGATGACATGGTCATTGAGAATTTACTAAATATCAAGAAGAGAATATAAAAAAGTGCAAGACAAAATCGACGAAATGTAGCAGAACTGATACCAATAATAGTACACTAAATATCAAAATAGGATAGATGTGATAGGAGAAGTAAGTGAATTCTGTTACTTAGAAAGTAAAATTACAATTGATGGCCAAAGAAGGAATAATGTTAAAAACAGAATAGCATTAGCAAGAAGAGCCTTTATGCAAAAGAGAAATATTTTAGTTTGAAATATTGTTCTAGGATTTAGAAAGAGGTTTTTAAAATTCTATTTATGTAGCACAGCACTTGATGGTAATGAAGCATGGACTTTAGGAATATCAGAAAGAAAGAAAATTGAAGCGTTTGAAATGTGGTTCTGTAGAAGGAAGCTGAAAATTAAGTGTACACATAAAGTGCGAAATGAAAATGTTTTAGAAATGTCGGATGACGAAAGAAGTGTGTGGAAGAGGCTTACAGTAAGAAGAAACAGGATTTTGGGTAATATTTTGAAACATACAGGATTGATTAATTTGTTAGTGAGGGGAACGGTCCAATGTAAGAACTGTAGAGGAAGACAGAGATTATAATATATGAAGCAGATAATTAAGGACTTGGGTTGTAAGGGGTATGTTGATATGAAGTGGTTAGCGCAAGATAGGAAGGAATGGAAGAAAAGCAAAAAAAGAAAAAGAGAGAGTGAGTGATGGAGAACTAGAACAAATTATCTGGAATGAAGTAGACTTGCATATATTACTTAATCATTTTTTGTCGTTTCTAAATGGAATTTAATATGTCCTTCTTCACAAAAGTTGTTACTTAATAATACCCCTTTCAAATGGCATTAGCATGAACAGTGACCCTGATAAACCAAACTTTTTCTTTGAACAAATGGGTAAAATGGGACATTCAACTGTTCTGTTTTTACTTCACATACATTCGTAGAACATTAATTTTTAAATGGGTTTATTTATTTTTGCAACAGAGAAACTAATAAACAAACTCCTCCCCTTGTAAAATCTGCGAAGGCACATTATGATTTATGTTTTTAATGATGTGATGTGTGTTTACCTAAACGCATCTTCAGAAATGTTATGTAAAATCAAAACTAACAAAGTCGAACAAATGTTAGCTCGTGCTTTGCTTCGTTTTTTGTTCATTATTTTCAATTGGAAGCTGTTGTTTCTTTTAATATTAAATTAAATTAGTTATAGAAAGTGGTAGCAATAACGAAAATGTGTAAATTTCCAGTGAACTGGAAGTCATTGGCCGATTATTATACATATTAGTGTAGGGGAGGATTGTTCAACACACATTCAAAATATTTTGATGACAAATGAAACTGATGAAGACACAAAAGTTAAAATCTTTTTGAATTTCGTGAGCCATTTTTTAAAATTATTTTCACAAAGCTGTTAAACAACTGAAATGTAATGACGTCACAATCTGAGATAAATATTATATTATGTCAAATTTAAAATCAGCGCTAGAAAAATGTAAAAGAGACTGTTTCTTTGGTTGAGAAAACAAGAAAAAGCCGTTAGAAGCCAAATTCTCCAAAGAAAGTGATAATATTAAAAATGATTTTCTAGTATTCGTTGATAAATGTCTGGAGTATCTAAATAAATGGTTAGATTTTAATAAAAGCAATTGGCTATACAAAAGACAAAAATTAAATTTAAAACACGAGGTTTCATTTGATGACTGTGAGACAATATCAGAAGTTATAAATTTACGAGAAAAAATGAGTATCAAAGTAAACGGAATTTACTCTGAAATAATAATATTACACGAAATCTAGGTAAAAGTAAGAGAAGTATTTCATTAATAAAAAATGAGCTTTTGATCGACATTAATTTAATAACTGAATGCGATAAAGCATATCACAATTTTACTGTAGACAAAAAATTGTTAAAGATGCAAGAAGTGCAAAAAAAATATAACCTAAAAAATAAAATAGTAAAACATACCTTTTGTCCTTTCCTACACTTTCGTAAAATATTATACTTCTGAAGTGTATCATATTTTTACAGCTTATGGTTATCGGTGGTTGTATTTTAATTGCTAGTGGGATCAAAGCGTATTTTGTTTCCACATTCCTCGTTAAATTTCCTTTTGTAACTTCTGCTATAATTATTAATGTTTAACAGTTTTTTTTCTTTTTATATAACCTAAAACGAAAATTTTATATCTTTATAACTTACTCTAGAAAAATACTATACCCAATTGAAAAAATGTTGGTAACCCTAGAGGCGAATGCTGATGATGTATTTAGTAGACTTGGACATTATAGTTAGCGACCGGAACCGCTCAGTTTAGATGGTAGCTCTTTAGCGTACTAGGTCGCTCCCCTCTCGAATTCCAGAGAGACATAGCGTTCGCTCGCTTTGCTACCGCTACTGAATGCGATCTTTTATTTGTTATGGTAGTTGTGGTTATCGATGGTTGTCTTTTAATTGTTAATGGGATCAAAGCGTGTTTTGTTTTCACATTCCTCGTTGAATTTCCGTTTGTGACTTCTGCAATAATTTAGTTGTGGTAATCGATGGTTGTCTTTTAATTGTTAATGGGATAAAAGCGTGTTTTGTTTTCACATTCCTCGTTGAATTTCCGTTTGTGACTTCTGCAATAATTTAGTTGTGGTTATCGATGGTTGTCTTTTAATTGTTAATGGGATCAAAGCGTGTATTGTTTTCACATTCCTCGTTAAATTTCCGTTTGTGACTTCTGCAATAATTATCAATGTTTTTTTCTTTTCTTTTGATTTCAGTGTCTTCAGTGAAATGTGTACGCAGTGAATTGCTTCCTTTTACATGACATAGTAGCAAATAACCTAAAACAGAAGTCGATCATGGGAAAAGAATCGAACGAACTAAGAAGCGAAAGATATGGGAACTAGTTCGCGTGTTTCGTCTGTGGGAGCGCTCTTCCGAACTACACAAGACAAAAATATGGTAGACTTGTGACCAGATGTTATGCTGTTATGCTGTTAAAGACCGAAATAATGAAAGCTGGTAAAGAAACATTAGGCTTTAGGGAACAAGCTGTCAGAAAACCATGGATCACAGAAGAAATTTTGGAACTGATGGATCAGAAGAGAAGGTACAAAAATGCTCAGAATGAAACAGGAAGAAAGCAATACAGGCAACTTAGAAATCAAATACACAGGAAACGCAAAATAGCAAATGAAAAATGGCTACAAGAAAAGTGAGAAGAAGTAGAAAAGTAAATGGTCATAGGTAAAGTGGATGTTGCATTTAGGAAGATCAAACGAATTTTGGAGAAATTAAGAAAAGAGGTGTGAACATTAAAGCCGCCGATGGGAAACCTCTTTTAAGCTCAGACGATAGAGCTAACCGATGGAAGGAATACATTGAGAAATTGTATGATGGGGACGACTTGAGCGATAGCTTAATAGAAAAGGAACATTGGCGACATTGTCAACATTGAAGACTTAGGTTATCCTGTTTTGAGGACAGAATTTAATAAAGTTCTGAATGACTTTAAAGCAAATAAAGCAGTTGGAATTGATGAGATCCCTGCACAACTTCTTAAATCCCTAGGAGAAGAAGGAATCGAAAGATTATTCAAGATGATATCAAAAAGTTATGAAACAGGAGAAATTCCAAATGAATTTAATAAAAATATCATCTTCACACTTTCGAAGAAAGCACAAGCCGACAAATGTGAGAATTATGGCACCATTAATCTAACATCAAATGCTTCAAAATTATTGACCAGAATAATATACAGAAGGATGGAAAGGGTAGTAGAAGACGTAGTAGGTGAATATCAGTTTGGGTTTCGGAAAAATCGCGGTACAAGGGAAACAATTCTGTCTTTAAGATTAATACTCGAAGGGCGGGTCAAGAAGAACAAAGATACATTTATGGCATTTGTTGGTTTAGAAAAAGCTTTTGATAATGTTAGGTGGGACAAGATGTTCAAAATTTTTAAGAAGTCAGGTCTAAAGTATTGAGATAGAAGAATACTTTATAAACTATATAAAAATCAAGTAGCTGTAATAAAAGTAGAGAATCATGAGAGACAAGCATCAGTTAAAAAGGGTGTGAGACAAGGTTGTAGTCTATCCCCGTTAATATTCAACTTTTATGTAGAGGAAGCCATGAAGAAAGTAAAAGAAAAATTTCCATGTGGCAAAAGTGTTCAGGGAAAAAAAATCTGTATGCTACGATTTGCTGAAGACATTGTCTTGTTAGCAGAGAGGACTGAGGATACTGAGAAATTACTGAATGCCATGAACAAAATTTTGATGGAATATTTTGGCCTGAATATAAATCAAAACAAGACAAAAGTGATGAAATGTAGCAAAAATGTTACAAATACTAGCAGATTAAATATAAAAATAGGATCGGATGCAATTTGAGAAGTAAGTGAATTCTGTTATTTGGGAAGCAAAATTACAACCGACTGCCGAAGCAGGAATGATGTTAAAAGCATATTAGCACTAGCAAAAACAGCCTTCATGAAAAAGAGAAACCTTTTAGTTTCAAATATTGATCTAGGAACTCTATGTGTGGAGCACAGCACTTTACAGTGAGCGAAACATGGACTTTTGGAGTACCGGAAAGAAGGAAAATTGAAGCATTTGAAATGTGGTGCTACAGAAGAATGTTGAAAATTAAGTGGACAGACAAAGTAAGAAATGAACGTATATTGGAAATGATGGGTGAGGAAAGAAGTTTATGGAAGAAGGTTACAGAAAGAAGAGACATGCTGGTAGGTTATATTTTTAGACATGCTGGATTGGTTAATTTGCTGGTGGAGGGAACGGTCGAAGGTAAGAACTCTAGAGAAAGGCAGAGATTAGAATATATGAAGCAGATAATTGAGGACGTGGGTTGTAAGGGATATGTAGAGATGAAGAGGTTAGCACATGATAGGAAAGGATGGAGTATTGCATCAAACCAGTCGAACAGCAAAAAAAAAGTTATGCTGCAGATTCATGTTACAAAACAGGTTTTGCACACCCAGCGCCGTCCTGAGCGAGCACAGTGGCGTGATTTCATTAACATTGTCAGTGCTGCGTGCGTCGCGAGAGACAAGGATTTGAGGTGAGTACGGGAACGCAAAAGTCAGAAGACAGTTTCAGACAGTACTAAAAGGAGGGAAGCCGTTCGCAACTACTTAGATTATGTACGGAGAGGCAGGTTAGAGTTAAGAACATAGCAATTTGACCGTTCGTAAATCAGATGTATATCTTACTGATCCAGACTGGATAGAACAGTGTAAGAAGTAATCACATCTCTATGCTGGACTGATCTGTACGATGCAGGTTGCAATAAGGAATTTCTTATCAATAAAAAAAATAATGAGATGAATCACGTTACTGATTTGTGTTAAAATCTATTTCACTAATTGTTGTATATTGCGATCGATGAAGAAATGTGATCTCATTAAACTTCAAAGCGCGGAAGGGAACGAACGAGTAGCTTAACACAGTCCGACAACCTTCAAGACGGTCGTCACTGTAGTAGCAAACCGGACGCAAAACTTTAACAGTTAGTTAGAAAGCATCTTCATCGACGAAAACACAAGATATCGGTGTGTTCTTAATTGATGAAAACTTTTTATCTACCTTCTATTAACTTCTGCAATCAATTGATTAATAAGTAACTAGGAATCCTAACAATTCGTTAAGGTAATAAAAACATCAGAAAATGTTACTATTTCGGCAATAAATGGAATTACATATAATTTTCCTAGAATAGAAATTAAGTTCGTTACCTTGTATTATAAGAAATCTTTCCTTCTGCTAAAATTTGGTAAAGTCTCTCGAAACAAAAACTTTTATTTTGGCAAATACTTTTCTTTTAAACTCTATGTATTAGTGCTGTGTATATACTTTAAAACCGTAGAACTAGACCTCTGCAAAACAAAAAAAAAAATTCTGGGTACAATTTAAACGAAAATTAATCAAACATTTATATTTGTTAAGTTTTAATTATTTATTTCTATTTTGTTGTCACCGTTTTCTGTGCTTGGTTGAATATATAATAACTGCCTTACGGACCAACTATTCCGTGTGTTTGGCTGACGTAGCGTTTGTGTTTGATGTCACGTGTTTGTTTATGATGGCGAAAGGTTAGTGCACCGCATACAGCTCTTAACATAATTAAAGTGATGGGACCAACATGTTGAAACTTCAGCATCCGTGATTTCATTCACTTTACTCGTGTACTATGTGTAATAGGTACGTGTTTTTCCAAGCCTTCCAACCATGAACAGATCACTGTGCTGACAAGCTAAACACAGACGTCGCAACATTAAACTTTTTACCAAGCGTGGTGGGTGAGCGGTAACGCTCTGGCCTCGCATTCGGGACGACGTGGGTTCGAATCCCCATTCCGCCATCCAGATTTGGATTTTCCATGATTTACAAAAATCACTTCAGGTAAATGCCAGGATAGTTTCTTCAAAAGACCATGACCGATTTCCTTCCCTTTTACTTGACTCCAGTCCTTTCCCACCTCTAATGACCTCGACGTCGACGAGGCGAAGAGCCAGAAGAAAAATACACATCCTAGCGTTCTCATCTTTTCTCCTTAATTAATAGACAATCGCCACCGTCTATGATAACAAAACGCCTCAGGATCAACATTAACATTTTTTCGTCAGAATCCATTTTACTGAGTGATAGAATTTTCTTCTTCGGATTGGATAACTGAAAAGTACCAAGAAAATAATAGATATTCCAAGTTACCTAAGGTTACAAAGTGATTCAAAGCCACTGGTATGTAGTTTGGTTCTTTAAAACTATGTACAGATCTTGAAATCAATAGAATCTGTGGAACTTACAATCATATGTAATAACTAACATAGGACGTTACCTGTTTACAGTTTACACTGTATATTGTGTTTACTTTTGTGATACTAAGTATCTAACAGGTAATCAGTAGTTGGTAATATTAATAATTTGCTAAAGATGATATGCATTGTTCCATATTTCCAAGATTATTCTCACATGGAATTAATCATTTCTAATATAATATAATATAATATGATAACATACATGAAATGATATTTTTTTACCGTAGTTACCGTATTATTTCGTTCTTTGCAACCTGGAAACTAAGATATCCCTAAGAAAATCGTGATTCCTTATCCTAGGTATTTGCATCCTCATCCGTAATAGGACTGTTTTATAAGACTGTGTACTAGTATAGTCTGAGCTGAGGTATAGGTAACAACTGAATAATTGTTCTGAATACACTTATTAAAGTATTCCTTACAACAGATTTGTAAATGAAAACACCGCCTGTTATCAATTGTTTTTAATTAATAAATTACATGTACAATAGTTCCAACTTAATGTTTTTTCAGTGTTGTTGCAGGCCATGTTTCCGCAGTTGCTTAATTAATTACTAGTTGAAAGATAACGCCAATGCAACTGTTTTATTTATTTATTGATGCGTCGTACGCGTTACACCTCTCATCGAGGCATCATCAGCGACGAATCTGTGTTACACTTTTTATATTCAGTTTTATCTTATTTTTACGTAATTATGAGCATGAGATATTTTATAGCTAATGGTTACTTACTATTAACATTTTTAATACGGTATGCAGCTTCACATCTCAGTTTTCATATACAAAGCATGTTTTGCCTGTATCATATTCACAATATTGTTTGTTGTCATCGTTCTGTCGTCTGTTGGCGTCAGCTGGTTTGTTTATGTCTTGTCTCTGGTGCCCTTTCGCGTCCTTCGGTGTCTACTGTGGCCATCTTGTTTGCATGTGTCAGGTCTCGTGCCGATAGCGCGAGTTTTGAAAAGTGCGTGTATGTGTGATGGTTTTGTTAGTGTGTTTTATATTTAAGTGTGATGTATATGTGTGTGGTTTTTTTATATACACAGTTTTTTTTATTTTGTTTTGTCTGTCGAGTTTGTGTATGTCATATCGAGTAACGTTTTATTTTTGATGTTTACTTGGTAGTTTAGTACTTGTTTACCTGCATTTTTTGCTTTTTGAATCTATATTCCTGTATAGTGAGTGTGTTGTATCTGTGGTTGTTGATAGTGAGAATTTGCATAGAAAAAACTGAAAACTATACAGACCAGGTACTGAAGCAAATAAATCAAACTCATAACAAAAAGCTAGATCAGTTATTACATAGACGAAAATATAGTGAAAACAGTTGAAACAGATTAAATACAACAGATTAAATACAACACCTAATGTCCACACCTTCTATCCAAAACTCATAAACTTATCAAAAACAAACATCAATCAACATGAAACAGAAATTTTAGAAAAAAGCCTCAAATACAACACAGTTAACGCTTCAGTACAAAAATTCGTCGAAAAAACAGCAATAGAAGCAGAATATATCCTAACCCAAGAAAAAAAATCTGAAAGCAAAATAAACATATAACTAGGGAACTTATAGCAAAAGAATTGAAACAAATCACATCACAGGGTAACATAAATATTAATATCAACAAAGAAACAAAAACACTAAAATGTTTAAAGAAAAAACTCTGGTCTGAAAACACAATAGTTACAAAGGCAGATAAAAGCAATTCAATAGTCTTGATGGATAAAACAGAATACATAACAAAATCAGAAGAATTTATAAAAAGAACAACATAACACAACTAAAATCAGATCCAACAAATAGGTATCAAGCAGAACTGAAGAAAATACTGAAAAAAACAAATATCATTCTTACAGACAGCCAAAAGCAACACATCACACAATTCAGCTCCAACACTGAAAAGCCAACCAAAAATACATAAACCACAAATTCCAATAAGACCAGTAATTAATTTTAGAAAAGCCCCAACATATCACTTAGCCAAACATATAAATCACATCTTGAACCAACACTACACATTAAAGGAGAACAGAAGTATAAAAATCACAACAGAACTCATTCAGAACATAAAAGACACACACATCCCAAGCACAGCTACACTCGTATCATTTGATATTGAAAATATGTACAGTAATATCCCAATCAAAGAAACCATAGAACTAATCAACACAAACGTCAATACTTACAAAATACTACCCAGCAACCATATAGAAGAAATCAAAAGCGCAATAGAAATACTTAGCGCACAGAATTATTTCACTTTTAATAATAAATATTACCTGCAACAGGAAGGACTGCCTATGGGATCCCCAATCTCAGGTACCTTAGCCAATATATTCAGAGACTACATAGAAATGGAAATACTGCAAAAACTAATCCCCAAAAAGGATACAAGATTCTGTATTGATGGAAGTATGTTGATGATATAATATGCCTCATAAATGAATCAGATGAAAGAATAAATGAATTACACCAGGACATAAACAATATACACCAAAAAATCACATTCACAATAGAAAAAGAAGACATAGGGAAAATAATTTTTTTGGATCTCACCATTACAAAACATGAAAACAAACACTAATTCCAAATATACAGAAAACCTACAGCAACAGACCAGATAATACATTCCACATCAAACCACCCACACAATCACAAACAAGCTGCAATACGTTTCATGTTAAACAGATTAAATAGAATCCCACAAACAAAGAACAATTACCAAATAGAACTCACCACAATAAAGGAAATAGCAACAAAAAATGGATATGAACTACACACAGTTGACACAATAAACAGAAAAATAATCAACCAAATTAAAAAAGAACAAATAATAAGGAACACAACCAAACTGCAACCACATAGGTCCTACCAGAAAAACACATCTACAACACACACAGTCCAAACAAACACACAAACCACACAGGACAATGATAACAAAAGGAAATGGTATGCGATGACATATTCTAACAAATACACACATCGAATCGCAAACATTTTAAAAAAACAAGGCATCAACATTGCACTACGAACTGACAACTCACTGCAAAGACAAATTAGACCACATTCAGACACAAACAAATACCAAACTTCAGGCATTTACCAACTCACCTGTCAAAAATGTTAAGCAATATACACAGGGCAAACACGAAGACAGTTCCAAATCAGGTACAAAGAGCACATGAGAGCATTAAAATACAGCAACCATTCCACATTTGCCAAACACCTCATAGAAAATAACCATTCACCGACAAATATAAACACGGATATGCAAATTCTCACTATCAACAACCACAGACACAACACACTCACTATACAGGAATATAGATTCAAAAAGCAAAAAATGCAGGTAAACAAGTACTAAACGACCAAGTAAACATCACAAATAAAACGTTACTCAATATGACATACACAAACTCGACAGACAAAACAAAATAAACAAAAACTGTGTATATAAAAAAAACACACACACATATACCTCACACTTAAATATAAAACACACTAACAAAACCATCACACATACACGCACTTTTCAAAACTCGCGCTATCGGCACGAGACCTGAACCATGCAAACGAGATGGCCATAGTAGACAACCGAAGGACGCGAAAGGGCTCCGGAGACAAGACATAAACAAACCAGCTGACGCCAACAGACGACGGAACGGTGACAACAAACAATATTGTGAATATGATAGAGGCAAAACATGCTTTGTATATGAAAACTGAGATGTGAAGCTGCATACCGTATTAAAAAATGTAAATAGTAAATAACCATTAGCTATAAAATATCTCATGCTCATAATTACGTAAAAATAGGATAAAACTGTATATAAAAAGTGTAACACAGATTCGTCGCTGATGATGCCTCGATGAGAGGTGAAACGCGTACGACGCATCAATAAATAAATGAAACAGTTGCATTGGTGTTATCTTTCACTTAGTAATTAATGTTTTTGTTTATGTTATAACATCTGCGTCTATGTTTTACAAAACTACTTCTGTATTTGTTTAATGGTGTCAGTTACTGTGAGAAACACAAAAACAGATATTATTAACATAAGCGAAAACATGAAGTTGACACCACTATACACGTAATAAACAACAAGGTACTACCTGTGCGAAACAAAACAAGGTTAGAAGATCAACCATTTCAAAAACAAAGAAATTGTGACCTCTTCAAAAATAATAGCAGCAATGTTGAAACACAGAACAGATAGGGTTCTACAAACGTGCGAACAGAGTTGTTCCCGACCAATATATGACTATTTCTACGAAAATTTGTAAGTACAGTAGCGTGTACTTTGTTAATACCTACGTACACAAATAATTCAAATTTCTCAATAACAACACGTATGAACATTTACAGTCACCGACGATGCCCCATTTCGTAAGGACTAAACGCATCTGAGGCTATATAAATTAAAAAATTGTTAACAGGCGGTGTTTTGATTTACAAGCAACTGTGGACTAATGGCCAATAATCAATGTACTTACTATAGATATTTCAAGTAAAAATCCTGCCGGTTGATTTTTCTGACTTTAAAAGAAATACCATCACTGTTGATGTGATTTATCCAGAGAATCGACTTTTCAGAAATAATTATTGTGGAAAGTAACTGGTGTAGTATTACACAACTAATTACAAGTCGCACGTTAAGAACGGCATAATTATTACTCTGTTCCCTCAGTTAAATATTAAAGTTTTTCTCTTGTATACAAAACTCCGATTGTCATCGGAAGCTGCTGCCGCCACACCAAATTCAGTGTCCAGTTGGATATATCGTCAGTTCTAATGCAGCAACCACTACACGCAACGATCACAGATTAGCGAAATTTATGGCTGTTTTTTACTGCAATTTACCGTCGACATGACTATACTTTGTCATTGCTCCAAAGACAAATTGTTTGTAAGCGGCTTATGCATCAAATAAAGCATACAGAAATGGGACAAGTACTGACAAATTAGGTTTCACGTGAACAATTAACTTGTGGCTTACTCGCTACTTCCAGTATTGTTACACAAGTTGAAGTTATTGCTTTGTGGTTATTAATTAAACGTTATTTGCAACCTTACCCCAACATAATAAGCTTAAGATTCGTTTCGTAACTTTTTCATTGGCATTCATACCAATTGGAATTTTTCCTCTGGATTTTCTGCTTATGATGATAACATTATTTGTGTTTGTTATAAAAACTGTATTGCAGATGATACACGATGGTTTGGACTATCCTAAATTAGGGATGCGATTCAAAAATAGGAAATTGTATTATTCAATTGGTATCAGTCTTTTTGCCTCCACATATTACCGAGCTGAAAACAGTATTGCGTTAGTTTGTGGAATCGGTGTGTGTAGGTCTAAGCTTACACAAAGAGGGAGGTAATTAAACAAATCGTTAAGCAAGCTACATTACAAAATAAAGAGAATTGTAGACGAAGCAATTCTCATCTGCACCCCTTCTGCTACTGGGCTTTCATACATCTATTAGTTGCAGATATGAACAGAAAATACAAGATTATTTATGCACCGGAAAAAATGCAACAAAATAGGGCCATAGGAAGTACTTCAGCCAACTTTCCCTGCAGTTCTATTGACAAACTTACAGACTGCATCATAATTTTTATCCATTAACTTGCTGACCCGGCAATGCTTCACTATTGCTAGACTTGAGAACACATATAGATTAAATTAATACATTTGAAAGTTTGTATTTAGTTAAAATTAGGTATTTACTTATAAATTTTAATTACTGTTTCATTCAATTTCCTGTTCATTGCAATGATCTTGCAAATACAATGTTTTTGGTGATTCTATTCGGCACATATACAAAAAAAATCTCTCGCTTCTTTTTGGAGATAACGGGAAAGTTGCACGTGTGTATCAGTCTTAAGAGGGGTGAAAGGGGAGAGCTAGGGCTGTTTTGTAAACTAAATTTAAACAACATTTTCACTTATTTCAAAGCATATGTGTGTAAACGTCTTCGATAACGAATAAAAAATGTATTGCCTTGTCACAAAAACTTTAAAACAATTTTTAAAATTCAAATCTCAAATTTCTTGATTAACAATTTTCTGATCTGAATCAGTCCAATGCTACAGGAAATGTCGTATACTCTAAGAATATTTCTATCGACTTTGGCTAATATCCCCACCGTTTTCGAGATTTTTGCAAAAATCTGAGTAGTTAAAAGTGTAAATTTTGCTTAATTAGATTGATTGGAGAAAGTAGGTAGGATTATGTAAACCAAATATGCAATAGACAGTATTTTTCTTTTACTTTCATATATACATGTGAAAAGTTCTACCCAAATCTAAAAACTGCGTTTGTATAAGGAACATTGGAAATTAAGAGAGGAGGGAGTGAACGGGGAGAGGGGTTAGAATTGGTAAAAAATGTAGACACTATTTTTCTGGTTGTTTTAAAGTATACATGTGCAAAGTTCCGTCGATATCTGATAAAAACTCTGTGAATAAATAAGAAGCATTGGCAAGGATTGGGAGACTGGAATAAAGCGGTATAGTAGCTGACTTTTTAAAATAAATGTAGACAGTATTTTTCTCCTTGTTTTAAAGTATACGTGTGCAAACTTCCTTCAAAATCGGATAGAAAATGTAGAATTTGTATAAAGAACATTAACAATTATTAAAAGGGGAGAGGGACTGGTTTTCGTAAAACTAATGTTTACAGTATTTATCTCTTTGTTTTAAATTATTCGTGCGAAAAGTTCAATCGAAATCGGATTAAAATTGTAGGTTTGTATAAAAATTAATGGATGTAGAGGGGGAGAGGTTGTGACTTTTGGATTTTTTATTTGGTCAGAAACCTCCATGAAAAAATCCATATATGTTCCAACTTTCAAGGTGATCGGTCAAATGGTATCGATTGTAGCTTCGAATAAAAAACATTGACAAACAATTAACGGCATGGAAAGAGATAGAGGGGTTGGTTTTTGTAAACAAAATGCAGGCAGTATTATTCTCCTTGTTTTAAAGTATACTTATGCAAATAGAATAAATACTGTGGGTTTCTATTAAGATTATTGGGAATTAAGAGGGGAGAGGGTAAAAGGAGAGGGGGTGGGCTTCGAGAAACTAAATGTAAACGGTATTTTTCTGTTTGTTTTAAAGTATTCGTGTGCAAAGTTCCTTCAAAATCAGGCAAAAACTGTAGCTTTCTATAAAGAACATTGTCAAAAATGAAGGGGATGTAAAGGGCAAGAGGGGTTGCGTTTTTGGAAACCACATGTTGACAGTATGTTTCTGCTTATTTTAAAGTATATGTATTATACGTGTGCAAAGTTCCGTCGAAATCGGATAAAAAATGTGGTATGTATAAACTTAAGGTTTGTAGAGGAGAAGAAGAGGTAATTTTTTTGGTCAGAAGCCATCGCACGATTGCACACAATAACTCGTCAAAGTTTCATGGTAGATAAAAGAATGGTATACGAATGAATTGAAGACGAACATACAAACAAACATTAGTTTTTATGTAAGAGATTCATTATTTCCTAGTAATTTACCAGTTTCTCGCAGCGTCAGAAGAGAGTCACAACGCTTTCTGCACATTTCTTCTTCTTCCGTTTCACGGATATTACGGTCTTTGGCCTGTTCCTGTATTCAACGTTTCAAAAATCTTCCTAGCCTCTTCTTCCATTAGACTTATATATACCATTTTTTTGGAAAACTATTACTCTTCATTCTACTTAGATGCTCCTTGTTATATTTTTATTCATCTGGATTATTTCATTTATTGAAAATATTTTGAGCTATTCCGTGTTATCTTTGCATCTCATTCTGTCTTCTCTCGTACATCCCTTGAGTGATACTAAAAATTTTGTTTATGCTTTCTGGAGTTGACTTTACTGTTTTGTTTTGTAAATGTCCATGTGTAACTTCGATATAGCACTGTTACTGTCATAAAGGTGTAAAATTAATGCTTGGTTCACTTCAGTCTTAATCTGTACACATAATAAAATTTAAAGTCGTCACCGTACATTAAATTTATTTAAAAAATGTAAAATCGTATGTACAGTACTGATTAAACAAGAAATTTTTTAGTTTTTTCTCTGCCTGCAGCCTGTTTGTACGCGCAAAAAGTAAGGAAGAGCTTACAGCAAAACTTACACATAGAGATAGCTTATTCATAAAATACAGAATACTTTCTATCTCGTCAAGTCACACAACGATTTTACAGAAGGGAAAGCTATATATTTTGGAAATTTGTATGTCGGTGCACGTATAACGCAAGAAATAACGAACGTATTTCGATTCAACTTACATATAGTGATAATTAATTCAATTGGGTAATCTATAGGATATTTTTATTCCAGGTAAGTTACTTAGTCCTCGAAGACACAGAGGTCAAATACGCAAATTTTGGATTTTTTGTCAGGCTGTGCATCTATCACGCAGGAACTAACGAAATGATATCTTAAGTCATGTGTTATCATATTTGATACTTGTTATACTGATAAATTAATCCGAATGAAATATAAAAAAATTGTGTGCATCTTAGCCAAATCGTCTCAGTATATTATGTTCATACACGTAATAATTAGTTCTCACTATAATCATCACAAAATCTGCACATGCTAAGAACACCGTTGTGGTTGTTTTTAGTTTTGTATATGTATGTTCAGCTTTCTTAGTAGCCTATTTAGTTTAAAACCTTTACACAACATATACATTGAGAATGAAATAAAGAAAACCAAGAAAAGCTAAAAGGGGACTGTTCTTCAGATTTATTAGTGCATATCTCAAAATATTTCTTCGATTGTTCATCAGTAAATCAACGACGCAAATCTTAGATCTTCCTCGATCAATCCTCAGTGAATCTTCGGCTTATCACTGTTTATATCACTTCTGATAACGCTCAGACTTGACAAATAATACAGTACCATCCATGACAACAGCTTATAGATTTTGATCAATCATTAGAGCTACCCACCATAATGTGGAAGGGAGGCTGTACAGACTAAGAATTTATTGGACAGCCCACACGACAGTATCCAGAAGGTCAGTGAAAAAACCTGGGCGGCGACCGTACAGGCACAGAGTACGACTGCAGGATTAGGACCGGACAGAGACTTATTATTTAGATAGAAGGTTGTTTTTGACAGTATCCACCTGCAGCATCTAGCGTAATGATAGGATTCCCTCTTAGCAGCTGGCTGCTTCACGCCTCGCCCCCTAAACCTTCAAATTTTCAAAACTGACTTCTTGTTCGATTCTGATTGCGAAAAAGGATGGTTTTGATCAAATTAGTTGACTTAATAACGCTGCTTAATGGGTTCCACTATGGTCGATAATACAGTAACTATGGTCTTCAGGTTTTATTAATGCTTGTGTTTGTCTCTTCATTTCTATGTTAACATTTGAAATATACTTCACTAATTATAAAGACACATAGCAATTTTGTGTGTGAGTGTGTGTGTGTGTGTGAACCGAAATTACATTTGTTTACAAATCAACGCATTCAGTATTCCTCGAAATGTGAGTAGCAACTCTTAGTGTTTTTTTTATATTTTTCGTTACGTCATTATATATACCACTTACTTCAGTTAACGTTTGAACAAGGCATTCATTTCGTAATTTCAGGAATATTTAATTTTCTACTTACTTCCCAAGTACTACATCTAAAATGATCCTGTCCATCCTTACAACCATCTCAGCGTCCAAGCATCAATGCTCTAAAGTGTTATGGTCCATATTAAAGCATTCTAAAACTTTCATACATTAAAACTTATCGATTCTTAAATCTTAAGTCCTGTTTCTTTAACATTTTAAATGTAAATTTTTCGTTGCTAAAGGGATTAAACATCAATAAATGCTGTCCTCTCAATATGTACCCTGCAAGGAATTCTGGGTGGACTACTTGTACAGCACTGCATTCTTTCTTTCACCTAAACTTTGAAGCGACAAATATCACCTCGTACAGCGTGTTTTTATAGTTGACATCGAGTTCGTTGTGCTAGTAGGACACCGAATGTAGGCTTACTTTATTTTTATAAATTATTCACGACAATATGCAAACTTATATATCTATCCTCTCTGCATTCCTTATTTAATATCGCATTTCGTATATTCTATGATTATTCCACCAACTCTTTCAAAAAGTATTTTATTTACGACATTGATACACTCATTAAACTCAATAAACCTTGACATACCTTTACATAACATTTGTATTACTGGTGGTCACGGCGATTACACTTCTTTTACGAATCTCCATCTTTTTTTTTTGCCTTCTTTTATTTCTTCTTATCGTCGCTTCAATTTATCGTTTGCTGATGAACCGGCGTCTGCCCTCAACGCCATTTGTCCTTTAATACAATTAGCTACAGATTAACCTTACATATTTTTCTTTTTACTGATAATACATGAACAGTCATATAAGGCTCTTTCTGTCCTTGAGGTGTTACCCTTGTGAAATATTTACACAGGAGCAGTTGTCAAGCTTTTTTCACAGAAAGAAGTAAATTTTTATCTTTGGAGGAAGAAAGATGCATGCAGTATTCAATAAACATCATCTCGCTGCATTATTATAACTTAGACGAAAGGACAGAAAATATTTAATAAACAGAAAGTACTGGGTGTATCATATATTGAATGTGTGATACCTGGAAAGGAGTTTCCACGCTGTTTCAGAGAAAGACTCTACCCTTGGTGTGTCCTGAATACCTTGTGAATGTGGCCGAGGTTATCTCGGACAAACGTAGCGGTGTATTGTGCAGGGATGTGTCGAACACGCAAGAAATGTTAGTCTGGGGCAAAAAGAGAAATCAACTGTGGCCGAACGAAGTGTCCAAGAAGGACTTACATTAAATTAAAAAAAATAATAATAATTAGTCCAGGTCAGAGATTTTTAGTACTTCATTATAAATATACATAACAGAACAACTCATTTTTTAGTTAACAGGGACACTGGTTGTCAACTCTGAACCCCGCTATCAAAATGCTGAAACAGCTTCGCCTCGGTAATTAGGAGAAGAGTGTATGACGTCATTGTGTTGGGTTGGCTTTTATTTTTCACCGCGTCAGCGGCAGCGCGTAAACAAACAGTTATTTAGTGACATCTGTGGTTGAAAACGGGGGGTGAGATAGATGCCTTCGGAATGTCCTACAAGTGTGACCTTTTTATGCGGCTGGAAGTCAGAGAGTTTACTTAAGGACTCTACTGTTTCATACTAAAAACACGGTATACTATCCACCAGCTTGATTCATGTTACAGTAATCTGCGTGTATTTAATCATTTTTACAAATTATGAGGAAAATTGTAACTGAGATTATATCATACAAATACCTTATAAATGAACAAGGAGAAAAAATCGGTATGCTACGATTTGCTGTTGACATTGTCTTGTTAACAGAACAGGCTGAATGACACGAACAAAATACTGAAGGAAGATTTTGGACTAAATATAAACCAAAGCAAAAGTGAAGAAATGTAGCAGAAATGATGCCAATAATAGTAGATTAAATATAAAAATAGGATCTGATGCGACAGGAGAAGTAAATTAATTCTGTTACTTGGGAAGTAAAATAATAACTATTGGCCGAAGCAGGAATGATGTTAAATGCAGAATAGCACTAGCAAAAAGAATTTTCATGAAAAAAAGCATAATATAGTTTCAAATATTGAGCTGGGACTTTTTAAAATTCTATAAGTGGAGGACGGCATTTTATGGCAGTGAATATCAGAAGGAAGAAGAATAGAAGCATTTGAAATGTGGGACTATGAAAGGATACCGAATATTAATTGGGCAGGTAAAATAAGAAATGATTGAGTTTTGGAAATGATGGGTGAAGAAAGAAGTTTGTGAAGAGTATAACGGAAAAAAGAGGCAGGGTGGTAAGTGATATTTTGAGACATTCAGGATCGGTTTATTTGTTAGAGGAAGACAAAGATTAAAATATATATATCAGATAATTAAGGACGTGATTGTAAGGGCTGTGTTGAGATGAAGAGGTGAGCGCAAGACAGGAACGGATGGAAGATTGCATCAAACCATTCGAAAGACTAATGACAGGAAAAAAAATTATCTCTCTCAAGTAGGGGGAAAAAGAATTTGGGAAAAAAGGAGAAAATGGATGTGTAAGGAAATTGCCACAGAGAAAGTGCTCGATCGCAATTGAAGTGTACAGAAGGAATGGATCGGCGTCCGATTGTCGAGTTAACCTCCGGCTGTATTTGTGGTGCCGGACGCCGGTCTGAACTGCGAGTGATGGCTCTACTTTGACTACATTGCATTCGGCGACGGCTCCAACTGACTCCGGTAAAACGATCGTATACGACCAAGGCTCGTAAACCACACCCGGGAAACTGGAGATGGTCCCCAACGATAATGATGATGGTTAATGACTTTGTACTGTGTACTATGTATTTGGTTCGAAATCCAAAGTTTGGTTTCTTCTTAAACAACACTTGAACTAAATTCAGAAGGGTTGAATATCACTAGACGTTTCTGTGTAAATGAAGAAGTTTAGTTATGAGATCCACGACACATCTACTATCGCCAATATACAAAATTTTCAATTTACAAAGTTTTATCTTTCATCGTATAACGTGGTGTATATTTAAAATGAAAGTTAATCAAAATACGAAAGATTGTGGGAAAAACTTGATAAACATCAAAGAGTAGGAACATTTTTAAGAAGAACTGCCGGTATGGTAATTAAGCCTTGAAAATAGGAGGTCCATGATTGAATTTCGAAGAAAATGCGAATTTTTTGCCTCGTGAAGTGACACTATCCCATTGCAAAACTTTGCATTCTAAATGTGGAGTACGGTAGGAAATTAGGTGGTTCGGATTCCATATTGAACTGTAAGGATCAGCCACCTCAGAGGTGAGATGAGTGACATCCAGAAACTCTTTTATGAATAATTTCATGTATATCTTAGAAGTGTAGATGCTTTTACAAAAAAAAAATAAAAAAAAAAAAAAAATGTATTCATAAGAATTTTTTCTATTTTTCAAAGAAAGTCTATACAACAAAAAGAGATATTGGAATTTCATTTCTGCAGGGTTTGTGGAGATTACTCTCCAAATATGATGATGGAAATAAAATAGCTCAACTGTGAAAATCACTAATAGTTTCCCTGACGACCTATCAATGGTTAGAATGAATTTAAATTTTTTCAGAATTAATAGGTAATGAAATGTCACTGTTATGTCATAAATCTGGCGGATTATTATACATATATGAAACAACAGAGTATTAAAGGGCGTAATAGAAATTATTATTAACATCCTGGAGAAAATGTTTCAAGAGAGGAAATATAACAGCCATAAATACCAAGAACTATTCTACATCTCGTTAATCTAAATGGGCAATAATTTAGAAATTGGTTCAGCAAAATTTTGAAAGATAGTAGTGCAAAACATTAAAACTATTTATATTAATTACTTTAAAATGCATTTTTCCCTCTAATGAAGTAACTATATTTAAGTCAGTTACAGAAGAAAAATATATATCTTTCATAACGTGGACACTAACGGAAATTTTTAACTAATGGAAGAATAAATTATTACTACATTTACTTTGATCCATTTTTAGAATAATTTTACCTAAAGTAAATACAATCTGAAAATATCTTACACGAACCTCCGGGTCCATGGCGATGTTAATAAATTTCTTACAGTCGATTATCAGTGATGACCTTGAAATTGGGGTTTAACATGAAATTATATACAGAAAATTTAACTAAAATGAAGGGGGTTATCTATATCAGTACTAAAGTTTTACGGAATGTGGTGCGTGGGTGGTGGAAATTAATTGTGATCTCGTTAACGGGCTATAAGTTACTGGCTGGAGAAGCGCAACACAAAGCAGGGAATAAAATATTAAGAGTTAAAATAAAATGAAGTGAATATTCCAGGGATTGGTAGCATTAAAGTAATGAAGCAATTACTGGATTAAAAAATCCTCTCTCCTGGGAACAGCGAAGAAGAATTATAATGTTATTCCAATTTTTAGAGAATATTTGAGTGAAACCAATGAGAAAAGAGTGGAATTTCCTACCACTTTTCTAGGAAATGAGATGGTTAAGATTACAGTGGTATTATTTGTATATAAGCGGGTTTCTTCTCAATGACCACTCACAAGTTCTGAACAGGTGGCGTACTGGATTATTCGACACAGTCGTTTGCTGTTGGCTTCAAGGACGTAATTACATTCTAAATCTGACATTTTTCATATTCTGTTTTCGTTTTACCGAAAAGACTGATTTCCCTGTAATAAGGTGGCGATACATTTTGCGAGCGATGTAATTAAGTTTCTTCATTTTTGAAAACGTCTATTCATCGAGGTTATCGTCTATCTTCTACAGCTATCGTCACTTTAACTGTCCACTGAAAGTGGGTCTGAGATACAAAGCTAGAGAATGCGGTTTGGTTAAAACGTTATTGTTAGTTTCTTTATTTATTCATCAGCTGAAATAATGAATAATGTGTATTTAATATCAATATTTAGTTTATTGTTTCTGATACAGAAATGTGATACATCTGTATCTGATGTTAACAAAATATTTAAGCTTTGCCCACAAAAAACTAACAATATCAGTTTATGCAAAGTTACATGTACATTAACGTGAAAAATATTTTGTGTCATTGTTGCATTTTTAGGATTCGAATGCGTCAGGTCTAACTCAAAATTGTATTTCTTATTTCAGTGCCGATTTCAAGAGCACTGGCAAAATGTTATAATATATATATATATATATATATATATATATATATATATGTTCCTCTTGAGCTCTAGAAAGAGCACTAGGTATAAAGTATAATAAACGGAAGTAATTGTTATTATCGTGTTCTATTAGGAGAAGGGAAATACTGAGATTTTAGAAGCTCAATAAAAACCACAACACTTATTTATACGATAGTGAACTGATAAATTAATAATTTCAGTAGGAGAAAAAATATGTGATTGCTTCAGAAATGAGTTAAATGTTAATATGAGAGCGGGGTGAAACGCGTGTGAGGCGGCAGAGGGATGCCATTGTCTCCCTCTGTTTGAGTTTTGTGAGGAGGGAGGCTCACGAGTTTAGTATAGGTGACACAAGTTCACCAATTACAAGCGGCCGTGACTTGTAGGCTGGCACGTGTACAGAACAGGTTTAGCCGGCACCGGAGCGACAGCAGACGCATTCATAACAGAACTCATCAACATATCAGGAATGGACGCATTTCCATTCAACGTATGAAAGGCAGTCTTATGTTGCTGTTGATGAGATCAAGATATATACAAAGTATAAGATCTTCCTGATTTAAAGTTAACTGAATTAGAATCTAACGGGACTAAAAAGCATTTTACCAGCCGTAAATAACCTATATTTGGCCTAAGATAAAACCGTTAACAGTAACCAGTAATTTCATACAGTTTTTACTGTATTATGAAATGGGTTCAGTGTATGGTACATAAAAACATTTAAAACAGAAAAAGAAACTCGAAACACAATTACATTTAAAAATTAAAGTTGCAATGACAAGGTTTAAAATATGACAGATTGGATTATCACTTTTGGAACTATTTAGGAAAATAATTTTTCTGAAACAAGAAATCTGTTGGATACTGTAATAAGTTTATGTCTGTTCCAGAAATAAGTTCTGGCCCGGTACCGCTAGGTAACGTACTTATTCATTCAGAAGTACGATACGTAATAAGTTTTGGACTTGAAACCATGTACGGATAGCGGTTTCAGAATAATATTTTACAGCCGCCAGCCTGGTGAGCTAAACGTGTATGCGTTCCTGTAAGTTCAACAAATTAAAGGTCACACTAACTACTAGAGAAGAAGTTCATTATACTGGTGTAGAACGTTGTGGAATTTGACAGATAAGTTTTATTGCGACCCTTATACATACCGAAGTAAGTCACCAAAAATTAAACAGACCTTCGTTCCGAAGAAAATAAGTTCGAGAATGGTAAGAGGATTTCCAGTGGGTCACAAATCCACACTCATAAATGACACTATGTTCGTTCACTGATGTGCACAGAACATCATTTAACACTCGTCATTGGTCTCAATCACCGCGGAAAACAATAAGAGCTTGGATTAACGTCAATGCGAGCAACTTAAAATCACACCTTTAAAAAGAGCACTATAGACGCCATCCATAATTGGCGTATCTGACAATCCGCGTTTACTGCCCGTTCCCCACTTTTCCAGAGACAGTATATCTATCTCTCTGACATCTTGATACCTTGCGCGATATTTTTATTCAACGTTGTGAGATATTTTGTAATTCCCAGCTCACAGAGACATCTACGTGACAACTGCTGCGTTACAAGACGTTATGGTACTTATCCGAACGGAAACCACATGAACCACATTAACAAGCATCTAGGTTTTTGGGTTACTAATATAAGCTGACTTAGCTCTGCCCACTGTTACGCTCCGTCAGTTTAATGTCCTGACGTACAATTATCTGAGCATGGGCTTGGCATATGGTTAACTTATTCAGCTATGGTGATGGATAAATGTACTCGGCCAGCAGGGTAGCGAAAATGGTGATGCGCTGTTGAATTTCGAAGGCATGGTTTAAATACCAAAATCTCCTGAGTAGTATAGAATGGGAATAAGTGACACGGATTATGATCAGCTCGTCTCGCATGCATTGGATGTGGCGGACACATGGATGTCTGTCGAAGGAATTGGTCTGAGTAGGCCAGCACTATGTTCCACCTTCTCCATTTTATCAGTTATGTGTACAGCACAAACAAGAATGCACACAGAAGATACACATCGTATATTTCTAAGCTAAGCTTGGTATTTGAACCGGATGTTGGTTGGACTCCTGGTACTGTAGGTAAGGTGGAGAGTTCCTTTCCTCCTTACCTAAACTAATCCAGTAATCCTGCAGTGCAAATGAGACAAACAGTTTAATGTGGAATGCGAACCAACAAGCCTTGGGGCGTACTACACATTACACACCAAGCTGTGCGAGAGACGAAAGACCTATAAAAATTCCCACTACGACAGGTAATCACTGAGCCAAAAGGTAGCTCCAAAGTCTACTACTCGTAACAACACTGGCCAGCTGGTGAAGGCAACAGGATACTCGTCTCACATTTATGTTCCTGGGAAGTGGCTAAAGACCGGTAGCATTCTGCGTGACAGGTAGGGCATGGCAATCATTTCGACTTTGAAAAGCATTGTTCCAATTTTCCACTATGGTGAACCCGAGAGCAAAACTAGAATAAAAAGTATTGAAAACCTAATCTTCTGACTATTTGGGTTCATTCCTCTTGTGATACCGCTGGAGACTGGAACGAATATGTTTCCAAATGGTTAGTAAACCGGTTATACTCTGAGGTCACTGTGCACTTAAATCTCACTTTTTTGTTCAGTCCATTTCCTTATTGCAGACACACTTCTGGGTGCTCATAATTAATACACGTGTATCCATCTGATTGTCCTTCAGTGTAAGGTCAGTGTTATTTCATTTTTTTTTACCTTCTTCTATAACCCAATCAGAAAATACTTACAATCGTGTTTTCTTTCACATTATTTACAACCAGTAAGTATTTTTTGGAGTGTGAAACCGGGGTCTAATTTTAAATGGTACGCGAAATTACTATATAGCAGTTTTCTTCTGTTTGACTCATGAAACGAAACCACCAGTCAGCTATTACTTATCCTAGCGGAGGCCTTTTTCTTTATTTTCTAGCATAAGAATTAACTAACGTATCTAAAACAAAAGGGCCCAAATGGAGATCAATATGCGAAATATTAACCAATATGTACTGGCGTATACAGTAGATGTGAAACATTGTTTATGTTTGCTGATAGTTGAACAACCATGTTGTACACAACAATCTGTTACAGTCATAAACATAATCAGAAATTCTTTAAACAAAACATAAAATAATATAAAAAGGTTAAGTACGGTTTAAAATGTAGAATTTGCAGAAATATTTGCAAGTTGAACAAGAAACATACAGGCTTGCGAAGAAATAACAAAGCCCATTTCCTTTCGCGACACACAAAATTCAATGATCTTACAACTTTGAAAAGAATGCTTGAGTAGAAGCGTTAAATTAGTTTCCTGACCAATTACAAATAATATTCTAAATTTCTTTAAATTAGTATATTTTACTATCATTATCTTGCGATCATGTCATTTTTCTCTCGATCAGAAAGGCGATACACATTATCATTATTATTGTTGTTATTATTATATTATAGTTCTGTGTTCAGAGGTAAACGGATCCCGATTTCTGATGTTCCGATGAATGAGCGTTTGTCTTTCACAAGCCTCTAGTTTCTAAAGTAAATATGGTTCATACTTCTTATCGGCTTTCGCTTTGTGATTCAGTGAACTAAATGAATATCGTAATTAAAAAAAGCATTAAATTATATTTTAAAGTACTTCCTCAGAAGCAAGCCGGGTACAAAACATTTCTTAACTACCTTAGAATGTAGGATACAAATTCATAGAGACGGTCAAGTCGAGGACAAAGTAATTTTTCACTGGACGTTTAAAAGGTCAAAATTGTTAGTTTTAAAACACTTTTGTTACTATGACGATCTAAAAAAACGCTATTTTCTATGAACTTGAAATTTGTTCCCAATATCGATAATATCCCGGATTTAAGCAAAAAATTCTTATATCTAACATAATTATTTAGTTGTGAGCGAAACAAGAAAAATTCTTTATTTTGACATTACTTTGCGATACATTAATATTATTTTATTTAAAATGCTTTTCATCAGAGTATATTGCATCCTAACGTACTTACCTATAATAAATGTGACTGGAACTGAACGATTAGCAGCTAGAATGATTCGCTGGGCGGCGTTGGTGAGTCGTAGAGGATTGATCACTAAAAAGTGTCAGACACTGAATATGTGCCAAGTCACTGCGGTCTGACATATCACATGCCAGATAAGTGTTTAAGCCATCACACTACGGACCATAAACACGCGAGGCTCGAGTCCCACTTTCCATATTTTTTAAAATTTAATTTCTACCGATGTCCCAGCACTGTTTCCCAATTTTATCTATTCATTGTTAATAAATTTTCAGATGTGAAGATCTCCAAATACTTTTTAATGTCATTCTGTGGACTGCTTTTATGCAATCCTTCATATCTTTCCATCTTAAGCTAATCGCTTCACGTTAACGTACCCATTACAGTCTACTTAGTTATCTGTCTCGTATATTCTTTTATCCTCCTCTACAGTTCATTCCTTCAACTGCTCCCTTCATTAACAAACCAACAGTCTAATATGTATCTCAAACTGTGATTCGCAATTCTCTCTTTTCATAGAAACTGAAAATTTCACGAAACTTCCTACCTCACCCATCATTTATGAAATTTATTCATTCCGTATTTTAACCATCCACTTCCAATAACTTTTTATAGCATTGAATAACAAATAATTTTACAACATTTTACGCTTTTAGCAGGCGTCATATTAATCAAATATTCCACTTACTTTTTTCGGAGATCGCACTTCTTTGATTGATGGATTAGTACCGACGTTTCGGTGCCCAACTTGGTGCCTTCATCAGGGTTTCCAGAATCGAAATATCACTTGTGATGGTTTTCATACAACTCCGTCGCTGAGCTAATTGTTTTGGTTACCAGCAGCACAAAACCTGCAACGACAAGATCTCTGGAACCGGTGACATCCGCTACCGGACAGTAACTCGTACTTACACATCCATCCCGTTTAAATTTCACAAGAAAGCTGATATGGAGGACTAACACCTTCCAGGACAGCCTCTAAGTCTGAGTAACTGAGTATTGGAGGTAATCACCATTGTTCTTGCAGTCAGTTTTAATTTTACTTTATAAATAATTCCCCTAGATGATCCTGCATGATTTCAATTTTAACGTACGTTGAAGATACCTCTACGAGAGGCGACACGTGTCCAAGAATAAATAATATCCAACAATAGCTGCATCGGCATACGTGAAAAATCAATAATTATTAATTCAACAACCATCTTTACTGTTATCATTTGCAGCTACATTTTTAAATTAAGTCCAAATTCTTCTCCAGATGTTTTCTTCATTCCATTGCTTTGCGCCTCGTTGACGTCGAGGTCATTAGAGGCGGGATGGGACTGAGGACGAGGAACGGGCAGGAATTCGGCCATGGCCTTTTTGAAGGAAGCATCCCGGCATTCGGCTGCAGTCATTAGGGGAAACCATGGAAAATCCAAATCAGGATGCCCGGACGGGGATTCGAACCCGCGTCCTCCCGAATGCGAGGGCAGAGCATTAACCGTTCATCCACGCATCTTCTAGGAATTTAACTTTAGCAGAAGATGGCAATAGTGAATTCAGTCGCCGAAATATCGTGTGTAACCACCTCGTTAATTCAGTTAGTTACCCGAGAACATTATATTAATTCTCAACACCGAGAAAGACTTCGTTCTTATCTAAAATTCTTATAATTTCTGCTCGGTTCCTTGTGCCGCATTAAAATGTATATTCCACTTCCTTGATTGCTTACTCTGCACCAATGTTAAACAATGTGCACCAAAGTATTGAATTAAATCCTGAACCTCTCCGCACGCTTAAAGGGTACTACGTCACCTTGCCTGGAATGTAGCGCACTGGTTTCTGAAGAACGGGCTTTCAGGAATTTTGCGCGCGCGTTCCATCGCGCTCTCAGCTCTTCTGCCGCCCCCGAGGATGCCGAGGTACTTTGCACGTGACGCGGTTCAGTCGCCATGAATTATGAACGCGACCCGACCGGCGCTGGTCGCGTCGCGGCGCCACGTCGTCACAGCAGCACCGCCGCCGTTCATTACGACGTCGGCGTCCCGTCGCGTCTCGTCTTGTTTATGCGTCGGCTCCCATTGTGGCGCGGGACTCCGCCCCGGGCTAATGCAAGCCGCGGGGCGCGTCGGCCCAACGCATAATGCCGTCATGCCCGTTCCAGATTTATACGACCGGCGCACAAAGTGTCTAAACGAGGCCTGTGTGTGTACCCGACTCCTTGTCGTTCGACGCAGGCTGGTTGCCTGGCTCTATTTATCTGACGAACCTACAACGTGTGGTGAGCAAGAGCGATAAATCTACTCGTTGTTGGGCTTAGCCGCTCTGGTAGGGGGCCCATTGTGTCACCGCGGTGAACGTATGTTCTGTTGTCAATCTAAGGTGTCATTCATACTGCAGTGTGCATTGTGCAGGGATTATTCCACATACAGGGATTTCCTCGTTAAATAATCCCCAACACAAGTCAATAATCACATGTCCGCAACCAGTAGTATTTTTATGATCTTATCTAAACTTAGCGACTGCAGTTTATTTGGTAAACCGGAAAAAACAGGCGATCAAGCATAAAATGAAATGGTACAAATTAGAATACGGCCTTATTTAACTGCAAAAACTCGATGATTTACAGCACGATCTAAAGTGATGTCTTGACGAACGTAGGCAGATAGAACAATCTGCAACATATTACTGGTAGTACTAAACATTAATTTTCTATTCAAATCTATGCACGGTACAGCAGATCTTTGCATAAAACCTCATAAATTCTATATTAGTTTATTGAGATATCCAAATTAAATATCTATCAGAGTACAAAAATATTTGAGTTCCAGGAATCCATTTAGTTGATTTTATGATTCAGTCATAACTTGATAAGATCTGCTTCACCCAGGCCCATGAAACGCTGTAGCTCCAACCCGCTTTATGTCAACTAACGGTCCATAGATGAATTGATATTGTAAAAATCGTTTATGAGTTCTACATACACAGACGGAAAAAAAAATCCCAACACCAAGAAAAAATTATTGTAGAGTAATGAAATTTGGACAATGCATTTGTCAAGTTAACATGTTTAATTGATTAAATTTTCAAGATCACAGGTTAATTTAAGCTCAAGAAAATGCATTTCAAATGTGAAATACTGTTAAATTAATAGCCGGTGTAACCTCCAGAATTTTGAATGCAAGCCTGCAAACGTGAATGCATTGTGTCATACAGGTTTCGAATGTCTCTTTGTGGTATGGAGTTCCATGCTTGTTGTACTTGTGCTGTCAATACTGGGACGGTCAGTGCTGGCTGTGGATGATGCTGGAGTTGTCGTCCAATGATATCCCATACGTGTTCAATTGGAGACAGATCTGGTGATCTCGCAGGCCAAGGTAACATGTCGACACTCTGTAGAGCACGTTGCGAGACAACAGCGGTATGAGGGCGAGCGTTATCCTGTTGAAAAACTCCCCCTTGAATGCTGTTCATGAATGGCAGCACTACAGGTTGAATTACCAGACTGACGTACAAATTTGCAGTCAGTGTGTTTGGTATAACCACAAGAGTGCTCCTGCTGTCATAGGAAATTGCTCCCCAGACCATGACTCCAGGTGTAGGTCCAGTGTGTCTAGGCCGCAGACAGTTTGGTTGCAGGCGTTCCCCTGGCCTCCTTCTGACCAACACTCGGCCATCACTGGCACCAAGGCAGAACCTGCTTTCATCAGAAAACACAACAGATCTCCACTCCGTCCTCCAATGAGCTCTGGCTTGACACCACTGGAGTCGCAAACGGCGATGGCTTGTAGTCAGTGGAATGCACGCTACAGGGCGCCTGGCTCGGAGCTGTCCTTGAAGTAACCGATTTCTAACAGTTCGTTGTGTCACTGTGGTACCAACTGCAGCTCGAATTTCTGTAGTGCTGCCATTCATGAACAGCATTCAAGGGGGAGTTTTTCAACAGGATAACGCTCGCCCTCATACCGCTGTTGTCTCGCAACGTGCTCTACAGAGTGTCGACATGTTACCTTGGCCTGCGAGATCACCAGATCTGTCTCCAATTGAACACGTATGGGATATCATTGGACGACAACTCCAGCATCATCCACAGCCAGCACTGACCGTCCCAGTATTGACAGCACAAGTACAACAAGCATGGAACTCCATACCACAAAGTGACATTCGAAACCTGTATGACACAAAGCATTCACGTTTGCAGGCTTGCATTCAAAATTCTGGAGGTTACACCGGCTATTAATTTAACAGTATTTCACATTTGAAATGCATTTTCTTGAGCTTAAATTAACCTGTGATCTTGAAAATTTAATCAATTAAACATGTTAACTTGACAAATGCATTGTCCAAATTTCATTACTCTACAATAATTTTTTCTTGGTGTTGGGATTTTTTTTTCCGTCTGTGTAGTACCTAAGTTTCTTATTGCAATTCGAACAGCTAGAATTTAAATGTAGCTGTTAAAAAGGTGTCATTCTGAGATAACAGTTGCATGTATAGCCCATTGGCTTGTGGTATTACTTACAAAAACTATAAATCAAATCAAAAAGCTTCGCATCAGGAAGCTGCCGAGAGAATAAAAAGTTGCCTACGGAAATAAAATGTCATGGCAGTACTTTCAGTTTATTTTTACAGTGTGAAGATAAACAAGTGATTGCGACATCTGCCCGGGACCTCCTCTGAAAAACCAACCAGGTGCTTAAAAAGCAAGTTGGGATAATTACACGCAATTACATTTCAAACCTTGAACGCTGAGCTTCCTTGAACCACTGACGTTGCTGATGGCATTAGCCTCTTCCACGTTACGATGAAAATGGGATACCTGCCTTCCTAGACTGTAGAGAGACATCAGTGTCAAGTCCAGAAGTTGAAAATTGCTGATTCGTATAATTTGGCAGGCAATCTGTTTCCATTACCAAAAATATCAGTCTTCAAGAAATAGGGCATTATTCATGGAATGTTTTTTTTTTTTTTTTTTGAAAATTGTGGCATTGCCTCAAAAGTCAGCCAAATCAATTGGATATCGACAAGGCGTAAAGGCCTAAGCAAAAAAAAAAAAAAAAAGATAGTGTACACCTCTTAATAAGATCTCTAACGTAAAACCATAGAAGCGTAAAAAAGGGCAGTTGAATGTTGTTGTTGTTGTTGGGGCTTTAAGGCGCGTCAACGTCGGGGTTATTAGCGCCCTCAGTTGAATGTAAAGTTACCTGGGGCTTACTTCTGAGTGCGCTAGATTGCATGTAATTATTGTCGAATCTCGCAGCGATCAAAAACATGTTATGATGTTATGTTCTTCTGCGACGCAAACCGTGCTGCGTTAATGTGTGTCTAGACGTACAACTTATTTTAAACACGTTACGGATATTACCTTGTTAGCACTTAAATGCTTGTGCTTGGTAAAGTTGCATCTGGTCCTCAGGTAAAAATACAAATACTGACACAAATGTGCTAGAAAAGTCTCTCCGACCCATTAACGATGGAATCGTCGCCAAACGAACGGGGTCTGAATCGTTTTGCCTGCTTCTGGCAAGCAAGCCTCCTTCAGGGGAAGGGGAAAAAAAAAGATCAAAAGCGAAAGAACTAATTCTTCTTGGAAGTATGACGTAAAATCTAGTACTGCCACCGAGTGTGGTGGGTGAGTGGTTAACGCTCTGACCTCGCATTCGGGAGGACGCCGGTTCGAATACGGAACCGGGCATCGAGATTTGGGTTTTCCATGGTTTCCCCAAATCACTCCAGGCGAATCCCGGGATGCTTCCTTCTAAAGGCCATGGCTGAATTCCTTCCCGTTCCTTGTCCCAAGTCCCATCCCACCTCTAATGACCTCGACGTCGACGAGTCGTAAACACATAAGTAAAAAAAAAAAAAGCCAGAGGTAATCAACCGTCCGGATTCAGTGTGGTGGGTTCCAGAAACTTGGTGTTAGTAGCACTGCGGATTCATATTCATGAGACCACGTTACTGATTCACTAAATCATATTTATCGAGTGACTTTAGAGAGTGATTAGGAGCAACTAGCATAAAATAAATCCGATACTTATACCATTCACTCATATACCTAAACTATAAAGTAAAATTGGTGAAAAGTTGTTGCTGTACATTAAATTTATTTCAACAATAATAGCCCCAATGTTAACAGCTACTGATGAAGAAACACAAAAACTGTAAAATTTTGAATATTTGTCTGTGTGTATGTTCACGCATCACACAGAAACTAATGGACAGATTTAGACTAAACTGAATCTTACGTCATCGATCAGGATATGGAATACTTTTTATTCCAATACGTTATAAATTCCCGATGGTGTAGAATTGAAAACCAAAAATTCTGACTGTCAATGCATCACACAGGTATTAATGAATGGATTTTAACTAAACTTTACGTAGTAACAGCTTATGTCACTGGTTAGGATATAGAATACTTTTTATCGTGATTGGGATATACTTCCTCGTGCCACAAGAACAGAAACAATATATTTTCCGTTTTCAATTTTTTTATTTATTGATCTGCGCGCTTTTCGCAAAAGCTAATTAACTTTTTTCAAATAAATTTCGTATGATGATAACGTATGTCATCAAGAAGCGGAATACTTTTTATCATGATTAGTAAAGTATATCATTAATGTTATAAGGTAAAAAAAAACGCAAATTTCGGAATCTTTTTATACGCAATTAATATTGTCTGGTGCAGCTATCTCGCAGTATGAATGCCTACCATGGTAAGTGGTATGAATGTGGTGATTAAGTGTTTGACTTTGGAACTTAGTTCGGCAACCAGAAAATAATAAGTGACCGGCACAAGAAGCACTGCCACACCTGATATGCCGGAGACTGGAAGGAAGACCAGCTACTGTAATCAGACTTATACCGCAGGTTATCACAGCCTTGACGTTAAATGCCTCTACAAATAACTGACCCGACGACAAATTCAAATTCTGTTAATGACTAAAAGCTATTTCATATAAAACAAGATTGAGACAGAAGTCATATTTACATTTTACGGGTAAGATAGCGTAATACTATGCAGATTAAGTTGCCGATACTTTAAAATTGTATTAGGTATTTTTTTTCATAGTTTCTAAACATTCAAATAAAACGGTCTGTTATTACACACGGCCAGGCAGTACTACCGCAAATATTGGTGTCAGAGAAGCGATGTGAACAATACTGAAATGAGGCTTTGGGTTATCAACAAACATTAACTTTCCCAATTAGTAATCGATTCAAGTAATGGTTGGAACTACTGATACGCTCAAACGTGATTAGAAACATTGAATATATTTAAATTCCGAAGTACAGGAAAACAGGACTGCTCCTCCGAATTTACCTACAGAGGCAATATTTCTTCGAGTGTTTATTTGTGAATTAACAGCACAAATTTCAAATCCCGTATAACGAAGTATGCAATAGAATGTTAAGTGTCATGTCAAACTATGGAAGCTTAATGCTGAATAGATTCTAGGAGAACAAAAACAAACAAGCAAACAAACAAAACAGCAAGAACTCCAATTTTATCAAGGCACATTCAAACTTTCATTCGATTTTAAAATACGCATTTCTTCATACGACAATGAAGGATTATACTTTGAAATCTTTTCTTTCATGATTTCACTAAGGGTACACAGACATTGAAAGCAACAATAACATCAAAGTTAACATACGTACCGATGTTACTTGAAAAGTCAGCCAACATCAGTTTATCACATAGGGCTAGACATGATACAACTCAAAAGTAATATGAAATAAATTTCTGGGGGTGTAATAATTACAAATATTTTTGTTTTCCTTGTAGATAATACACAGATTATATTGTAGTAACCATATCCCTTTGCACTATAAGTATTTTTTTGGCTCATCAAAAATCTGAAAAATCTACGATAATGTTAGATGTAAGAAAGCTTACAGGATAATATTAAAATATTACTCAAGCAGTAACCCACGAAATAATGAAATAATTATCACGAAATGTAATGTATACCACTGCCTATAGTATTTTGATCCTCACGTGTTTGTTAATTTAATGTAATTGCGATGGATCACACGCTCCTGTGGCAATTTCCCTACATAGCCACTCCATACCTATGACCGCCTACTTCTTCCATCTAGAAATTTCAACTTTAAATACTTTCAGCGTTTTTGGTAATTTATTCCGAAAGAAAATCTTCACACACCCTTGTGCCTGAAATGGTGTGCCAACTTGTGGTCATGGTCATCTTTTCCCTCCAAGCACTACTGTTAATACTTACTCCAATCTTTTCACTCCCCATCACCAACAAACGCCTTGTGAATTCTCAGCACTCTCTTCACCCTTCTGTTTTCCAGTGACTCCCAATCCAGCTCCTTTATCAAATCGGTTACTAGGTGGGTCCTGCAGTAATTTCTAGAGACAAATATAGCTGCTCTGCTTTGCACATCCTCCAACTTCTGTATTTGCTACCCAAAATGTGGGTCCCATGTTACACCACCATATTCTGGCAATGGTTTGACCAGTTTTGTAACCCGATTCCTTAACTTCTCTGGTACATCCTCTCATCTCTATCCTCAGTAAATGAATGATTTTGTAACCTCTTCCAACAACTTGCCCAATGAGCTTTGTTCTGTAGCGTTTATTATTAAATTTTATGCCAAGATATTTGCATTTCAAGCCTTCAAGAAGCAATTCTGCTCCCACCCTATAATCATAAAGAACCTTTAGTTTTTTTATCTGTGTACCTAATAATCTCACTGTTATTTGCATTTATCTTCTTCACAGCTATCCTGTCGAGATCATCCTACAGCTGCTTAGATTTCTATACTGTTTTGATCCTGTTATATAGCATTAAGTCATCTGCAAACAACCTAACGTCTGACAGTAAACCATTAATACAATCATTCATTAGAATAAGAAATGGAGTGGTTCCAATATACTACCTTGTAGCAATCCCATTATCACTTCCACTTCTTCTTTTGATACTACATTTCGATAACATAGATATTTACCAGAAATGTTTCTTCAGGTATTTTAGTTGTTTTAGTTATTAACACTGGTTATTATTAAAAATATATGCCTAATTTCATATTAGTACATTACAATCGTATTTTCCACTACGGATGAATTGATCGAATTATAGCTTTACTTCTAAAATAACAAACAGAAGATAAACACGGGACTTCGTCATGTTTAATATATGAAAATTAATATGGTAAACAGTTATTCCTAATAGTAGTTACCGAAACTGAATTTTATAGAATTTAATGTGCTGGGGAGCGAATGCATACTTTGTTAGTCAATTTTTCTTGCATAGTTCTGTACTTAAATTTCTTTTCATAAAATAAAGTCCAGTTACACTAATTCACAATAAATTACAAGAAAAACATATAAAATCATTTTTACTCAACCCCTAGCATGCTACAAATAATTCATAAAATACAATTTCACTTAAAGCCTGGGTTTGAGGACTGTTGTAAGCCCTCCCCAAGATTCACTTGATTTTACATAGTTAAAATTGATTGAATCCTTCATGAAGTTAAACAGGTTATAAAACTTAACTTAGTTCACAACCCGAAGGTCGGTTGGACCCTCCCGAAGGAGGCATACTAATCCATTGTGTCAGAGGTAGGACGGTCAGTTCCTTTCTTCTGGGACCTACAGTTCAACGTGGAATCCGAACCACGGAGCGGCCTGGCGTAGCTCATACTCTCAAAATTCCTACGCCTCTTGGATTCCAACCCGGGACCGGAGCAGCGAAAGCAAGCGCCTTAACCACTGAGCTACCACGTTATATGTTTACATTCTGTAAACAGGTTATATGTATACAGAATGTCAATATAAACAGATCACAGTTAATCAGTCATAATAACAATTACAACTACATAATCCAGATATACAATCCTTCATTACATACATGACCTGTATGTAACTCATAACACTTATTCTGGCTACAATAAATAATTATGTATTTACAAATCCAAGCATTTTTTAGTTACTCTTTTATTGAACAAATATTTAATTCCATCACCTTAAGCCTATTTTTAATTACTATATTATTATCCTTATCAGATACTAGTAAATGTTTATACGAAATATCTTCTTGTCGTAGAAGAGTATAGTCCAATGATGAACTGGGTGTCCATTGAGCTACACAAACATTATTAATATGCATATCAATAAGTTTTTGCACTGTAGCCATATGATAGTCACATAGCACTTTGTTAGCTAAAATGTCCACAAACGCTATATAGTATCTTGAAACTAGCTATCCTCACTTCTTCTTGCCTATCAAGGGGCCGGTCACTGAGGGCAGCGCGCTGATGATGTTCCTTCAAGACTAATCGCCTGTGGTGTCCTAAGAGACCTCTGGGCAGATTCGTGGGGCAGAAAGCGAGGCAGTGTGGCGTGTATTTTTTTGCTAGAGCAACGAGGGCTGCGTTATGGGATGATAAATGTCGAGTTGGAACAGGGACGGGAGGATGCCGAGACTAAAATGTGGGTTGTGGACCCATGCAAGAAACTGCCAGCACATGTGACCAAAACGTGATCTGATCTCCATTAAGTTATAATTTGTTGATTACACGGGCGGCCACCAATAGGTGAGTGGCTGAGCGTTTTTGGTTCCCATGGGCTGTAGAGGTGGGAGGAATTCCGGTGTGAAGAAGCGACGCGGGGACAAGTGTCTGCTATGGACGGCGCCTGACGGGGTTGATGGAATGATTTACGCTAGCAGCGCTGCCGCCGGCTGCCGAGGAGACGCTCTGCACCTCGATCTCCCGTCAGCACGCCGCCTTGGGTAATTAGCCATCAAGAAAGGAAAAGACATTTGCAATTCCGTTCAGTCCAGTAAACCCCCTGAAATAACTCTCTTGCTCAAATTTAAAACCACAAAACATTGTTTCTCTGTGCACTAATTTTCACTGTGATTAAAAGTGACTTAATTGTTTTATTATGAACTCTGTTTTTAATCATGCTCCATTCTTATCTTATTGAGTCAATTAGAGCTTGTAGTGTGAAATCTGTGGTCAACCTTTTTTCTTTTTATTTTTTTGCTTTGGCAGACGCTTTTCTTTAAGACTGGAAACTCTGCAGAATACTTGGCGCCCACCCTGACTGACTTAAGATCACCGAAAACCACCCAGTAATATCTGATTAAACTATTCTGATTAAATATAGAAAGGCAGAAATTACACGCCTAAGAAGACAGCGCTGGTATTATCGGTATTTGGGTAAATACTTACTATTTTCATCCCTGCAACCGCTCGACAGGAAACGGTGTGCTAGTCTAGTAGAACTTCGGTCTGGTTGCAGCCAGTGTTGAATAAGTTGGACACTACTTCGAATACTTGGATCAGCTGGTTCCAATCTTCAGACGTTAGTGTAACTTTACTGGGCCACACTTTTTAGAGCTCTATAACAGGTTCAAATTCGTGTTTAGACTATAAACCTATCGTCAAACGCTTTGAATCACCAGCGTTCAGCTGATGCACTGACGAGAACAACTTTATTTGACGAGGCATGACTGCAGAATTATGCTAGGCTGGTTGGAGGATTATGCCCGAACATCCGAACGTGGCTCTCTTTTTAGACTTCACAATGGCTGCCGCCTGATGACAGCAGCGTACAGCAGTAACCTTAATCTGCGAGGGTACTCTGACAGCGTGTTTCAACACGATGTGATATTTCTGTGACATATAGAAAATTTTCCCACACCCTTATACATGAAATTAAGTGCCAGCTCGTGCTAATGGCCATAACTTTCACGCATTACTCCTAATACTTTCACCAAGATCAATTCTTAGCTCATCGAAAACACACGCCATGTACTATCCCAGCACTTTCTCAAACCACATTCTGTTTTCCAATTACTCACAATCCAACTCCTTTCTAACTCAGTTAATGACAGGAGTAACCAACAAATCTGTTGCCCACCATTGCACGCCCTTATTCCTGTCTTTGATACAAAAAATGTAGCCTTGTCTCATCTCTCCCACATAACAATCCTCTCGGTCATTCTGTACATTGTGCCCCAAGCACCACCAAGGCATGAGTAGATTCAAGAGCCTTTCTTAAAACAGGCTGCAACGACATATTTTGCATGGTGTTGCGCTATTGCCGGTTTATATTCAGTTTATTTCTCTCTAGACAGTAGATGCTTGTCGTTCTTTGTGTTTCTTGCAGTATTATGCCGATTCTGATTCACTTTTTCTCCAAATCAGGACACTAGAGAGTATTTCATTTGGTTTCAATGCCCATCCATCTGATGCTAACACTCGGATTCCGCACCAACTATGACATTTGTTTGTAACTGCATGCTTCGTTTAACTAACTAGCGCATAGGATAAAGTTACCATACCGCTCTTAGATAACTGATGGTTTCATGTTCATCGAACAGATATCAGAAACCATATTTTCATAGAAGACCTCCACACGTCGACAAGTATCCGAAACGTCACCATAGGTGCAGTCTCTAGTTCCAATACGCCAAAGATAGCGCCCACACTTCGACTGTCGTAAATTGTTAGGTTGTTCATATATAAAAGTGAATGTTTGAATATTTTATCCAGCCAGCCTCATCACCTAAAGTCTAGTTCCAGCTAGTGGCCACGGTCAACTTTGGCTCCATACACCACTCAGAATTATTCCACTAATATCCTTTCTAAATTCATTATACGCCATGCACAGCCCCAACACGATTCCTGTCTTCCAGTGACATCTATCGCAGCTCCTTTATTATGTCAGTTGTTGAATGTAATCCACCAACAAATCTAGCTGCCCTCCCTTGCACCCTGCATTTGATGTCCAAAAAAGGTGGACTCTATATTACACCACTATATGCAGGGGTTGGTCTGACGGTGGGTTTGTAACCCAAGTCTTTCGCTTCTCTGGTACACTCCCTCATTACGGTTTATGTCCCGAAAGACATATAGTTAACAACGTCAGAAAGACAGTTCGTATCCCAAAACAAACGGCATCAAACTGCAAACAGCACAGTGAAATGGATGAGTGCCTACTCCCTGTAGAAACACTGGTGAAATCTCGACGTCGAGTTGACTTCTATAACCATATATTTTAGGCACAAATCCACAGATAAATAAGATACGCAAACACTTGTCCATTCATACAGTGAGTTTGACATAACTAACACATGTCCATGTCTACGGCGAGTTCAGCACAACTACCGCCACCAATCGTGGAAATGAAACAGTGGGGCAGTACTATCATGCTTCACGACTGGCTGAAAAACAGAAATCTCATTACATATCATCAGACAGACGAGTTAAAGGATGGGCAAAAAATGGCACCATATACCTTAGTGTTTACGCCATAAGGAATGTTTATCACGCCCAATTTATTACAAGTACCTTCAACACTTTGATCACCGCCACGTTTCTCCCACACCACAAACTTTTCTGCCAGTCATTAGCATGTGTCCCAGGTACCAAGAGATGCAATAGGCATTCGGCTTTCAGACAGATATCAAAACTCCCATATTCATACCAGGTCTCACCCACAAATCCATACGTCACCACACGCACGTGCACACAAGCACACACAAATATAAGTGGAGGAACAGAACATCATTCAGTCTTATTCCATTCACAAATTTGTATAACCTGTCCAAATTTCTCCTGACAATCTACTACTACTTCCCCCACCCTGGAATTAAAATTGTTAATATCATGTTTAAACTGATAACTAAACCCTGAAATTGCTTATTGATTTTCACATCAAAACAGCTAACTAATTCAGAGAACTATACCATTGTTCTGCTTCAGTTCATAAAATTTATCATTAAGTTCAGAAAATTTAATGTCATTATCTTTCTTTAACCCACTTCCAAATTCAGCAAATTTCCCATTAAAGCTCAGCTCACTTTTAAATTCAGATAATTTGATATTAACGTTCAGCTCATTTCTAAAAACAAAAAATTTTCCATGAAGATTCAACTCTTTTTTAAGTTCAGAAAATTTGTTGTCAAATTTACCGTTGATTGCAAAAAATTCAAAATTTGCTATCAAATTCAGAAGATTCAGAAGATTTTGCATTAAAATTGGTTACAAAGTATTCCAGAAATACTTTTAAATTCTAACTGTCAGCCATTATTAATCAATAAAGAAATCAACTTAACAACCTAATGTTAATTTTACCAAGTTACCCCAAATGAACATCCAAAATAAATATTCAGTATTTACTGTTCGGCGTCAGTTAATTTTTTAGCACTTAAAATCTTTTTATCACTTTTAGTAGCACATTTCGTCCGTTAAACTCCACTTCTTCACTGATTCTAAACACTTAATCACAACAAACAAAATCACTACACCTCCCGCAATGATCTTTCAAACATCCAGTCTTGACGTCGAAGAAAGCTAGGAGGAGGATGAGGATGATCATGGGAGTGTACAGGGCCTATACTGGCGATGAGGCATGGAAAGATATTGGAGTAGGTATGAAAAGTAGTGCATGGAAGGGAAAAGATAACCACGACCACAAGCTGGCGCTTGATTTCAGGCACGAGAGTGTGGGAAGATTTTCTTTTTTAAGTAAGGGTGTCAGGGATTGGAATGAGTTACCAACGGAAATGATGAATAACTTGCCGGAAACGTTAAAGGAATTTATAGTTAAAATTTGTAGAGGGCAAATGTAGGTGGGTGCAGGATAGGGGGAAGAAGGGTGTGTAGAGAAATTGCCACCGGAGCCTGTGCTCCATTGCAATTAAATTAAATTTTTTAAAAAAATTAAAAGCTCGTACCATGGGCCGAAAAACTCCGTCTCTTGCTGTAGAGAGACCACAGTCGATTTCAGTAGTCGTAAATCTGAGAAGTGTTCTGCGTTTAGAAACTCCTTCTACACAGGATTCTCATCATCGAAAGTTTACAACACCGAAGATTTCATTTGCTTACTGCATCTCAGTTGCAAGATCTTTTTGAATATTGATATCTGTCATCTCCCAGACATCTGATAATTCTCTGTCTGTACACGGCCGCCATGATATGTTTCTCGGGTTTTTATAAATGATGAAATAATTAGTCCCCGATACACTTTCAGATATAACTTTGTTTATTTTCTGAACACATGACTCCAAAGATACTGGTTGCATTTGTAAAGAGAAGCTCGAGCTAGTACACTCAATACTGCTTTCGAAGACAATACTGAACTACAAGACTCCTTAGATATGTAAAAACTGTTTTTTACTGTTCTCCAAACTCTTCTCTGCCGATCGCGTATATAAGATCCATAGAAAGTTCCAGAATATTACAAAAGCGTCTGATATATGTTTATCGAACTCTAACAATACTTAAACAATTAAAACCATATTAAAACAATCAATTTCAATCATTATGAAATACTCAGAAATAAAAATTGAAGGTATAAACATCGTAGCTCACCTTAATACTTGGAATACAAATATTTAATCAATTTTTCTTACATATTTATGTCCTTAAAAATATTAAATAGTATTTACATAATTTATTTTCATAAAATAAAGTGCATTTGCACCAATTCACAATAAACTACAAGAAAAACATATAAAATCATATTTACCCAACCTCTAGCTTGCTACAAATAATTCATAAAATAAAATTCATTTAATGCCTGGGATAGAGGGCTGATATAAACTGCGGTGGTTATAGATAACAACTTTTGATTGTAGACGGCGTTTAATTAATAAAATTTATTTTTCAGCAACTACGAATAAACGGCTTACGACAAGATTGTACAGCATCGTCAGTCATTTCCAACTGGCATATATCAGCCAATAGTCAAAACAACAGTTGTTTTTAAAATGGAGTTTTATTTATAAAATTACTTATTACCTGGTATGTCTTTTGGAAAATAAATAATTACGAAATAAGAAACCTACAAAGTACCTTCAGTTGCTGTTTACTCTCAAATTCCATTATCTATGCGTTCGTTTTTACTTTGCTTACGTACACCTCAGCAGTTACACTTGGACAAATGTAACTGCTACTCAAACTCGATCTTTAAAATTGTCGTGGTAATACTATTGATTTTAAGGAGGGCTACTGTTAATCTGTGTTTTCCAGTCCATAGATATCTTGACGTCTTTCAGTGAGACATACACATTTTTGTGCTAATGAAACGTGAAAATAATCCTCTATTACCTTGAAGCAAATTGACATGTCGCTTTTCGTCTCGGTAACGACGTCGAACAAAAGTGGAGTATGAACGGTGAAGCGCACCGCTGCGTATTGCATTCTGATTGCGGAATGTTGATTCGCTTATTCATATGTCACTCCATTGTATGTGGCGACGCAGTGCAACGTCCGGTCGCATATGATTGATTCGTAACAGTATCTCTGGTGATGGACGCCGCGAAACTGATTGTCGGAAAATTTGAGTTTGGCGAAACGGCCGAATTAAAAGTGATGAAAATGTCCGTGAGTGGAACGAATTTTGTGGTGACTATGGAAACTGTCCTGATGGATGAGTTACAGGAGCGGTGCGCTGTATTCGGCGCCCGATCACGTACCATCAATTACTGCAGACAAGTCAGAGTTTGAAAACACAGCCAACATTTCCACGTATTGCGGTTTGGTGTTTGTCAGCTCTGCAGTCCGTCAGCTTACATTATCCATTTGCGTGAATAACAAAGATTGATGTAACTACATTTCACATGCGAATTGAAGAATACGGATACGCTTATCTTCCAGAATCAAGTTCCAGTACTGCTAAAGAGCAGATTATGTTGTATCTCCTAATTTAAACATTATTAAAAACTGACTTTTTCTTGTTGAAAAATGATTAAACAAAACTATTGCACTACTTATCAGTTACTACTATGGAACAGCAATAGTTTTAGGAGGAGGTTAGGTTTTCTAAGAAACAACGCGAAAGTAATAAGGCCATTAACTGAACAACATTAGCACTTAGTAGCCATTTTTAATAGTTTATAATCGTTTCTCGTTACACCCACACATGTAATCTGCGTTTTCCTGACAAATATTCACTGTTCACAGAGAGTTGACCAAAGCAAATACTAACGTTAAACAGCTGCATTATGAATGTTTTAGATTTTTGAAGCCCTCAGAGATGAAAGAAAATATGAAACACTTACTAGTACTGCTACGAACAGACGACGTACACAATGCTGCAACGTTCCCAAGAGCAGAACTTTTCAACAGATGCAAATCACGACATTGGAGCCAAAACAATGCGGAGAGCAACGTATGGGAAGGAATTCGACCATAGCCATACGGAGAAACCTTTACAGCATTCACCTGAAGTGATTTCGGGAGACCACTGAAACTAAAATCTGGATGTCCTGTCCGGAGATCCGACTTGCGTTGCCCACAACAAGCAGTACGAGTATTAAGTGTTCATCGGCCAGGCTCATGTATTTGATTTCAGCGTGGGTGCAGAAAGGAACACGAAAGTGATCTTCCATCACTGAGTATGCATCTTATGCAGGATGAATAGATTCTCAATGATGAGCCCTGTCTATGCGGCCATCTGAGCTACTTAGCTACACCATTTCGCTCTCCAAATTCCAGATCGACTCCTCTCTCTGGTTTCCTAACGATGCAAACTCGCCGTCCTCTTTTCATATTTGTTTCTTCATAAGGTGATCCTATGATCCGTATAATCCATTCAGATATATTAATCATGTTTTTCTCCCTTTCTTAAGATATATTTCACCATAACAAGCTTTTCTCAATAAATAATAATCTTTTAGATTCACCGTTACTCCTTACTCTCAAATTCTTTCTAATGCAAAGTATCGAAGCAATAAAATTCCATACCTTTCTCTACTTGTGTTGCACATAATTTTCACTGATTGCATTGCCTACTTTATTGAATTCAGATTCAGCATATTCTTCAACCTGAAATCCAAGTAACACCAGATGTCCACATTAATACTTATTCCAGACATATTTAATCACCCTACCGCAAATTTAATACACATATAGATATCGTAAACATATCCCTTCCTAACGATTCTTTTGTCGTTTTTCCTCTCTTAATTGTGAGTCGGTGAACTTCATTGTATGATTCTAATTCCTTGCAAGGATGAAACTGCCCTCTCAGTCTGTGGAAGTGCAATGTCCTTTGATATAAGATTCACTCCACGGATTAATTATTAATCTATCATTTTTTCACATATGAAACCCAATGAAAGTATTTTCCTTATACATATCGAATATTCACACATTTACCCTGGAAATATTAAACCAAATTTAGTGAAATATAGAATCACAAAGTATTAAAACGGATTCCAAACAAAGGGAGAAATGAATGTTATCAGACTTTCAGTCGTATTCAGTGTTTTAGTCATTTCTCCTGACTATGATCTTAGATGAAGCATTTTTATTCCCAGCAACACAATCACACTCTGTGTAGAAAGCTCTAAGCAGCCGGAAGATAGTGCATATATTTTGCATGATTAGTGCAAAAGAGATTTATGGAGTTCCGAATTTTGCGTGGAAACTCAAATCCTTATTTATTAAAACCTGAACTACAAAGTCAGCATTAGCTGTCAATTTGATCGACCATTTTTGTCATCTCAATTTCACATCCAAGTTTCACCTTTATTTTTTTTGTTACAATACTAACTGTAATTTCGAAGATATTACCTGCAATCATAAAGGTTTATGAGAAAAATTGATAAAGTTACAGTCATGTAAGTGTGATAACATATAACCGATTGTAATACTTATTCCTTTTCACACCATGCACGGAGACTTTCAGTCTTCCAATTCACGTCTGCCTTTCATCATTTCCTTACAATACTAACTATAGTTTCTAAAACATTACCTGGAGGCCAAGGTTTTTATGACACGAATAAGAAAAATTGATACAGTTACTGTAACTCAAGTGCAATCGCATATATCAGCTTGTAAATACTTATTGCTTTGCTCACCGTGAGGGAGACTTCCAGTCTGGCTTAGATGGAGCATCCATCGATCGACGTCTGCTGACCGGTGTAGGGGAGGTAGCATTGTCAATCTGCGGCGATAGCATCTGAGGCGTGCGCGCTCGCTAGCTGGTATCCTATCGCGGTCCCCAGGGTCCCCGCGGATAAACGACCCACGGCTGTCTGACGGCTGCGCTCGCTGCGCCGGAATACCAAACAGTAGCAGGAGACGTATCAGATCGCTCCGTACCTGAGAGCCACCTGGCAGCCAGTCCCCAAGGGCCTCGCCGTCACACTCCTTCGCCGTCTTCCTGGAACACAGTGCCCCGAACAGATAACACTAACGGAACTTCTACACAAGCTCGGGATTTATCTCTAATTACCATGTTCGTTTATGACTGACTATGACTTTTACTAAAAATTGGCAGCTCGACGTCTCAGCTTTCTCGGCATGACAAATGGGGATATAACAAGTTCGAATTTTAGGTCAACAGATTATCCTCAGTTTCAAGCGAATATTTTCTCTGATTTATCACATATATTTCCAGTATCAAATTCGCAATTAGATACAGCGAATTTTATTTACCTTATCATTGCGTCTGTAACAGTTCGATGTTGTTGACGAAAGTAAATGGGGGTACTCGAATTTATGCCATACATTTCAGGGAAATTTTCGGTATTTCCTTATTCTATTGATCTGAAACACAGCATTAAGTAAAAAGTTTGTTCCTTTCGATTGGATTTCTTCACTTAACAAGCCTTGGAGCTCCAGACTTATTGTAACAATCTATAGTTCACTGTCCACCCAATCATTTTCGGAATTCCATGTGTGAATTAAAATCGAAGAAAGCTCCATCTTTCGCTTTCCTGTTAATATTCTGGTAGTATGCCGGCCTCGGGAGAGTAGGGGCTAGAGGGCTAGCTCCGCGTACCGAAGGTCACCGGTTCGAGTCCGGCCGAGGGCATGGGTGTTTAGTGTTGTGTCTGTGAATGTCTTGTCCGTGTTGTAGTGTCCTTGTGTCAATACTTGATAGCAACAAATCACATTGAGCTGGCTGTATGGCCCAGTAGCCGAATGCCACTAAAAAATATATATATATATTCTGGTAGCTATTGCAACTAACATCTGCAGTTATTTGTTTTAGGCCTACGCACTAGGAATAATGCTTTCATCGATATCTCTTCCCATCCCTTCCGTTCCAATACTGTTGCCATCAGGTGTAGAACAGATCCGATTAACGTTGTTCTCCTGTTGTTGTTTTTATTTATATATATATATATTCATTTGTATGTGACGTTTACCTGTATTTTCCCCGCTCTCTGATGGACTTCTTAATTTGTTGTTTTCAGCATCCCTATATAAAACCATTTTTCAAACGAATTTAGTCTTCTTTTATCCGCAATCATTATCATCCATGTTTCATGCAGGTAAAGGAAATCTTTCCAGACTAAAATTTTACTAACTTTGTTTCGTCATCCCACTAATATTATTTGTAGTAAAGATATATTTCTTCTTGTTGAACGTAATGTTTGCCTGGGCAATTCCAATTTTTATTTCTCTCCTACTTATTCGAACTTAAGAGATTCTGTTTTCCACTTAAGAGATTTCCTTGACATTTAATATTTGGTTATTCATTATAACTTTTTAATTTTCCTCTTTGTTACTTACCACTACTTCCGTTTCAAGCTTACTCTTCTTTATATTCCCTTTTCCACTTCCCATAATTTCTTCCATTTTATCCAGAATATTCTTTATTCTTTTCCTTTCTCTTCTTATTTCCCCCCGGTTCTTATTTCTTTCCTACCTTTCTTTTCTTTTGTTATCTGTTTCCCAGCTAATAGGTATTTTAACTTTACACTTTCCTCTCAGCACCCTATCAGCAGTTTCAATTTTGTTTTATCGATCTTCGTATTATATTCACTTTCAATAATTTTTCTATCTTATGCAGAATGTTCGTCAGTTGCTCTTTCTTTTCTGCTAACACAACAATGTCACTGATAGTAATGCATAATTTTTTCCTTTTTTAGCTATGTTGTCTAATGAGTCCAACATAAAACACACGTCATTAGTGGTTATTAGCGATGCATATTTCTCTTATCAGAATTAAGTATTGCCTGATCGTTTTTTTTTTAATATAAAAATTGCTTGTATCAGTGTGTACACGCGCAAAAAGTGAAAGTTCTATACTCGTACCCAATTTTTCTTTCTTTCGCACTCGAGGGGATGACCAACGCTATGTTTATTGCAGTTGTACAGAAAATATGAACATTGTCCAACTTTCTCGTAAAGAAATGAAAATTATAAAAAGTTAAACCACACTTCCATAGATTATAGAATACTGAATTCAACTTTAATCTGTATTTTGTGTTTAGAGCTTTTATATTGGAGAACAGCTTGGAAAAAATTATCTGATAACCGTTCTTACGGGAGAGACATCAGCGAAATAGATTTATTATTTGGAACAAATAAAAATATATTATTACGAGTATATACATATTTACAGATAGTATGTGGATGATGATGACGATTATTATTAAAATTAATTTGTATTTTTATTCTTACTATTATTCTACTTCAGTTCTATTTGGAAAATTTGTTTTATATACTTTTATAATCAACGGTTAAGAGCGCATGCGTAGAACTTCGCTGCGCTTAAGGATAACAAATTTTTTCCTACTGTGTCCAAAATAGCTATAGCAATCCAAAGTGACTAAAGGAATCCAAGAGACGGTGCCTCTCTGTAATGTATGAAAGGACACTTTTTTTAATATCTTACAACGAAATTTCGGCAATGAGAATACAGATAAGATCACCCGCGTACGCAGATTCTCAGACGTAAAACTGAAGTTTCAAGATCTTGCAGTCAGCAATATAATAGAGCGGCCTGCTTCGTACTGGATTGAAAAGGAAATCACTTACTGCTTGTGCCGTGAAATTTAGGTAGCGGTTAGTATGGAAAAGACTTCAGAAACCAGTAGGGAGTATTCGCTGGGACTCTTACATGGACCTTATCAGCTCCGGCAGCTAATACCGACTAACTACCTGACCGAAGTTATATGAGGGCTAATCTCAGTTTATAACCGGCCGCGCCCGATCCGGGGCTAAAGCGGTCCGCGGCATATTTCAGTAAGAGAGCGAGAAAACGGCGGTCGGCTCAACTCGCGCGCCGAGAGCGGAGTCGCTTAACACCTTCATCTAAGTGATTTATAATCGGAATTACTTTAAGCGGACGTTACGGCCCGGGGGATCAGCCGGGAGGTCCCATCTGATAGCGAGCGCCCCACACACATTCGCTCTGGTCCGAACGTGTTACACGAGCCGCCCAAATGGGATTCCTAATGACGCCGCTCGGTTTAGCGCTCCAGAGATACCCGCATGATGGATGGAATTAACTCAAGCAGATCAGCAAGGGTCTTTAACACGGATATATCAAAAACACTGCTGTTTGTGAAAAAATAAACATGTTGCTAACACTTATAACGTACACTAATTTTAATATTTCTGTTTTGTAGTATTCAAGTCCTTCATAAATAACATATCGGCTCTTCAAGAAACATTTCCTCTCAACGACAGCATTAAAAATGTCTAAGAATGGAATGTATTTGTAGTATCAAAAAAGAACTTACTGGTTTTTTGGAGCTTTCGTAATATTTTCAACTACTTTGCGAGAATATAGGGTGACAATATATCTTCTGGTGCCGGAGCAGGAAATAACAATATGCTGTAAAAAGAATATAACAGCAAATCTGGAATGTTTAAAGTACAGATTAATAGCTTCTCACCATCGTAATACGTGTTCAACAAAATCACTGTGTAATAATAATTAGTAAAAAAAATCTATATTAGCAAAGTCATACGCTACATTTTACATGTACGAAGAAATTTAACATGCAAATAAACAATATTAAAGAGTTAAAGAATAATGTATTTAAGAAAAGAGAGCTATAAACAAGCTTCCTTAATGAACTCGCAAAATTTTTAATGTTCTTTAAACTCTAATCTAATTTCCAGGAAGTACTTCTGTTATAAACATTATTATAAGCAAATATGCTAGTAACAACTTGTTGTGAAACTTGATTTTATGCAAATCTTCTACTAAACTGTACACTTGTAAAAGGAGGAATTATGCTGCTGTCATGGGACACTACAATTTATTTGCTTAGTGTCGATATAGGACAAACATAATCCTGAGGTCAGATTCAAAACGTCAGCTACCGAGCTGGGAGGCCAGCATGATAACCACTCTCATTCTCCCGTATTAAATATTGGTGGCTTATCGGACCAAATGTATGATTGCTTTATCCTTCATAAGATTCTAACTATTGATTGATAGCGGGCTGAGTAAGTATGGACGTTCTTGAAGTCCCGCTTCGAGGAAAATTCGTGATCTTAATCGAGATTATAATCGCCGTCATCTATTCAGTATTAATTCTCTCTATCATATGAGGTGAAGATTGTACCCTGCAAACTAAAGTAGGTATATAAGTACAATCCAAGTAGTGAGCTCATCCTAAAGTAGGGTCGCCGGTCGCCAAATGTAAGCTTTACTGACAGTGGATGAAGGAGTGTTATTTAGAGGAGATCGACCCAAATTCCCCACTTTCAACACATACAAGTCGCTAGCTCGGATAAACAAATTTAGAGATTGTTTGGAAATGAAAAACTCACGGTTCCTGTAGAAATATTATTGAATATAATAAATAACGTTCATTCATACTACTTCTAAGACACTAATATTGCATCAACACACGTTTGCCGTACATTTCACACGCTATTTTGGTTTGTGTATATAGAGGCTGTTCTCGCGGCATACAACCTCCTCCAAGCGTCACGATACACCGACTGCTACAATGCAGACTTCCAATCAACAATCGCTGACGCTCAGCTGTGCTGCGCAGTGTCAGAGAGTGTTGCACAACTTAAATAACAATACTATGCTATCCCGGTTACTAAATCAGCTACAGACTGTGGAAACCCAACATTATTATAAATCAAGATACAAACATTAACGAATTTATTCGGTATACTTATAATTAATAAATGCTGCATAATTCAGTGTTAATAATAATACATTAGTAGTAGAAATGATTGGATATTAGTGACAATTATTAGATTGTTGGTGGCTTAATTAATATGATAAATAATCAGTCCACCATAAAGTTCAGTTTTTATTTTCATAGAAAACACGACGTCAAAGATACTGATTACATAGACTCATATAATCCAGATATCGTATACAACACTCCCTCCACAGACAATCCAGTACTTGGCCGTCGTAAAATGAGTCGGTGAAAACTACTACTCCGTCTTGGATCATCGCTTTGTATAAACTTCATCGAAATTTCTAGAACACTTCAAAAGCTTCCGCCAGATATTTCTCGAATATTAACAATACTTAAACAATTGAAACATATTAAAAACAATTAGAATTAATTCATAATCATTTACCATCATTACAAAATGGTCGCAAATGGAAATTAAAGATACCTAAACACAAAATTATTAACAGAAATCATTTTAAACTGTAGTAAATTGTCCTTTAGACATCGTAACTTGCCTTAATACTTGGAATTACGAACATTTCAGCCAGTGTTTCCCAATGTGGGGCCCACGCCCCACAGGGGGGCAATTTGGTTTTTTTAGGGGGGCAATTTAGAAATTGACTTGATACGACTTTACCGCTTTCTCTTCGGGTTATTTAAATGCAATGCTAGATATAGGTACAAAATATAGCAAAAAAGCAAATTCTTAAAACAGTGCTGTAAATAATTATTAGTTTCGTTTGATGTTAGCAAAATATATCATCTGGATGATTTGAGTCGTCAACTTGACCTTTTTGGGATTCACCGCGTAATGTTCCGCCTGTCTCGGGAAACCGGATCTTTTAAAACACGCCAATAACGCCATTGTTAGTGATTTTTCCATCTTCATATTTAGCCGAATCTGGATTTAGTGCAGTAAATGATTTACTGATAAAAAAAGAAATCGACTGGATATAACACAATGTGGAGACTTGAGATTAAAGCTTACTAAATTGGAGCCTAATATAAAATTTCTATGTAGCAAGCATCAAGCGCAAGGATCATACTAAATTGCCACAATAAATCTTTATTAAAAATCTTTTGAATTTTAGTATTTCATTATATGTTTTTTAATTTTAGTTACTGTGTTTTATGACAATGTTAAAGTGTTTTCTTTCAAAAACCATCCTATATGAGTTTCTTTAATAACAAATAATTTTTTTATTAAAAATTAGGTATGGGGGGCAAAAAAAATGTTAAAAGTGGGACATGACCCAAAAAAGGTTGGGAAACACTGATTTAAGCAATGCTCTTGCACAATTCTGTTCTTAAACATATTAAATGGCCTATAAATAATTTATTTTCATAAAACAAAGTCTATTTACATTGATTTACAGGAAATTGCAAAACAAGCATTCAAGATCATATTCAACCACACTCTAGCTTACTACAGTTGATTCATAAAATACAAATTCATTTAAGTTTGGGTTTGAGGGCTGTTACACAATGTTACGAAGGGTGCAAGATATACCAGAACGACAGAAAGTACAAATTTCAGAAATTCTTAACATTTTACCAAAACGTGCATTACAACTAAAAACATTAAAATCGCCTTTTCTCTTTCTTTCAGTACGTTAACATGCTTTGGCTTGATTCATCAAGTGAGCACGCACGCCTGCAAGTTTGTAATTGCGTGCCGATGTGGCGCTCGAAGTGCGAGCTTCTTATCAGAGCAGTGGGTTGGTTTGTTATTTCGCTACCTGTACCGTGGAGTCAACACAACACGCGAGTCACACTCGTGAAATTCATTGTGACTCGTAATTTTTAATGAACAGCTTTATCACAGGTTGTACATTTCTTTTATTTGTAACGCTTCCGACAACTCATTCCGTGCACTGTTGGTTTTTAAATTTTCAAATCAACATTTACACTTACATTGGTAGCGTGGTTAGTGGACACAAGGTATGCGTGTAATGTCTCAAGTTGCACGAAACATTGCGTGGAAATTAATTTTTGTTTGATAACGTTACTTCCTTTGGTATTTGCTTCAGAAAGAATGGACTCACGTAAACAAGTCTGCATAAAAAAAGTTGTTACTGGAGAAATTGCTAATATAATATTTCAATGTTGATTGGGATGTAATAGAGTGTAAGAACTACATTTAAATAGAACGAAATTCTGATGACCATCACACAAATGCACTGCATATTTACTGAAAACTGTAGCACAAGAGCAGTGTTAAATCGAAAATTGATTTATTAGATCTTTTTAAAGAAGGTAATAGGCTATTTGACAGTATTGAAAATATATTATAAATTTTAGTCATTTTTGTGGATTTATGCTTCAGGAAGCTAATTTTTTGAATTTTGAAAAGAAAAGAGGATTTTTTTAATAATAAAAAAATAGCGAAATAAAAATTACATTTTCTTACCTCTGGTTACGTGACAGAAAACGCTCTAGGATTGGTGGTCGCTTTAGTGACGTCACATGTCTGTAAACGCTGCGCCTGCCAATGGCGCGATTCCTATTATCAAGTTTTCAACTATTTTTATTGTTTGTTCCTCGGTATTTCTTGTTATTGATGAACGTTAATTTTGAATACAAAATCGAGAACATTTTGTAAAAGCCTACAGCGGAAAAATATCGAAAATAGACGCCTTATTTGTGGGGATAGCTATAGAAACAACCGCTGAGTTTTATTCTGTGGAGCTTAAAAATGGAACAACTTCAATTTGGCACTGCAACAAAATCACTTAACATTTACATCGCGATACACGTAGTCACTAGCAGTTTATTTACTCAGAATAACTAAATTCCTCTTATCTTATGCTGTAAGAAGGTAAATCTGGTCCAGGCTGCATTTCAACCTAACCTCTATCTCTGCTGTTATTACCACTACAAAACCAAACAATACTCACACACCTTATATGCATCAGAATTACATTTCAAATAGTAGCAACATTTTCAGCAACTGGATTTCTGGGTTGCGTAGCATTAGCTATCACAATTTCACTATGCACCTTCAGTGTGAAATGCAATACTACTGAAGCAAACGCAATAACACATTCACTGTATCACGATGTAAGCTTGATCTCAATATTTGCAGCAGCACGCTTATATAAGAAATTAATCAGAACATGTGATTATTGTGTGGTACATTAACATTGGCCTACTAAAAATTTGCTAGTGAATTAAAATTCATTACAGCTTTTGAGATGCAGTAATTTATGATAGAGAAATGAAAGCGTAATTGGCACAATTCACAGTAAAGTAGAACGGCAGTTTAATGTTAGGATTGTGATTGTTAGCACACTAATATTTTAGTGCGGTATATTCGTGGAAATGCCATATTTTGCTAAAGAATTATTAACAGTTATATTTTGTAGTTACTTGTAAGTTGTTGAGATTCATGTTATGCTTTCCAATATTAAGTGGCTTCTGTTGATAAACAATAACCATATCTGTTTTGTAAAGGAACAGTTCTATCCTCCATCACTATGATTGAATTTTCTTTTTCTTTAGAATGTTTATAACTGATACAATTTTCTCTTCGTGGCAGGTTTTCAACTGCATTTTGCAAGAGAAGGACAATTTACACTGATAGGATGGATACCCGCATCCAGACACAACTAGAGGCAACAATTAAATTCAGCATTACTTACAAACTGCTCAGATACACTTTGAGTGTTAAACTTTCAAGAGAAGAACTTGAATAAAAAAGTATTAGATTATACGGGCGGCAAGGAATGCACTGAAAGCTTCAAGCAGACTAACTCCCTCCTAATTATTTTGGCTTTCTTTGTTGAATACTGTGACCATGCAGTGCTAAAAAGATTTAAATGTGAAATATGTATTAAATCTACATGAGAAGCTATGCCTGTTTAGAGTGACAACACACAAACACTAATACTTCACCATAGAATCAATAAATATGAGAAATTTTAATTACATTAAAGTTTATAAATTAATTTATTGTGATAAAAATAAGTATTTTAAAAGTTTTCATTTGAGAGAGGTCTGGGAAACTCATAAGATTTAAGAGGGCTGATTTTATTCTCAGTGATTCCGGATCTGAAAGAGGCTATTCAAAGGACAGTGTTCTGTTCAACTTCTTTTGCAACTTCTTTGAGTAATTTTACACCTTCACTTTCAAAACCATCATCATTTTTTGTCAGTATTAGAACTCTCTTCAATAAGTTGAACAATGGACGATAGTTTTTCTTCAGTAACATAAGAAAAATCAGACTATGAAAAATTTAATAAACCAGTTTTCTAAAAGATGTATATAATCCATTTTCATTTATTTTATTTCAATGAGTTAAGTGGATTAGCTGTTTATCAGTTATTTTTACTCTGCATTGTGCTTATGTGATATAATACATTTGTGACTAAATGTGAAATTCTTGCTAATTAATGCTGCACTTCCAGTAAACACTGAGCCAAACACACTTGCTTACTCTTACTCTGTGTGAGCGTGTGTAAAATTTGAATAAAATAATCCAATTGTTGAATATTATTATTATTTTAAAAACCGATGTTAGCTGTTGTATTTGGTAAAATATTTGTGCTCTCAGCAAATTAAACAGATATTATCTACATGTCTGCTGAGGTTTCATGTATATGCTTGTTAAAGTGCAAGCTGATGAAGAAAACAAGATACTGATTTTTCTACAGCATGTGGAAGGGGAAAACAAACTAAAGATCAATTTTTCTAATGGAAAATAAATATCACTGAAATTGTCTTTATCAGTAAATATCGATAAATTTTTTTCTATTTGAAAAGAAATATCTCTGACATTGTCTTTATCGCAAATAGCAAAAGATTCGTTCATTAGGCTAAAATGGCTATTAATTGTTGACCAATTTATTTTCTGATTAATAATAACGTTGAATCATTTCCAAGTTTTTAGGAAGTTAAAAAAATATTTTTCAAACACTTTTGCTTCTATTTAGAAAAATGTTAAATAGTGCCTACGTATGATATTTTGAGGTAAAAAGCTAAAAAGAAGTGTTTGAAGCACAACAGAAAACAATTACTATAATATTTCGCTCATAGTCTTCTATCGCGTCTGACGGGAGCTTATGCCTAACTTGCATGACGTCACGAAATGAGAGGCCAAGCATTCTCCTCTAAGTGGTAGTGGCGTCAGGCAGCAAACGAGCGTTTTGACGGGCTTTTAAATACTTTAAATTTTACGTAAAATGAGCACATTCGTTGAAAAATAAATAGTACTCGGTGAATAAAGTGTACCTATAAACAATTTAGAACCATTTAAAAAAAGTAATCAAATACCCTATTTCCCGTTGTTAAATCCGACAAATTCACAATAGCTACCAATAGAAAAAAATGTTTACTGAATCACGCTATTAATGTATTACGTCGCTAGTCAACTGCCTTGACACTATATGTGTGATTGATAGTTAGTAATATTTACAATACAAAGTAAGATATTTTTTTCAGCATAGGTATTCTTGTGAATCACACTATTAACATTTCTCACATAAGTTAATGTTTTTTTTTTTCTGTCGTCTGTCTTTCGACTGGTTTGATGCATTCCTCCATCCGTTCCTATCTTGTGTTAACCTCTTCATCTATACATATACCTTACAACCCACGTCCTCAATTATCTGCTTCATATATTCTAATCTCTGTCTTCCTCTACAGTTCTTAGCTTCGACTGTTCCCTCCACCAGCAAATTAACTAATCCAGCATGTCTCAAAACATGACCTACCAGCCTGTCTCTTCTTTCTGTAAGCTTCATCCACAAACTTCTTTCCTCACCCATCATTTCCCACTGTACCAATAATAATAATAATTTGTAGTAGATCTTTTCCTTCCTTTCTGCCTTCCTCAGTTTAGAATAAGCTGGTGGATTTGCTACAAATATACAAAAGTATTAAAGGTATGTGGCATGCGGGATTCTTGATACTTTAAGTATTTCATACATATTATTTCTATTAGGTATTTTTTTAACAAGCCATTTTCTTACTTCATATCTAACCAAAATCGATAAATGAGATATCTTTTTAAAGATCAAGCTATCTGTTTTCGTTTAATCATATTCAAAAATGTCAATATATCTAAAATGAGTTTTTTTTGCACCACGAACCATTTATTTCCTTGTATTCCTAACCGAAATCGATAGATCTCCGCTTTGGTGACATCATACGTTAAGAAAGGAATTTTTCGGAATTATTCCTTTAAAGGACAAGAGTATCAATATTTCTACATTTTTGTGTCAAGAGCCATTTATCTAACCGATAAAGATAAATGAGGTATCATTTTAAAGATTAAGGGCTCTGCTGTGGTCACAACATATTTTAAGAAAAGAATTTTTTGGAATTTGTCCCTTAAAGAGCAAAAGTATCATTATTTCCATTACGTGTTTTTTTCCCACGAGTAATTGATGTACCTTGATATCTAAGCGAAATTGAGGTATGAGGTATTATTTTAGGGATTTAAGGTCTCCGCGTTGGTTGCATCATATTCGCGAGATAGCAGCAGCACATATCACAGAGATGTTAATAAACTGCTTCACTGGCGTCGACTTACACTAGACAAATAAACAATTGATACAAAAGAGGCGGTTCTTGTTTTGTCCTATTGCAAGCTACCACATTACTATTCATCGTATTCGCGGAATTTTCGCATGGTTCATCTAGTCCAGTTATAATTTGATAGTACGAATAGAATGGGAACATTCTTTTAGTATGAATTTATTATGAATTATTTTAGTATGAAATACTGATATTGTAAAACCGGTTTTTCGAAATGATATTGGTGTTAGTCAGTCGACTTGTTTGCATTGTTCCGGAAACTAAAATGTTTTACTGCTACGTAACTTCTAGAATCCTAAAACTACTGCTTCAAAATATGCCTAAATGACCGCCAACTAAAGAAAGTTATTGCATCAGCTGCCGTTAGGTAAATTACCAAACAGAACACACTAGACGGCAGAGTGTAATAGATCCCATCATTGTTGTTATCAAGTGATAATTTAACAGAAATCGGTTCTTTAACAAATATCTTAAATAGTGAACTAAAACTATTTTAATGCAAAACTAATAGCTGCGTATCTTCTTTATCTCTGTGTAAATTTTAATATGTACATACAAACAATTATTTTCAATGGCTCACAGGCTAAAACAGAGTGAAGGGAAGAAATTACACCGCAAAACAAACGAAAGACATTAGAAAACATTAAAACGTGAATATACCTGTCAGTCTGAAAGTCTACTTCTTCCACATGATTATACATGAGAATTCTAGCTAATTCTAAAGGTTTTCATCTCAAACGTAAAAGACGAAGGTGGTATGAAGTTATCAATTGCATTATAAATAATTAATGCATTGATATGAAATGTAGCTCGTAAGTACATGGCAGAAATTATAAACCCATTGTGATTGATTAAAATGGAATTATAAATAAATGAATAAATATTTGATTTAATGTAATACATATATGACATATGTAACACAAATATATAAAAAACCAATGATTTTATTAATTCGAGCGATCTCAATATTTATAAAATTGCTGTAGTTTAAACCGAATTTAAGAACATGAGAAGCGTGGTTCAATTTTCATTGACAGGAAGTTTGCTGTCTGGTTGGTTGCCGTCTGGAGGCAGATCAGGTGTGTCGTACAGCAGATGCGTCAGCTGCGAGGTTAGGCGAAGGTCGTTCGTCGGCAGGTAGCCGGGACAACGCCACTGCCGTGACCCTGTGTGGCGCAATCTGCTTTCATTGAACCCGTGTGTACTCCGGCAGTTCTGCCACATGCTCTTCCAGAAGTCCAAGACCGCCACGGTCACGGTCACGAAGGATCCAATGAATCGCCTCCTCTCAACTTACAGCACTACACCCTCACCACATAGCTGGTCTTCCTTTCGTAGAGGAGTAATCTTGGCCAATATAGAAGGATGACGCCTCCCATATACAATTTAAAAAAAAAAAATGTTACCACGTGCACAGATGAATCGTTCTAAAGAAACGTATTTTGTAATGGATTTCGGCGATAATACTCACAAACGACAGTCGCTATTTGTTACAGCACTAAAATAGTCCTTTGTCCTAAGCTAGTTAGGTTTACAATGTCTCTCTTTGATATATGCAGCAAGCCTCTGTATTTGGTCACCGTATTTGAAAAAAAATAATCGTTTCAGAAGTCAACTGTTGTGTATTTTTATGGCCCATATCTTAAATTGTCAATTTCGCCCAGTGTCCACAGTGCAGGTTTCCCCTTATAAAATCCTTTGCCTCGAATTCCATCTCCATTACGTTCATTCTTCAATTCTCTCAGTTTCATCAATAAATGTTTCCGGAGGCAAAGTGAAACATAACAGTCTATGTGATGAGCCAGGAGCGATGTGGTGGCTTAATTATAGGTCTTCATTTATTGCGTAAGTGAAAGAAGTCCCTTGCTATAATAGTAGAACCAGCTGCGTAAAAACGCGACAAATCACCACACAAGAAAATAATTACGACTCTAAGTTGAACAGTATTGTTTATACAACTCAGAGAAAACCTGTTGCGGAAAACATAAGACTGTCTACAGTACTGGCAAAAGTGAATAGTTACCGGGTCTTATATATTCACAACCTTCGGTATATACCGACACTAAAGTTCTGAGATATTATATTTGTTGATTCCAGTTTTATATAGACGTGACCACGGTTAAGATATATTTTAAATTCAGTTGTTATGGAACTCATAACAACTACTTAGCTTCTGTATTCAAAAGTGACAACTGGTGTTGAGATACGTATTCTATTGTCAACGAAAGGAAATCTACAGAAAGTAAGTATCATTTTAGACCTTGGTGTAAAAATTTTTCGGAACTGCAGGAATAAAAATACGCAAATAGACATACATTGGTAATTAAATTTCCCAGTGAAAAAGATTTGCAGGGGCAACTGACAGACGACTGGTGTTATAAAATAAATCAGGTAATGGCGAACGAAAGAATAATAGAAGGAAATGAATGACAGTCTAGTGATCTACTTGCGACCAGCGCAATCTATGGCGAAGGTGAACCAGTAACACATTCTGTTCAACCAGTCATCTTGTTAATATGGCAATTTACTAGATATGTTAAACGTTCTGTAATCGTAATGAGCCTGTGCTCATTTTCTCTTACCTTTAGGACCTTTCTTACTTTTTGAAACATATTCTTGTAAACACACGAAAAAGACTGCTAATGTGCAGAAGTAAAACATGTTTGATATTTTCGTTCTGGACGGTGTTGCAACTAACTTATTAAAATATATACTTGGTTTTGTTTACAGATTTCTCATTTCGAGCGTTTTTTTTTTAAATTATTTACTAATTGCAGTTTAAGAAATGACTGATATAGAGGAAATTTGGTATTAACTTTGATGCCAGTGAATATGTTCTTGAATAGCCTGCATAAGCATTTAAAACTTACATATCATTTTTTCATTAAATCTTCATTATTTTGTTTCAAATTCTGTGCTTTTTCCATAATCAAAGCTTTAATTATGTATGTATTTCAGCACTCCTACCTATAAATGTACTTAACTTCGTGGTGATGCGAGAGAGAAAGGTACTGATTACTATTCTAACTTCTCTAAAATTGGAAAGTGTGAAACAGTGCCTTGTAACAGCATAACTGAAACCACAATCGAAGTTAGATGCGACGATTTTGTATCAAAGATATGTTCAACAATCAGTCATCTATCACAAGAAAAGAGAAATACAGATACGGTAGTTGTTTCATTCATGATCGAAGTTTAATGTTAAGAAAGATCTTCCATTTGGTCCGTAGATTTACAGTCAGCATTAAGTTAGTCAGAATCAACAACTATCAGGTAGCATTCTGGCACTCTTTTTGCGTCTGGAGCTAAATCAGAAGTGCCTGGACAGGATCTTTGATAATAAAGCGAAAATTACATTATTAATTAGTGATCCTAGAGTTCTACTAAAATCATTTTGCGACACAACGGAAAATTGAGATACCATGGCAGTAGTGAATTCAAGCTAGGACGACCTTTCCGAATGTAGGACCCAACGGAGAAGCCATGTGCGACTTTTATTTATTAATTTCATCTCGTGTGTTTCATTGTGTCACTCAGAGCACCCGTAACTAGCTGTTCTTGGTTTGGGAGACATTTCAACAGTAACAGGTGAATATATGTAATTATGTAAATATATTAAATAAATAATTAATATATTATAATTAAACTTCTCCATTTAGAAATCATAAGCTGCGCATACTTACAATGTTGTTGTATACTACATTCACCACCATTAATAATTAAACTAAGTGTTATTTTGTTGAGAAATTCCAGTCAAACCAGCACACGTCCAGGTTTGTATGTATCCTATTTATGATACATTCATTAACTTAGTTACTATTTATAACCTCATCTAAAAGTGTATTAAAATACAAACAAAGCAAATAATAATCGAATTTAAATTTCACTGTAACAACAGTTATTTCGTATAAAGACCAATCTGACAAGAGCAACGTATTCTAAAAATATTATAAATTCAGCTATACAGTTAGGATGGTTATTAGGTTGAGTTGCTATTACAGAAAAAAAAAAACTTCTAGAAAATTCCAGTCAGCAGAGAGTAATTATATTTTCTGCGTATTTGGTACTTGGTATGGAATACCAGATAGCGATAACTCAGAAGGGTTTCACTAGTAAGAAGGAACTGAAGCAAATTAATTGTAAATGTGGGAGGTAAATAGAAATACGGTCATAATTATCTTGTTGAATATTTCAGATTAATTTATGAATGCTTGTGACACAAACATGTTATGCATGTTGTATTACCAGTAAAAGGAGAAATGAAATATTCCACAAGTCTTACGTAACTTGGTTTTTGCTTCAGATAAGAATGCCTCCAATATTATTTTCTGCAAGAGTGGAGTCATCTAATTCATCACTTCAGATTGCTCTCTTCTTAACGGCCTTCGATTGCAATCAGGAAAATCCTTGAGTTAAGTGACACTGCAGATTCTAACACACTACTATTTTACTAACCAGGAACCATTCCCAAAACTAAATGATTAATGAATAACTTCCCACAATTTTACTGCTGCAGTAAAGATAATGTGAAGACAAGAATATGTTGCGTTCCACTTGTTAAAAATTTGGCTTCAATTTTTTTCCAAAAGTAAACAATGTAATAAAATATGTAATTAAAATGGGATTCTGTTTATATATTTTCATCACGCTTTTCTAAAATGCAGTGTCTATTAAGAAATTAATATACTTTAACTGAAAATAAACAGAAATCAAGATAAACCAATACAAAAGTCTTTGTATTCACGACGTCACCCGCGATTTTCAAGCTCAGTTTGCGTCTGCAGTTTTATTCCAGTTTACGCTTCTCGATCACAGCTGGATTGACTTGAAGTTCACTGTACACACAAGGTGTATCTATTTAAGTTAAATTTCATTGCTCTCAAAAGTAGACTTATTCGTTCTGTATATAACTTCAACAGTTCAATAATAGGCAATCCGCACTATAGATTTTAATGGGGGAGGATTTCGAGAAATGGTGACAAAAGTATAGCTGTCAGGTTATAAAGCTTTCAGCCGTTATTATGGTACCAAATGCTTCGCAGAATATACATTGCGACTATGATGCCCTCCATTGTCTTCCGACGTTTCAACAAGGGTCAAAGCTGCTCCTTAGTCGACTAATAGTAATGCTGTTCCAACCAACAATTGATGAGCATAGAACTAAAACTTGTATTGTTTGCATGTAGCACGTTTTTGACCAACGTATTTGTTTTTAATTAATCCATAGTTTCATGCTTTTCGTGGTAAGAAAAGTGAGAAAGGTTATTGAAATAATAAAGCAGTAAAATAACTTAAATACAGATGGCGGGTAAGATACAATTCTAATGTGTAAATATGCCTTAATTAGATAAATAACATTATGATCAAAGTCATACCACAGAGATTACAAGACTTACATCTATAAGTATTATGCTCAACCGATAGTTTGTTTGGAGTCCATATTCTCTCCACTATAAGACGAGAACTGTCTGATACAACATAAGTCTCTAGTACACCAAGAACATTCCTGAAGAAGACTATAGACCACGGTTAAAACGTCTGAAGAGGAAAGCATCATAGACAAAGATTATACGCAGCGAATATTTTGGCGACAAGCTGTTAGCCAGATAATTATAGTCGGGTTAAGACGCCCAGTTGTGTGAAATATGGTCAAAATTTTTGGAATGGTGTGTATCTGAATGTGAAAAACTAGAAACAAAATATGAATATATTGTGCTTTCAACTCAATTGAATTTTTGTTCCGCTTTTTATTTACTGTTAAAATGTTGTATGTTTACCTGCAAGAATCTATACCGCAATGTGACGCTGCTTTGTTTTCTGCCTCTCTTCCGTTTCTTTACAGTGCCTGTTTAAATATGTGTGTTTTAACGTGTGTTTATTTTGTTTTCTACCATAACTTGGATGTGCAAACGTAACACAGAAAACTTACAATACGGTAAACAAATCAACGAACAAAAAAATCGGTTGCATTGATAATCACAATTTATCAGCAGATTTCAGTAAAACAGTCCACAACATCCAATTATTAGTGAAAGAAACGTCCACATTTTGAGTTCATATATACATATAAGGGAGAAGGAGAAAACATATTTTCCATAGCGACATTGGTTATAAGAATGCATAATTTTCTAAACCTCTTTGAAAATAATTTGCATGTAGTTGCCAAGGACATCTGCCAACATTTAAAAAATCCACAACCTGCCTTGGAAATTTCAAAATTTGTCGTGTGGTTCTGTGACCAACGAACGTATTAAACTTGAAAGCAGAAGCTTGTTGAATAACGAATGTCAGTGTGAGAACCATGTGTATCAGCATGTGGCTATTGTATGAACATTTATACCTGGCCGTTGTAACATTTAAATTGATAACAGTTCATAATATTTCTATTTCAGCACTAAATGTTATTTGGCCATTAGTAATATAACGGTATAAATAAACTTGTAGAATTATTCCGTCATCTCTGTGCCATTTTTTCAGTATATTCATTGACAGAAATTTTTTGTAGCAATGAGGATTAGGAAAACTGTATTTTGAACTACATTTTATGTTTTTCGACTAGGCGAGGAAATCAGAACAATAAATTTGGTAGAGAACGGAAGAAGAGCATACTGAACGTTGCGAACAGTTAACTGCATTAAAAGACAGTTGTTTTAGTTGTGGAATAAATTTATTATTAGTTAATACTTTTGGTGCATACATTGAAACCAAAAATAAAGCATTAAATAAGAATATCTGAAAATATTAAGTTTTTATCGAAGACGAAATTTCTAAAAACATTTAAAATCTTTCATTGTATTTATAAGTTTTGCAGAGACATAAATATATTGATTAAGAATCAATAAACTAGAAACGTAACTGAATGATATTAATGTATAAACAATGAAAATCAAATTTTAATTTATAAGCTTCCAGTCTCGGTAGAGGGCCAGAGTGCTGGCTCCACGTGCTAATGGTCGCTTCGAGTCCGGCCGAGAGCATGGGTGTTTAGTGTATTTGTCGTGTGTGTCTACATGTCGTGTCCTTCCTATGGCGTCTAGAGTTAATTGCAAAATAATACACAATGGAGAAACTGAAAACACTGGATGATCTGAAATCACACTTGAGCTGGCTGTATGGCATAAGAGAAGCCAAATGCAATTTTAAAAAAATTAGGCACTGGAACTCGATTTAAAAAGGACTGGCAATTTAGGAAATATATCGTAGAAGGTGCGCATTCCGATGGTATTTATTTCATAAAAAGCAGTGATTTAGTTAGTAGTAACCAATTATAAAACGAACCATCCGTCATTTATTCTATGGAGGTGAAATTTTTATACATTCACTTTCTAATGTAATACTAAAATGTCATTTTGTTTTTGTATGGAATACATAGAAATTTTTGTTCATTCAGGTGGCACTAAACCAAATTAATCACAATTCCGTCTACGTCACACAGACCGAAATACAGATCTTTCCTCATGAACCGCAGGTGACGGCGCATTGTATAAAACTATGCTTCTCCCTTAGCTAAAGACGTGTTTTGATGGAATTTTATAGGTACCTAATTTGAATAATCGCAGTTCCGCATAACAGAGAGAAACTGATTGATCCGGTTTATGAATTTTTGCTTTAATGAATTCTTTGTCTTGAAATACAGCATTCTGTTAATTTGCTATAACCAGTCATGCTCTTAACGAATGAAGTAAGAACAACGTACAACTTTTGGATTATGAAATAAAAAAATTTTAGTCTAGTCTATCTGCAGAAGATATTACACCAATCATTTTTTCAACTACTAGAGGAGTGTGTCATGAAAATACCCACAATTTGTGTGAAATTGTATCCTCCTCTCCTTTATATTTCCCCACGTTCGCATTGTTCTTTTTATTAATATTCTTTCTTCTCCCAACGTATGTACGCCTTATTACCTTGTTTTAGGAATTCTGACACATCACCAAATAGTATATATTCAGCGCCTCTGTAATGTCGGGAAAGATACTTCATAGTGAGGGGATTTAGTTACATTAAATTTATATTTAGATTCTGTATTCACAGAGTTTTTCTAGTAAATTACACTCTTCTCATATTAAGAAAGTCCCTATCCGCGCAAAAAGTTTATTCCACAATATCCTATAAAGCTCAGCGGTAATTGACACTTTAAAAGTTCTACTCAAATCTATACGTTCACAAGGATAAGGACATTTAGCTTTTAACATTAACTCCGCATATTTCATCGAAATAAAAAGAAAGAGATATATTTGAGAGCTTACTTCACTGTAATCAGTTCGACGCTCTGCTACATCGTGCATCTCGTAAATGAACTGCGAGCAGGATAGCCGAAGAACTTAAGCAAACTGGCACGACTGAGGGCCCGCTTTGTAGCGTATACACTCCTGGAAATTGAAATAAGAACACCGCGAATTCATTGTCCCAGGAATGGGAAACTTTATATACACATTCCTGGGGTCAGATACAACACATGATCACACATACAGAACCATAGGCACATAGACACAGGCAACAGAGCATGCACAATGTCGGCACTAGTACCGTGTATATCCTCCTTTCGCAGCAATGCAGGCTGTAATTCTCCCATGGAGACGATCGTAGAGGTGCTGGATGTAGTCCTGTGGAACGGCATGCCAAGCCATTTCCACCTGGCACCTCAGCTGGACCAGCGTTCGTGCAGGACGTGCAGACCGCGTGAGACGACGTTTCATCCAGTCCCAAACAAGCTCAATGGGGGACAGATCCGGAGATCTCGCTGGCCAGGGTAGTTGACTTACACCTTCTAGAGCACGTTGGGTGGCACGGGATACATGTGGACGTGCATTGTCCTGTTGAAACAGCATGTTCCCTTGCCGGTCTAGGAATGGTAGAACGATGGGTTCGATGACGGTTTGAATGTACCGTGCACTGTTCAGTGTCCCCTCGACGATCACCAGAGGTGTACGGCCAGTGTAGGAGATCGCTCCCCACACCATGATGCCGGGTGTTGGCCCTGTGTGCCTCGGTCGTTTGCAGTCCTGATTGTGGCACTCACCTACACGGCGCCAAACACGCATACGACCATCCTTGGCACCAAGGCAGAAGCTACTCTCATCACTGAAGACGACACGTCTCCATTCGTCCCTCCATACACGCCTGTCGCGACACCACTGGAGGCGGGCTGCACGATGTTGGGGCGTGAGAGGAAGACGACCTAACGGTGCGCTGGACCGTAGCCCAGCTTCATGGAGACGGTTGCAAATGGTCCTCTCTGATACCCCAGGAGCAACAGTGTCCCTAATTTGCCGGGAAGTGGCGGTGCGGTCCCCTATGGCACTGCGTAGGATGCGATGGTCTTGGCGTGCGTCCGTGTGTCGCTGCTGTCCGGACCCAGGTCGTCGGGCACGTGCACCTTCCGCCAACCACTGGCGACAACATCGATGTACTGTGGAGACCTCGCGCCCCACATGTTGAGCAATTCGGCGGTACGTCCACCCGGCCTCCCGCATGCCCACTATACGCCCTCGCTCAAAGTCCGTCAACTGCACATACGGTTCACGTACATGCTGTCGCGGCATGGTACCAGTGTTAAAGACTGAGATGGAGCTCCGTATGCCACGGCAAACTGGCTGACACTGACTGCGGCGGTGCCCAACCGCTGCGCAGCTAGCGCCCTTCGACGGCCAACACTGCTGTTCCTGGTGTGTCCGCTGTGCCGTGCGTTTGATCATTGCTTGTACAGCCCTCTCGTAGTGTCCGGAGCAAGTATGGTGGGTCTTACACACCGGCGTCAATGTGTTCTTATTTCAATTTCCAGAAGTGTATATGGGATGGCTTATATTCCCTATTTGTTCAACGGCCTCGCTAGGTCCGACACAACCCTCACGGTACCAACCTTGTTCCCCGAACTTACATTCAAGTTCGTAGTCTATGGACTTGCGTAAAGGATAGACAGAGTTCATAGTCTATAGGTCTTGTTTTCATTTTCGTAGGTTGTTTCCCGACTCTTCATTACGGTGCCTCCCAGTATGGAATGTAAGCCGGAAACAGGTGAAATGTCTGGGCCATACTGGTTCCCTCCGCGGACTATCAAAAGACACGTGAACATTATATTTTTAACTCTTATGTTACTTATCCTATAATCCATCATTCTCCTGTCTTCATTAATATATTCTCTATTTAGTTTCTACAACTAAATAATATCTAAACTTAATGTTCTATAATATTCACAATTATTAATACATGTTCGTAATACCACTTCTGTAGTATAGCCTCACTATAGTATCCGGATGAAATGCTCCGTGTTTTCTTTAAATTCTCACTAAGATGGCCAAGAAACAAAATATGAAGTTCATGTAGCCACTTTAAGTAATGGGATTTAGTTGGTTCAAGATTTATTATACTCAGCATTTATAAAAACAGTTCTCAGCTCAGCTACGATAATAATCTGAAAAGTTATTGTCCTCAATCATAGGTGGCGAAAACGCTTATTGTAATATTTATTTATTTATTTATTAGCACTCTAATTTAATGGTACTAACATAATTAAGCAACTTCCTCTACCTCTAGCGAAAGTGTAACATACAGCGCTATTCACGTACCGTCGAGTGCGCCGGTGTGTAACATAGCGTGACACCTAAAGTGAAGTGATAATAGTGAACAGTGTAAGAAGAAGCAACGCAAGAAGAAGAAGTACAAATGGATTTAGTCCCGGACACGGGACAATCCATCCAGCAAGCCCTAACCACCTGCTACAACCAAGATGAATACCTGATGTTACCAGCCACAACACCAGATACGACTCAAGAGCAACAGCAGTGAGCCTCCCTCCCCGATGGGAAAGAGACGATGGAATATACAACGGCAGCCGTAAACGACCCACCAGACCAGCAGAATCTTCGGAATCATCACATCGTACCAGGTACCGCCGCAGCATTAACGCCCCAACATACAGTAGAAGCTTCGTTAAATATCACAGATAACAGTGATATACCTAGTAAACGACTTTGTACCGAAATGACAAGCAATGTTCGGGCAAAAGAAACTGCACTAAATCAAAATTGTACCCTCGAAAGCAGACAACTTAACCTACCTAATAATAGGCCGCTACTAACAGAAACCCAGAAACAGTCAAGCAAAAATAATAGATACAACGGAGCAGATGTAGGTCCGTTTTACGTGTTTATTGAAAGTATGGATAAAAATGTCAGCATGCTGCATCCAATGGCCACCGGAAAAATTCTTTTCTAACAAAATCCTCAGATCAAACATGACATAATAAATATTAGCACACTTGGGCCCATTAGAATCCGAATAAAAACACAAACCGCCGCAGCAGCCAACACATTAGTGCAATTACCAGTACTGACAACCTTGAACTTCGAGGCGTATATCCCTAATGTTCTTATCCACAAGTTTGGAATTATTAGAAACGTAGAAATCACACTCAATGAAAAGGAAATAATGGAAGATAGAGTCTGACTACCCAGTAGTAGCAGTCAAGCGCTTCACCAGGAAACCCAACAACCAGGAAGATGGCGAACGTCTCCCCATCCCCGTTTGTCAACTTTCCTTTAGAGCCCAATGTTTACCACAATACGTGTACATTCTGGGAACGCGCTGTCCAGTGGAGCCTTATATATCTCAAACAATTATATGTACAAAATGTTGGCGATTCGGACACCGCTTTCATAACTGCCGCAGTTCCATAAGATGTAACAGATGCGGAGGGCCCCACTCTATAGAATTGTGTAATGATAATATTGCACCTAGATGCGTTAATTGTCAAGCACAACACTTCGCTTCGGACAAACTATGTCCAGAGTTCCAGCACCAAAAACAAGTAAAATACAACGAAGCCTACAACTCCTTGGGAACGCAGACAACCATCGACCAAACAATCCATAGCTACGCACAGAAAGTTATATCCAACCCAACACTACAGAGGGAGGAGGAATTCCCGCCCCTTACTCAGAAGACCACATGACCAACCAGCCCACCTCAAAATAGAAATCTTTCGATGCAAGCAGCTGATCGACGTAGTCAGGCTCCCCCCATACCTATCCAAAACCCCCACACCACATCCCACATCACAAAGCCACCTCCACCCACCCAACCTAAGCAACCTACGGCCGACAGAATATCGACCACTCCTACGGTGGCGATACAACATCTACCCTCCACACCAACAGATATCAAATATTTTAACTCAAAGACAGATTCTTCCACCGATCCAGAATCCCTATCCACCTCAGTATCACAACGTATCTCCCACCCCAAGCCACGAGACCTTAACCGACGAGCTCCTCCAGCTAATAGTACACATTATAAGAGAAGTACTCAACTTACCTGGCCAAACACTCTCAACTGGGACCAGTCCGCCAATTAGTAGCAAATCTCATCTCAGTAAATGGAGGTATTTAAAATTCCTCAGTGGAACATCCGATCTGTTTCGGCAAATAAAGAAACCATACGAAAAGAACTAGCCACCCAGCAAATATATATAGCCGCACTCAGTGAAACCTGTCTAAGCAAACTGGCATACTTTCGGGGCTATTCGGTCATACAAAAAGAACGAACAGACGGTTATGGCGGAGTGGCCCTCCTAATCAAAACCACCTTAGACTTCAGAGCGCTAGACCTAGACCTAACCAACGTCCCGCATCTAGAAGCTGTTGCAGTGCAGGTGGCGCTCACAGAGTATAAACTCACAATCATCTCACTATACCTACCACCAAGAAGCAAATTAGCGCCACAAGAATGGCATAATCTTTTCAAACAGCTTGAACCTCCATACATGCTCTGTGGAGACTTCAATGCCCACAGTACCATGTGAGGATGCGAATACGAAGACCAATCTGGAAAAGAAATTAAAGAACAACTTGACGAATAAAAATTGATCCCCCTAACTGACGGCACGGCCACCCAAGTTTTAAGACCAGGCCTCCGACCATCAGCGGTGGACTTGACGTTGGTATCACCCCACATATCCACAGACTTTCAATGGAGCACCATCCCATATATTCTCGGATCAGACTATCTCGCCATCACCATTTCACATCTTATGGCAAGAGAACCAAAACTAATCTACCCAACCATCAAATGGAACATTAGCAAAGCCAACTGGTGCCGTTATACCCAAATCATAGACGCTCAACTCCACACCTGCACACAAAACGCTTCATCAATTGAAAATTACGACTCCTTTATTTCCTTAATTAACTACGTCGCAACTTAAACTATCCCGAACGTCGCATATATACTAGGAAGGAACCGCCTGCCCGTGGTGGACCCCGGAATGTTCCAAAATGATAGTTAAAAGAAAATTAGCAGTTAAAAAGTACAAACAACAACCCACCTGGGAGACTTACAACGAATATAAAAGACTAAACGCACAGGTCAAACGCTTCCTCAAATAACAAAAACTAAACAGCTGGAAAACCTATTGCAACAGAATCTCGAAGGACACGCCACCGAACGAAATATGGACAAGGATATGAAGAATGAAGAAAATACCATCTCCCACTGCAACAATCACATGCGAAACAGAAGAACTCGCCGTGATAGTAGCGCCACCAATTGTCTCCATTTTTAATTGGTTTATTCCTAGACATCTTAAGCGCATACAATAACGTCCAGCTTTCTCTCCTCGTGAGAAAACTTCAAGCAAAGGGCATCCCGACTTTCTTTCTTAACCGTATTTACTTAGCTTTCTACCAACGCACAGTATATCTCCGAGAAGGGAACAACTCACTAGTAGGCTCATATCTCGTCAACCGAGGTATTCCTCAAGGCTCAATACTTAGCCCCCTACTATACATCATATACACCTGCGATCTGGAGATCATCTTAGGACCACACATCAAGACCCTACGATTCGCTGATGACTTATGCATCTATATATACACCACATGGTTCAAGTTGATTCGCATATGGATCTCGGAAGCTGTGGAAAAATTTACAACATGGTTACACCAACATGACCTACATCTAGCCCCGCAAAAATCAACGGCAGTACTGTTCACTCATAGAAAAAATCATCTCCAGCAAGAACTAATTCAACTAGGACAATGCACCTTTCCCGTCCCCGCAACAGTCAAATTTCTTGGAATAATATTAGACAGCAGGCTCTCCAGGAAACCCCAGGTGTAACACATAACAACTAGAACCAGCGGTGCACTCAACATACTGCGCTCAGTTGCACACTACATGGTGGAGAGCAGCTCTACAGATCACTAATCAGACCACATCTCGAATATGGCAGCATCGTCTACGGCAACGACTCTCAGCAAACTCTGCGTAAGTTAGACCACATACAATTCCAAGCACTCCGCATCTGCGTCGGAGCAATGAGAACAACCCCTACAAACGCCCTTTTGATTGAGACTGCTGAATTTCCTCTGGATCTTCAATACCAGCTCCGGGCAGACAAATATCTACTCCAACGTTACTCTTCTTCGCACCACATCCTACGACCGAAACTTCAAACCTTAAATAATATAATGGAGCCGTTTGAAGGGAAAAGACTCCCACGATGCCCGCTTCTATTCTACAGCCACTACAAACTCAGATTCATAGAACCTCTCACAACGAAAGAATCAGCCCTATCTATAGTCACCAAACCGTTCGAATGCTCCATTCCAACCCTCCGCACTTATATACTCCCCATCCAACGTAACCATCAAGCAGCGTCCATGCTTCTAACAATGACCTGGCCGGGCTACACACAAATCTACACTTACTGATCCAAGACAAAACACCATGTTGGAAGCGCGTACTACTGCCCCAGTACCAACCAAGGAGCCTGATTCGCTCTCCCCTGTGAAGCCTCGATTTATACTGCCGAAATCATCGCCATAAAAGAAGTCTTAAAATACAGAATGGAACAAAAGTTTAAAAAAATGTTAATCCTCTCCGACTCCAGAAGCACCCTACAAAGATTACAAAACCCGCAGTGGAACCTTAATAGTAAGAAATATATAATGGACTTTATTGAAATGACACTGTCTACACAAACCCCAGATATAAGGTATATGTGGATCAAAGGACATGCAGGACTCCTCTATAACGAACGAGCGGACGCCTTAGCCAAACAGGGAGCCAAGGAGGCGAAGATGCTGCCACTTCCGCTTCCTTACACGGACTTCCTCCCCCGCGTCAAGCAAAAAGCCTACGAAGATCTACAAGACTATTGGAAAACATCGTCACTGCACAAGGGCTCTTACTACGCCACAATCCAACCAACAATCATGAAGAACACGCGGTTTCAGAACTTTAAATCCAAAAGGCATCTCACTACATCATTAATACGAATGAGGTTAGGCCATGGAGCCTTCCCCGGCCACCTACATTAGATAAAAGTATTGGACTCTCCACGATGCGAAGCAGACGGGGAGGAAGTCTCAGACCTCAACCATATTTTTTTCAAATGCAGCAAACATAATCTCCCACGCACCACCCTAATTAGCAAATTAGTAGCAATGCAAGTACCCCTCCCTACATCGATACAATGCCTACTATCTACAAACCAAATTAAGATATACCAGACAAATAACGATGTAGTCAACACGACTCAACAGAGCGCATGGACAAACCACAGGCTCACGGAAGTCAAAACCAATGCCGGAGAAGACAAAAGGAAGAAGAAACAAGAAATATACAAGAAGCACAATAAAACTCTACTAGAGACTAACAAACGGATAATATTGTAAATTGGTAACTCATGTACGAGAATAAGGTAAACATACTGTCTAATAGAATCAATGTACAAGATCAAATGCATAATAAAGGTTGGTGAAATGCCGATTGACCAAAAAAAACAAAATAATTAAGTGTTAACTGCCCGACAATCATGCTACGGCCATCGGTGTTGAATTGGATATATCACTGAATTATTCAAATAAAGTGACATTATCTTTTGAGAAACAACTGAGTTTCGAAATTGGTAGTTACTAATATTGATAAGGGCGTATTCGCAGCAAACAAGTAACGTAAGTCTTCGTTAAAGTCCGAAGCTGCTGCTCTGAAATTTGTGAGGAGAAAATATTTCCACGTAAATAAGTTACCGTTCTTACATTTCAAAAGACAAGTAGTAATAACGACGACTGTCTCCCGTATCCATAAAATAATCAGTATTCTGCTTTCGAATAAAATAACGACGTGGCGAACGACCAAGACATTGGAAACTTCCTAATGACCGTCTGCACCCAGCTGCTTGCCATTATGCTAAAAGCCAGACAGAGGCATTAAGACAGAGTCGCACGTGGAATGGAGGATCCGCCTGCTTTGCGAAACGAGCCTCTTATTCATGCCGGAGCTATGTGGCAAATCCTGTAAAAAGCTCGGCGGCCATTGGCAATGCCGTGCCCTCGGCCAAAGCCCACGAGACTTATCACAGATCGAGCGGAATGCGGACACTTGCGATGCTAATGCCATTCCTCCTCCTCGAACGAATCGCATTTGATATTTAGATAGCGGCGACGGCTGCGATGGCTTTATTCGTTTATACGCTGTCTCAGCAGCAATGCAGTCCATTGAGGTATACCAAGTCGGATCCGGGCACTAATAATATTTTGTCCCGCTTTTAATCAAAGAATATTGTTCTAATAGTTCTAGACGTGCGTCCATTAATTAGGTGTGTGAAATAGGGGTGTCAAAAAAATAAGGTCTACAAACGATGTCGATCCCAAGGTTAGAGGGGGTATAACCACACGGGGTGGGGGAGTCCAGATTTTCCATGCCATTTCTAGTATTCTAGGTGTTTAGATCAATTATACACGTCATAGCAACTTTAATAAGGGGGCATCCACTAATTGCGTGAGGTGTTTTTCAGGATTTCCGGACCCACCCTTGAAATTGAGACCTTTTTTTTAGGTCTCACCTTTCCACAGGCGGTTACATCCCCACTTGTAATAAGAATTTCGAAACCAAACGTGAGATTTCCGTTGACCCCCCCCCCCCTCTCCGTTTGTGACATTTCGTGAGTATACGCCGGACCCTCCCCCCCTATTTCACCTTACCCCCTAAGGTGTGTTCATGTTTTCGAACAGAGTTAGTTATTATGCGAGGTTCAGACGTTGCGAGGTATGATAAACAATTTACCAATCAGAAGATTACGCTTAAACATTCCGAAAATAATTTGTCACTGGTGCGTTAGTGTATTCGGTACATTCATTATTTTATTTTCATCATAATATCTATGATGATGTTATTGAGCATTCTTTTTACGCTTGTTCCCCCATAGGTAACTTCTAAAATCCAAAGAATCAAGATAACTTCCACCCCTCTCACAAAGTTTGATGTTAAACGCTGTAATCAAGCTTGTAGCCTTATATTATGGGACAAAACTTTCACTGAAAACACTTTCTTTTAATAGTAACATCGTGTTAAAATAATTTTGTTGTCCTCTAGAAGCAATTGAAGCAATTTTGTTATTCCATTTCAAATCTCCAGCTACTTTAGAACAGAAAACATATTCAATATACGTCAAACTATCTAAATGCAGTAAATCCAGTGATCCGGAGGATTTCTAACAGTCGTTCTCTTCATAAACCATTATATCCCAACGGTGACCATTCAGTCTCACTCGACAGATGCTTATTAATGAATTAAATAAAATAGGTAAAGGTTACGGAGTTCCTACGACTACTGTCGCTTTCCGGAGGATTCGCGGAGTTAATTCTCCGCATTCCCCTCTACAACCTCTTCTGCACCAGAAGGAATGTGACGGGGACAGAGCCACGCTCCGGCCTTTCTTTAGCTTCAAGTGGATTCCCCCCCGCGCTACTCATTGGATAGCAGGCTGAGTGGAACTTGGGAGTCAGCTTCGAATAAAACTTTTCGGCTTCAGTGAGGATCGTAACCTGGCCGTCCGGGCTCCACTCAGATGCTGGACCGCCTGAGCTACAAGCGCTAACCAAATGCGCGTGTATCAAGTCCGTTTTTGAAGTGAAAACTTCTAGAGGCGGGCTGTAGGCTGGGTACAAATCTATGAATTCGCGTCACCGACATGTTATGACGTGTTGTGCGAATGATAAGTGCGTTGGACGCTTTTGGAACACACTGTTTTTATACGTTTTTGATGGAAATTTTCATAAGTATAATTTCAAACAAATGGAAAAATACTGTTTACGTTTGATTCACAAAATCCTAAACCCTCTCCTCCTTTCCACCTCATCTTAATTTATTTCAAGGTTGTTCATACAAATTCATAGTTTTTATGCCCGATTTTAATAGTTCTTAGCACACGCAACAGGACCATATCATCCGCAAAAGTAATGCAATTGATTTTTAGATTCTTCTTTTTGCAACCCAGTCTTATTACAGTTTTTATATTTTTGTTCCATTCTCTTATAACTTTCTCAAGTGGACAATTAAACAATAATGGCGAAAGTCCATCCCTTTGTCTTACCCCCGTTTTTATTTCAAAATGGTATGATCCTTCACCCATGTATTTAACTTTTGAAAACGTGTTCGTATTAGTGGCTTTTATTATATTAGTTGTTTTCTTATCCAATCCTAATTCTTCTAGTACTGTTATTAGAGATTCTCTGTCAATCGAATCGTACACTTTCTTGAAATCAATAAAGGAAATTATGTATGTCTTTGCTCTTTATCTTTGGTACGCCATAATGTTCTTGAGGTTTAGTATTTGTACAGAGTATGATCTACCTTTTCTGAACCCTCCATGGTACTCCGCTAGCTGTGGGTCCAATTGCGGTTCCGCTCTATTTAAAAAGACTTTTTAAAGAATCTTGTAACTTACATCCAACAATGAAATATCTCTGTAATTGTTTGGGTCTGTTTTGGGGATTTTTTGTGAAGAGGGTGGATGAAGGATGTGTTTCAGTTCTAATGGGATTTCTTCTTCTTTCCAAATTTTATTGAAGACACATTGAAGAGATTCAATGGCATTTTCGTTAGCTTTTTTTTTCAAAATTAGGCCACTATTATTGTATTATTATTATATTACATTATTTTGGACCATTTATCTATTTTTTTATCAGTGGTTTTCATTAACAACTGTACTTCAATAATTGGAGGAAGAGCTATGCAACACCAGAGAATACGGAAGAAGAGATGGAAATTATTACACGTCATCACACATGGTAACTGCGTCGTTAATTTTCAAACCATAAAATTTCACATTTATGTCTGTGAAACCATACGTTTATGTGATAAATGGTTAGAACTATAATAACTTTATAACAAGGGAATGACTGAAGATGAAGGTAAAGATTTAAATATGTGAAACTGAAAAAAACGCGTAATGCTATAACTTGTAAGAAGGGGATTATAGTATTGAGTCAAACGATTCAGTAGAATGACTAAAAGAGAAAATCCCATCTTCAAGTTAAAATTCTTACTGTGTCTCTCTATCAAATCGGCTCAAGATACAAATATTTAAAGTAAATTTCACTTTCGTTTAGTGCTATTATAATGTCTCTGTTTAGTGGAGACGAATGCTTATTGATGTAAAAACTATCACAACACAAGTAGGTTTCCGTAATAAGGTAATGGACTAAAACAGCCTCATGCTCGAGTTTGATACATTACTCTGATCGTCTATTTTACTTTCTCCTTTGTTGTTACATATCTGAGAATACTTTGGTAGCGAAAGCTTTATTCCTCCCGGTGTTATGCCTTCAACCTTCCCTTACATTATATACTTTCTGAAGATTCCTTGACTTCCTCTCACAACAAGTTAAAAAAGTGATAGATTATGCGGAAAGTGCCTGGAGATACTGAGTCGTTCGATAACTTATTCCATGTGATGTGGAACACCAAATGCACTTCAGCGGTGTAACAGTGTTTATTCTATTAAGTATGTAAAATAAAAATAAAACGTTAATCTTAAAAAGCTTTTTAAATACAAAACTTGTAAGTAGGAGCCACGGTCCTCAAAACAAATTTTATAATTCTACTAGCTGGTTCAATAGAACAGATCACGAACATTCACTGCGAATATTATTAAAATGACTGTTCTTCACCAGCATAAGCAAGCTGCATCCTTTTAGCAAACCTACTGAATACTGCAGTAATTCCTTTGATACGTCAGTACTATCATAATCGCGCTGAGCATGCTCCTCTGTCCTTATGTCCTGCGGTGCATAGTAACTAGATGCACAGTTGTTGTTTGCCTTGAAATAGTACGTCAGCGCACACCTTGTAATCTTCGTGTTTTATATTGCCACATTAATATGGAGGTCTAGGATCGTAGCCGTAGTGCGTTAGACAAGCGTTGTCAGTTAGTGGTAGTCACGGCAACTGAGCATCTCCAAGGAACAGCATTTTAGACATCAAGTAGGTATATCTGTGAAGCAATGCATTATAAAATTAATATCAGCCTCAGCTGCTGATTTATCAACCAAACAGATCAAGCAGTTTGTCCAATCACAATAGTTTAAGAAACGTATCGTAATAATCTACCTGAAGATATTTTGAGTTTTGTTGCTTGGACTGCATTTCTGTATGCCTACGTGTCTTTAGTGTAATTGTATGGAAAACCGTTAGATTCAATAATTAAATATATACAATATAGTGTCATCGTTCATGAAATGCAAGTTAAATTATACGGTCGCTTTTATTTTTTAGATTGTTTTAATAAAACTGGTGGAGTTGAGTAATGTGTTGATTACGTATGATTACTAGGTACAAAATAAATGACTGATATCAACTGTTCGACTGTTTTCAATATCGGCACGTCGGCCAATATTAGCTTGTCGTCTCATTCAGCGAATGACTACCTCATGTAATTTTTCAGGCCCATGACAATCTCTGAACATCGGATGCACTTTTAACTATTTTTAATATTTACCAGTTCTGTGTTAAATGTCGAATAGAATTTTTGGCCTGTTCCACGTCCAGTTTTGCCATTGAAAATTTTACCAGCTATATATCGTCATAGAAATATATCGAAAAAATCAAAACATATAGTGTGGAGTAAGAAAACATGATCACTGACTGACTCGTCTTTTTTCTCCTTTTTGTGGTAAGTACTAATTACACAACGTTTTCCATCCCATTGGATAGAAAAATATGTTCATACTAGCTTTGCCCGGGAAGCGCTGCAATGGCTCTTTTCTTTCCTAAGATGCTATGCATATACAAAACATACATTTACGTGTACAAAATAAATGAAAGACAATTATTTTTTATGCATTAAATTAATATTGAAAAAGATTAATCGATTGCTTTGGGATATACAATATTTTCGGTGTTTCGTTTTCTGTAGAAGCAGTCCCATAGTTTTTATCAAGTTTTAATAGTACTTAGCACACCTATGTTTAAAAACAGAGCGGTGTGGTAGCTCAGTGGTTAAAAAATGTTTTGGTCTGGTCCCAGGTTCAAATTCCGGTGGCAGCAGGAATTTTAAGAGTTGTGTACGATAAATTACTTATTATGCCCCCTACGGTAGGATCTAACCAACCTTCTGGTGTGGATTTTTTCTTTTTTTACTTTAAAAAAAAGCGAAAAATACTGTCTACAGCGTTTCTCGGCTGATGGATATGAAAGTTCTAAGGTTTTATCCCTTTTGATCGGATTTTAGTAAAAATCCTTCATCACCATCCACATAGGCAGATTTCCCTACAGACACAGAAAACGGAAAATTTGCTTGTGTAAATTAGTCTTAAGAGGCGAGAAGGGGAAGATCGAGTACAGTTTTGTAAACTAAATGTAAACATCATTTTTCACTTATTTTAAAGCAACTGTGCGAAAAGTTCCTTCAGGATCGGATAAAAAGTTCATAGTCAGCAGCTGTCTAGTCGGAATCAGTCCAATGCCGTTTAGCAGGAAATGTTATGGACTCTCAGAATATCACGCACATCCCTATCTACTATGGTTATTTTCCCTATCACTTTCGAGATATTTGCAAAAAGACTGATTAGTTCCAAGTGCAAATTTTTCTTAAGGGAGGGTGGTGGATTTTTGTAAACCACTTGTAGGAAATATTTTTCTCATAGTTTAAAAGTAAACGTGTGCAAAGTTCCATCGAAATCGGTTACCGAAAGTGGGTTGTATAAAGAAATTTTTTAAACCAAAATAGAGACAATATTTTTCTCTTTGTTTTAAAGTAAAAAAACTAACTTAGTCCACAACCCGAAGAGGGCATACTAAATCATTGATCATATAAAACTCTTAAAAATTCCTTTTTTAAGCCTGGAACCGGACCAAGAAACTTTTGAACGTAAGCGCCTTAAGCACTAAGCTACCAGACCACTATGGTTTTTTTTTTTTTTTTTTTTTAAGTATAGGTACGCTGAGTACTAGCAAAACCCGATAAAAGCTAAGGGTTAGTACGAACAGCGTTGGTAGAAATCGACAGTTGGAGTAAAGATTCTACGGCAAAACCGCGACGGCTAAAACCGCGATGGACAAAATCGCGAAGGACCAAACCGCGAACGGACAAAAGCGTGAAAGGACAAAACCACGAATACAGAAAACCGCAAGAGGTCGTAGATTCTTAGCGTAACCCGGAGTGCACCACGAGGAGGTGATCTACATAACACCCCATTATTTTATTATTAAAAAATCTGAATTACAAAAAACATGAGCATTATGCAAAATGCAAATAAAATATACATGGATTATAAAATATATATATAAATAAACTATTAATAAGTTAATATAAATTGTAACAAAATACACAAGAAAACTATCAAATAATCGAAATTATGCACTATACCAGAGAGAAATTTCTGTGCATCCCTAGTATCATAATCACTAACTAAATTGAAAATCAACTTGTTGACTCTCGCATATATCTTTTTCTGTATTTTTCAATTTCCCCTTCCGTATTGCACCAATTTGACCTCTGTCAGATTTTGCTGCTTCTTGAAGTTTTTTTTTTTTTTTTTTTTTTTTACAGTTTAACGTCCCTTTTTAACAACGTGGTCTTTAGAGACGGGAAAGGATGGGGGCAAGGAATGGGAAGGAATTTCGGCCATGGCCTTTTGAAGGAAGCATCCCGGCATTCACCTGGAGTGATTTGGGGAAACCATGGAAAACCCAAATCTGGATGCCCGGACGGGGATTCGAACCGCCGTCCTCCCGAATGCGAGGCCAGAACTTGAAGTTTTCTATGAGTTTCCAAATTATAGGATGGTTTGATCCAAGTAATAAGCAATAATGCAAGAACAGTCTGGGGTGCCTGTAATAACTGTGTAACTCATTTGTTTCTATAACGTTTGATTGACTTTCCAATGTAACTCTTTCGCAGCATCTTGTACTATCATAACTGGTGCATCTCCAATATTTCGGAAGACAGTCGAGATTTACTTCTTTCTTTTCTTGTCTAAAAGTTTTTTTTTTTTTTTTTGAAAGAGGTGATTTCCCCCTTTATTATTTTTTTGCAAACACGAAAGCCACTATTCAGAAGGGACACAACCTCTTAGGTTAACTGACCACAACAGAATGCACGGTAACTAAAGTGTATCGACCAATACCGTTCATTCGATCAAAAGTGTCAATTCACGGTCCAGTAGTGCCATCTATTATCGCTATTATTCGCGATTTTGTCCGTGCGGGGATTTGTCCTTTCACGGTTTTGACCCCGCGGTTTCGTCCTCGCGGTTTTGTCACTTCGTGGTTTTGTCCGGACACTGCATAGGAGAGGGGTTTGATTTTTGTAAACCAAAACAGTATTTTTCTCTTTGCTTTATAGTAAAGAAACTAACTTAGCCCACAACCCGAAAGTTGGTTGAATCCTCCCGAAGGAGGTGCACTAAACCATTGTATCAGTGGCAGGACAGCCAGTTCTTTTCCTCTGGGACCTACAGTTTAGTGTGGAACCTGAACCATTTAACGTCCCGTTGTCGCTCAGATGATAGAGTACAACTCCCAAAAATTCCTGCTTCCCCCTGGATTTAAAACCGTGGTCTAAGACAGTAACTCCCGTAAGTAATCGCCTAAATCATTTAGCTACAGACCATTTTCAAGTACTATAGAAATCGGATTAAAAACTGTGGGTATGCATGAACAACGTAGGAAAAATTAAGGTGACGGGTGGAGTGAAGGGAAGAGTAGTTTCTTTTTGCAAACCAAATGTAATCAGTATTTTTATGTTTATTCCAAATTTTAAAAAAATCTAACTTAGTCCTCATTCCGAAGGTTGGCTCAATTATCCCTAAGGTGTATTAAGCTATTGTACCTGAGGTAGGACGGCAAGATCTTTTCCTTTGGTACCTGCACTATAACGTGGAATCCAAACATCGGACCTGGCGTACCTGATGTGATCAAATACTACGCTTAAGTGTTTCAGCTTCCACCGTGATCTGAACCTGGGAACAAAGCCAGAAACATTAGAAAGTAAGCTCGTTAACCACTGAGCTACCAGACCGCTCTTTTTTATTATATATGACCTGGAATCCCAACTACGTAACGTACCGGCGAGGCTCATATAATCAAATAGAACACTTAAAAATTCCTTCTCCCCACGGGATTTGAACCCACAACTATAGACAAACTTTCAAAAGTAAACGGCTTAACCACCGAGTGACCATACAGCTTTGTTTAGAAGCATACTTTTGCTTGGTAGTATCTGATAAAAACTGTGGGATTATATGAACAATGTTAACTAAATTAAGGGCATGGGTAGAAGGGAGAAGAGTTCTCGGAGTTAGAACACTATTAAACCGAATTATGTAACCCAAGAAATACTTCGCTCAAAATTTTAATATCGACATCAAAAATTTGTGTTCGTATTTTTATCACTATATTTATTTCTATATGGTAAAGGGAAACAGCGTAATAAAGCACGATGCACTTAACATCAGTTATTTGAGTGAGAGGTGAAATAAAGCTAGCTTAATAGGCTACTTTTTCGGGAAACCTAATGCTCTAGCCGGAATCTACGAACTTTAATAAAGTAGGTTAGATTACAATTATTAAATGGTTTGAGGTGTTTGTAAATAAGGATAAATCGTTTATTAAAAGAATTTATAGAAAATTCCATTTAATCTTTGCAGGCTCTTCTTTATCGTACTGATGAGCCAGCCACGATGGCAAGAGTGTGCAGCGCTGGTGCTAGAAGTCGCCTGGCTGAGTGTTATGATTATTTACGACATAATAAAGCAGCTGATTGCTAGCCTAGTCCCACCTGTTCTCAAGGACATCCGTGGCAAGACCGTGCTGGTAAGCAAACTTCCAGGCAACAGGTACGCTCCGCTACGCTTGGCCAGTCGCCAAACTGCATCGATCATGGCTAGTGTTAATTAGTTCTGAGTTAGTAGTATAATTCCTCAACAGTGTACTAACCTCGGAAGATAAGCTGCAATGTGTAGCAGGTTTCGCATTCATATCACGGTCACACCCACCAGATTTCTACTTTGCATCATTTTGTCTAATCACTAAACTGGCATTTTTGGATATTTTCCCGTGAAGATTCGAGGAAGCAACCGACGTGACGGTACGCGGTTTGGGCCACCTTGACTGCTGAACATTATTGGTACAATCATTGGATCAGTTTCAAGATACCACATAACATCGATAAGTTCATTTTCTATACTATGTCTATTCTGAAATACATATTTTACGTTTCCTACTAAAGACTTTTATTTTCTGAGAATTGCACAAATAATGCACCTCTCATTTCCTAAGTAAGTGTTTTATTCAGAAAGTATAAACAAGACAATTCTACGAAATTTTTTCTGCTAGTAGAGGTATAAAAGTTATTTTAATTATCTCTTACGTAATTAGAAATGAATTTATATACCAAGAAATTTTTTAAATACCTTCATTGGTAAATGTTGTTACGTACATTATACTGCATCTATACGTGGTTACCACTTTTATTGAGGCTTTTATTGTATCGTGTAATTATCTTTTGTATTCCCTAGTTGAAGAAACCCGTATTCAACCCATTCCACAAAGTTACATTAAATTAATAATACCGATAAATATAAAAAAAGTTTTAATGCACAAGTCAACCTAAATGAAATGATACTTAGTTTCCATAAAGAGGAAAGTAGTATACCTAATTCACTTTGGCGAGATTTATGGGGAACTACAGACAATGGGAGAATTTTCTTTAAAATGTTAGGTGGTAAACCTACCCTCGGAAATTTTGGATAGAAACGTTAAAGGTTGATTTACCTACAAAATGGTAAAACACAATAACTGTAAATTTTGATGTAAGCTAAAAGCATACTCGTTAATTGCTACACAAAATATATAAAAAATAATAAAATCATGAAATATTGCTTTATACAGCTTAAAGGCATTTAAAGGAAGCTAAACGTGGGCTACGTCACACATTGTAGGTGACGGGGGCGGCCTCGGGTCTGGGCCGCGCGCTAAGTCTACGCTTCGGCAGCCACGGCTGCCGGCTTGTCCTGGTAGACATCAACCAGCAGCAGAACTCACAGGTGGCGGAAGAGGCGCGAGCCGCGGGCAGTCCGCACGTCAGCTGCTTCACGTGTGACGTCAGCGACAGGGACGCCGTCATGCGGCTGGCACAAGAGGCCCCACACGTCGACATACTCATCAATAACGCTGGGATAGTTTCCTCAAGATGTTCACCGGGCGACAAACAGTCGGAACAAATACGTCGCCTCTTCGAAATCAACATTGTGTCGCATTTCTGGGTGAGTGACGGATCGATAATATTATCTTTGAATATCTAAGTTATAAATCAATCGGATTGGGATTGAAGAAACTGTTAAATTTGACATCATCACTGTGCAAAGATTTTGTCGCATGGGGGAAGAAAGAATTCTAACGGAAATAGATTCCTAGAAGGAATATACCATAAAAGTTGAGCACAATTGCAAGCAGATGGTGTGATTGTAAATAATTTCTAACTATTCTTATTATTTAAAAAATATGTAAGATTAGCACTATAGTGTAATTACGAAAAATTAATAAGGTAGTTAAGAAACCTTTACAAAAATGCATCAACGTTATAAAATGGAAGATGTCGGCCGAGATAGTATTATTGTAATTAATTTAAACAGAAATGACTTCAATAAAAAATTATTGTAATTTATTTAAAGATTTTACAAATCATGTGTAAATGAATATTGACTTAACGAAAATATGCAAAAAATGGTGAAACAATTTAACATTCCCTTGGTAGATATAGGTTTATAAAGTTTATGGAAGGGAGGGTATTAGACGACTATAGCCAATCAGTATGCTATGGGCAATATTCAGTCTTGCACCGAACTGTGGTATTCGATGTTAGATTAACATATTTGTGAAGGCTAGTCACTGATGACCATCCAGTGCCTCTGGTTGTCAACCTGCTACACCGTCTTGAACTTTGCAACTGCAGCGCTGCGTCGTGAATTAGCGGAGAGATACACATAATTATGTCATCTACTGAAGTCACAGATAAAGAGTTTCATGTGCACCTTACAGAAAAATTGATAGTATACAAGCGAGCACTCACAGCACAATTGGTTGAACCAGTTATACCATTGTGTAAATAAAGCCTATCATTTCAGATGATCACAAGAGACGTACCCTGGTATATGGGAGCACTGTCACCATTAAATCTTGTATGCAAGCAAGATTTCTTACTACGTATAATATAGGCATTTCCACACTGAATTTTCTAACTCCGAGAAAAAAAACTCTGTGCATTTCCTCAATTTACATCCTCCTATGACATAACTCAAGAACTAGCAAACACCCGCGATTTTCCTTAGAAAATAGTAAATTATAAACATTGACCTGTTAATAACAAACTCCTGATTCCTTACTGGCTAATGAAGTATCCTCACAAAACACACGATCCTCATTCGCTCTCGAAATAACGCCTTCTTTTCACTTCTAAGAAATAAGCAACTATTCTGAAAATTGTGGTACGCTGTTTGTCAATTCTGGCACACCACATTTACCCGCAAATCTTCTCGTGCATTCAGATATTTTAATCTTTTGTTATTTATTCCCAGAATATAACACTATCGACATGTTAAGTACATAGATTTATTTACGCACTAACGACCTCAGGGGTTGACTGTCTATTAGATAAAATCTGCATTGGTCAGGGTGCAGATGCGTCGTTTCGGAAGCGTTCCTTAACTGCCATTGACAGGATGGTTGTGGCCGGCAGTATACGACCTTCTCGGATGGACTGACTACTGCTCGAACAGGAGCTTCTGTCACGTGGGCCGGGCAGAGTCTGTTCTTGCAAAATACTCGAAATCTCTATTTCAGTGAGATCTGAAATTGTTTAAACTGAATTGTGTAATAATGTCAATCTTTTGAAATATTGCGGAATAGATCTTCATTCAGTTTGTACACATCGATCTGTGCTTTGAAATCAATGAATGAAAAATTATTTTTAACTTTCTTTATTAATAAACATAAAATCTTCTTTAAATAAAAAGATTTCGATTTATTTGCAATTAAATGATGCGCGAATATGACGAAAAGGAATTAGGCTTTTATGTATCTTTCCAAAAAATTAGTTGTTCGAAAGGTTCGTACTTGTTCCAGATGGCCCAAGCCTTCTTGCCGGGAATGCTGCAGCGGGACCGAGGGCACATTGTGGCCATAGCTTCTATCGCCGGATTGGTGACAGCACCAATAGAAATCGCCTATGTATCCAGCAAGCACGCAGTAGTAGGTAAGTAGCACGGCCTGCGACCGTTCTCTTCTAATACTGAAACAGAAACAAATTGTAGTTTCTCACTACACAAAAGTTTCATGTTTCATAAATTGTAGGTAATAAATTTTATTCGAATTGTGTAGTTATTTGTTTTGCAGAATTAGTATTAAATATCAGTAACATTAACTAACGTGTATTTTATTTGTTTGAAATCGTATTCATTTTACTACTCGTAGGTTTAAATTGATTTATGTTTCATTATCATGTTTATTTTTTATAAAACTTTTGTGTGTTTTTTTTTTATTTGTATAAATATTGGTTTTTTAGGCTTTTTTATGTTGTAGTTTTCTTGTGTACTGATGTTATGATCTTTGTATTTATTGAATGAAAAGTTAATACAGATGGATTTGAAGTGGAATCTGAATCACGGAAAGTCATGTTGTGTCACACATGATCTAAGATAACTAATTTTTCACGCAGATGATCATTTTCTAAGATGTAATGAGAGAATTTTATATAATATCGTATCTTATAAGTTCCATATAAATCTAAGAAAAATCAACGGTTTACTAGAAAAGATTGTGTCACTGTCGAGGCAGAATTTACGTTATCAATCAGAAAAAATAAAACGCTGATTGTAGGTTTGGCAAGTGAACTAACTATAAAGAAATGTAAGTAATCACTTCAAAAAATAATAAAAATGGAACATAAGATAAGCACAAAAAAACTAAACGCCAGGAATAAAAAGTATAAAGTTGAACACACTAAATTTTAAGGGTACACGACAGTAATAACAAACTAAACACAGTATATAAATAAAGAGGAATTCATGCCCAAAAATACAATACAACACTCGCTTACAATCTGACTCCACCAAACGATAGCAATCAAACGTATGGATAAACACCAAACAGATATTTTTACACTTTAACGTTTGGAGAGAAATATTATGCATCAACGAAATACTTTTAGCTGAAAATTTAATGAAAATTACACGTACCTCAAATTCTAAATAACCAATAACAAATTTTAACAAAGCTATAAAGTATGTCCTAACAGATAAGACGGAGATATTCTTTGCTAAGCATGACACTTTAAATAAAAACAAAAGCATACAAAATACTCCAAAAATTTGAAAACCTCAAATACAAACATATCCCAGACATTCATGTATCAACTTTTGTGTTGCTGGCTGCTGAGAATACTTAGTGAAAAAATTACAATCTTGCGAACTAACCTCAAAAAAATTATTAAGTATCGCGTATGTGTTATCACAAGCACCTTGTGTCACGGTTGTTTCAGACTAAAAAATAATAGTTAATAAAACAAGAACGACATCCTATGGCATAACAGAATTCTAGAACATTAGGCAATTCATTTGAAATCAGAACAGAAAAGGAATTATTGACAAAAAATTATGCCAAAATAACCTTTGAAAATATTAATTGCAGCTGGACCTAAACGCTTTACATAATTACATGATCGCCTTCACGATAGTAATAAAAGTTAGAGGTGAAATGGGGATTTCTTATACCTCACCGCGCCAAAAATAAATACATAACTACTCACCTTCATTCTAGTTATACAGATAGTCTACAAAGTCACACACTTCATTCTAAATCACCCAAAACGTTGAATGGTTAATTGTTTTGCTAGATGTAGCCCATAATGCATTTGGACTCGCCACTGAAATGACTTACGTTAGCTTTCTTGCTGCTAATAAATTATCTGCATCATATAAACCAACTCACACATTTAGAATCTAAAAAAAAAAAAAAAAAAAAAAAAAAAATACTAAGGTCACTTCACTTAATCATTTAAAATTACACTTTTTTATTCATTTAAAAAAGAAATTTTTAGTCCCCAGACTAGAATTACCATTATTTTTCCAAAACAACGAATACATACATTTATTTTTAATCTCATGGGTAATCTTTTTATTGCGATGTTTCTCACAGGTTAACCAAACTAATTTATTGATTCCCTCATTTATATTTTGCTGAAAGCCGTCACACCATGTTATTTTATTATTGCTTACATAACTAATTTTACAATTCATTTAGCTCTATGGTTGTTATCTTACAAAGTCATTAAAAAGTCGCAGGAAGATTTGTACTGAGTGGACTGAACCGAACGCTAAGACCAAAACTATCAAAACGATCACAGCACTACTGAAGAAAAGGTATAAACCAGACCTTAAACGCATATGATTAATGCACTGAACCAAAAACTCATAAACGAAATCAAAAACTGAAAGTCTTAATGTACAACAAAAGAAAAAGAAAAAACTGAAAGTCTTAATGTATAACAAAAGAAAAAGAACTCTTCCACCTCGCAATTTGCATTAGTACTTAATGACACAAACACTCTCCAATAATTAATAGAAATAATGAACATAATATTCAGTACTCAAGTCACCACAACTCACTTTTATCTATTAAATGAATAAACTGTAACTTTACTGACCAGATACGAAAAAGTTGCAGTTCAAGAATAAAGAGCGCATTTAATTCCTAATTTTAGTACTGAGACAATTTATATCACACCTATTTAAGAAAACTCCAAGGTATCTATGTACGAAACAGTGTCGTGGTCACACCTTTCTAGGTAATCGAACTTAATGGAAGGACAAATACTCACCTACATTAGTTGTGCAGAGCTGGCCATTTTTGTTTAAATTAATGTGTAGAAAAATTTGAAATAGTACAGTGTAGTGTTTTATAATCTAAACTCTGTAGTGGTGTTCAATTAAAAGTGATGCCTTAGGGTACGAAACAATATCTGAAGAATTGATTTGAATCCTGATCAGCAATTTTGATGTCTTGATCTTTGTCCTAGTATTATATTAATAGTTATAAGAAACGCCACAAATAAATAATATGCTTTTCTGCCATTTGTAGGTTTCATGGGCTCCTTAAGGCAGCTGTTAAGGTATAAAGGAAGAAATAACATAAAAACTACTGTTGTGTGCCCATACTTCCTCGAGACGCCTCACATTGTAAATAACTTTAAAATGAGGTGAGTTTGTGTTATTATTTTAAGTAAATCTCAGTATTTTCAGAAAATACAAGATAATTTTGGAAAGAGGATATTCAAATGTTTTATTTTATCTTAATTACTATATTATTTAGAGAAATCGGATAGAATTGTATATTTTCCTTTTAACATGGATCACTCAGCAAGCTTTTTTTTTTTCAGAAAAATGAAATTATACATCCTTTCATAAACGGCATATAATTATTTTCGTCCTTCGTGGAATTTTGCTCAAGATTAAAACATCCTAGAAAAAACCTTTATTTTGCTACACGGGCTTAAAACGGATGAAGTGTGACTTGTGATGTCTGCTTTTAGGGAAAGTAAATTCTGGATCATACTGTTCCACCAATAACAAAATTATCAAGTTTGGATATCATAATAATGATGAATTTTTAGCTAGCCACATGACATATTATTGGAATTAATAGGATGACTGAAAAGTGGAAGTACAATTTATTAAAACTTGATCATTGTGAAATTAAGCAAACATGAAGTTTGTTTTATTAAGATACAAACAATTACACATGGTCGAATGTCTTTAATTTTTAAACAGTTAGAGCAATGTCTCCTGGTTGATTACTGGGTGGAACAGATAGCATAAGTTTCCGTCGGGGGCGAAGTTTTACCGTTACGGCGCTGGCGAGGTCAGGGCTCACGCCACAGGGGTCTGTTGTCCGCTGCCGGTGACCTGGCCTGTGGAGATGCCGAGCTGCCTTGCGCCGCCTCGACGGAGTAGTAAAGATTACTTACTGCTTTATCAGATGAGGATCCGAACCAGAGTGTTCCTCTCTCCGTTCCTCTGCTCCAATGAGAACTCTGTACGCCTTGAACTGCGATGTGGCATTCGACCCTCGGCGTATCACAACCCTGACCGCCAAAATGCCCGTTCCTGATAGGCTCAACAGATTACACAAAAAACACCAAAACGTTAATAAATTTTTGGCAGATTCTCTATTTGTTGGATCGTCTCCTACCACTTTCCGAAAGCGCCTCTTTAATAAGAAACGGCACTAAGGTAAATTTTCGGTCGTCGTCACCAGCTAACGAAATTCGGAGGGACTTTTCCAAAACCTGCTCAAATAGAAATCAAGCCTTAGTTATTTATGGTGGATAATAAATCCACTGAATTTCGAAGTCAGGTGAAAAGTTTTGTCACCCACCGGACGGCTAAATCTAGACGGTTGTTGACTCACGTATACCTGTCTGTTTGACATGCCGCACCGCAAACATCTCACATATACGGTGGGAACACTTGGTGCCTAATAACAGTGTACTTATTAATTCATTACAAACTTTAAGCTGAAAAGAAGTAAACAATTCATGTTGCGTAAACATTTATTTAAGACAGAGCCAAAACAAAGTACAGCCACGAGATTATGGTTGTAACATTAAGGAAGGGTTTCCCTGCCTATAGCACAGTAAAAACCCGGCATCTTAATTAAACTGGAAAGAAGAAACATCGAAAATGTTCCGTAAGCAGGGAAGCAAATAGAAACAATCACATAATTAAGAATGGATGCCTTAATGCCTGGCAGGTGATCAAAAGTCAGTTAGGAGACAGGTTTCTGCGGCAAATCTAGACCTCTTTGAAACAAATTGTTTACCCCAAAAGCAACAATTAATGCAGACTGCAGTGAAAACAGACCAGTTCTTTGCCTCCAAACAAGACTAAGAATGTTCCTTCTGTGGGGAAACTATTGATACCAATTTTTTTGATTCTAAGGATGTATTGTTCCTGGATTTATTCTAAAAGCAGATAAACCATTTCGGGGAATTTGGCATCATCCTTCTGAAATAACCATCAAGTAACCATCAAGATAACAGACAAATTATCAAAAAATTGCTGTCTCATCTGAACAATGGTCCCAGTCTCAGGTCACTCCTTAAATTGCCTGCAATTAATGAGTATTCCACAACACGATAATTCGTCCTATATGGCAACCTCAGACTATCATCTGTTTCTATACCTAAACATTTTCTGACTCCATTGATGGTGAACTGATAACGTCACATGTGCTGTCATTTCATTTCCTTATACCCTTGACGCGAGTTGCAAAAAGTATTTAACGTCTTTGGAGCGAAGTGTGTTAATCGCCCAGTAGACTATTTGCATCAGTGTAAGGTTACGAGCGTATTGGACGAATTTCGCACTATGGTTTGAAAATTGAATGACTCTAAAGTGTACCTATACATTAATGTGTTTTGTTGTATGATTTTAACAATCTCCTCACTATATTAACAATTTTTGTAACTTTCAAATTATGCATTAAAAAATACTTCACAAGACAAAACATGACTACTATGAGTTGTTTCAATACTTTGTTTATATTACTTGCAGGCAGGCGCCATTGCCAATGGAGCAGGTGGCGCACGACATTGTAGATGGCATTCAGAAAGAGAAGACAATGATAATCTTGCCGAAGCTGCATGCATTTCTGCATTCTTTCAAATAGTGAGTATCGTCTGCAAACGATAAATTTATCGATTTAAATCATTTGTTGATAACAATCTCGGTTTTATTGTTTAGGTTGAAAGCCGTCGTGTTTTAAAGACTTGTAAAATTGACGTGTTATCTAAAAGAAACTTAATACCATGTGATGTAACAATGACTTCCTACTTAGAGAGGCTTAAACATGTAATATAGTAGTTTTTTAATACACTTGTCGATTACTTAAGATTATTCGTATGGTAACAGGTAAAGTGTAAGTGGCTGATATTTTGTCAAGGTTCTGGGAATACAGATAAGGCTTTCATTTTTAAAATCTTCAAGACAACTATACGGATGATTACGAGAACTGAAAGAGAAAGCATTGTTATCATAAAAGAGTTTAATGAAAAATATTCAGATTCAGATATGGTTGTTAGGTGACGTATTAAATATTCAGTGTATGGTCGAATAAGGACGTTTCTCATTCCAAGAACTTTCTAAAACCTCAGCATAAACAATTTGAGAGAGATTATTCTTTTAGCCAATATCTCAGAGACTGTCAAATTAATAAATAAATCTTTTCTTAATAATATACAACTAGTTAGAATCAAACTCAGAAAATATGGAAATACGTTGCCCATTCGCCTAGAAAATGTTGCTAAATTCTTGTCTATGCTTTCTGTTAAATTTGCAGGAATTATAATTAATTTTTAGTCTAATTTCTTATTTTCTAATAAACATTGATTGTGTGACTCATTAGTCTGGTGTGTGATGCTTTCATGATGTCAAGAAACTGACAAGTTAAAACTTATTTGAGTTGAAATTTTAATATTAATTACATAATTGGCCTGAAAGATATCCCACAGTTCGAACAATTCAATCAACGGGTGTGCTCTCGACTGCAGGTAGCGTTAGTATTCAACAGGTTAGTTTTCAAGATGGTCTAGGACAGCATGCAGCCAAAATAATAACTAGTTCTGCGATGCAATATAGAATTATTTAGTTAACCGTTAATTTAGTAATGGGCTACGCGAGCTGAAGAAATATTTATATTCTAGAGCAAGGGTGGCCAACCCGCAGGCCGCATGCGGCCCGCTTTGAACATTTTTCTGGCCCGCGAGATTCATCACGTATTTTTACAAAATATTTTTTATACTTCATTTTTAGTGTTACATATTTCTTTACAATGTGCGTTTAGTATCATTATTACTATACTATCTATGTTTACATGTAAGTATAATAGTAAACACAATAATAACTCATGTTTCACCTCAAAAAAAGTCTCCAGTGGGGATATACAATTTTATATGCGGCCCGCGGAGTTGTGAAGCACTTCCAAAGTGGCTCGCGAGATCGTTTGGGTTGGCCACCCCTGTTCTAGAGAAATGTATAGAACGCATTCAAACGCGAACGATTGACCAAAAGTCCGAACGATTCCTCTCAAACCTAACGAGTGTCAAGTGCTAATATATGAGTATACGTGGGTCGTATAGGGCTGATAATATGTGTATAGCCTAAAAGCAATAACGAATATGTGAGCCACGGGCAATCTGAATGTAATTTTAAAATTATACGTTGAAAATATTTAAGTGACCAGATGGCTATCTGGAATGTATTATGATAACTAAAGCAACTGACACCGCGGAAATAATTTGTGAATTGACGAAGAAATAAGAAATTAAGTGTAACGAAGGACGAGTAATATATATATATATATATATATATATATATATATATATATATATATATATATATTAGAATGAAAGAATGACGAATGAAAGGGACTGTTACACTAAACTCTGTTTGGTGTGTTTTCATAACAAGAGCATTGCGTACTTGGGATCAATTCATTTTGGGTGCTTTATGGTAGTTCTGGTCACAACTACGTTTTCCAGAAAACAATAAATATGTGTGTAAAATATCGAAAGCTGCATAAGAAATTATTTCAGTATCCTATTAAAATTTTCAGGTAAATATCTGATCCGATCAACCGTTGGCGATAATAACACATGAATCTGCGGACCGTAATGAAGCTTACGTGATGTAGGTGTTTGGGAAAAGTTTTAATAACCAGACTGATGGCAATAACGTTACACAACCTAATACTTGGTTCAGATATCACCCAACTTTTCGTATTGATCAAACAATGACATTGCGACATTATTCCGGAAAACTGTGCTTTATTTATTTATTTAATTGGTATTCGGAAACAAGCATCAGATCGCACATTATCATTTGTAAAATTAACGTTTAGTTTTCACACAAGACAAATATAATTCTGAACTATAAATGTCCTTGACATAAGTCGCAATCGAACTAACAACTTTTGTAAAGGGAGGCCAACATGTTAGTCCCTATGCATACCACATTGGCATTTACATGTAACTTATTCTAGTTTGTTGGGGAATGAAGTGTCTTTATATATAACTTATTGTTCACAACACCAACCGATTTTAATCATCCGATGTAGTACATCAATGAATTTAAATTTATAGATCTTCGATCTTAAAAATTAAAGCTTAATAATGTATTAATTTAGTGGTGAGAAAATTAGGTAAATAACTGGAGGACCTGGATCTGGTGACGAGAAGAAAGTGCCTGATTGCATTCCTAAACCCCTTCATGGTATAAATGTGACGTCTACAGGTGGAGGCTACTGCCAGTGAATTGCTAAACCACCTTGATACATCTGTAACAAAAATATATCCAATTTCCGGTTCCTAAATCTTAGTTGGCACTGGTACAAAGAACATTAGCTCTTACTCGCGCAGGAAATTTTTTTATGGGGATTAGATTATGGTTTGATGGATGCCAGTGATGAAGGACATTATAACGATCTGTTTAGCGAATAATCAATTGTTATAGCAATTCTTAGTTCAAATATCCGCGAGAAGTTGAGTACCATAGGGATGGTGCTCGATCCTATTGAAAAGTCAAGCCCTTTAATACATGTTATTCCGCTTCTTCTAGCATATCCATGTAAGAATACTCATGAACATTGGGCTCCTGAGAATCAAAGTGGGCTCTGCAAGGACGCCCTTTTTCTCATAACTGACCAAACCAACATTCGATATTCCATCAGTCGAATTACGTATTTGGGTCGAAACGCACGCTGAACAAGTTCAATAATACCTTCCGTTGTAAGCTTGCCTTCTCGACGCGAACTGCCAGCAAAATCTTATTATTAGTAACATGAAAAACTTGCGATATATTTCGCCAAACAATTTAAACTTCTGTAGGTCCACCTCATTATGGTTTGTAAATGGTATCCTGAGTAATTCTGGTGTTGAAATATACCTGTTAAGCTTTGTGTAATATTTTTTTATCACCTATAACTGTTTTGACAACTTATATTGGCCGTCAAAATCTCTTTTCATAAATGCAATAGAAAGTTTTTGCTACTTTAAACGATCTCACAGCAACGCATGTGGCCAAAACCTGTGCAGTGATGACCATCCTTACATTGCAGAAGTGTAGCTTCAATCGTGTATATAATTTAACTTGTATATTAACCACAACAGGTCTATGGATCCACATATTGTAAATAAAATAAAAATGTCGTTAATATTAAGTGTTGTAAATGCAATGTGTACACACTTGTTTGATGAGGACAAGTTAGCATCTACAAACAATTATTGTGGTATATGATTTAAGTTAAATCATGGTGATCTTGAAAATAAATTGTCTTGGATGGAGCTTTTGTTATTTTCTACATATATTTTGACTAAAGATCTTGTTTGTTTCAGTCTGTATCCGGAGAATGCTGTTGACAGGGTGCAAGACTTTTTCTGGATTAATATGAAAGATCCTCCTCACGAGTTGGCTGACGAGGCGGCATTTGTCAAAAGATAAACTGATTTTGTGCATGAAGACTGAGCAGCTGCAGCCTGGACGAAACTGGTTGAGAAATTATTCATTATTTCTGCAGGACATGATTTCATTTCATTACTTCTATGTGAATTGTCTGCTTAAATGAAAAAATTTAACACGGCCTGTTCACAGACACTTAAAGTTTTTCTTCTTAACGATATGATATTCTCCTCATGAAACACTCACATCCAGTTTTCATAACTGAAAGATAAGCTAAGCTTACGGAAAATTTTATTACATTCACACAGCTATGACTGCTCAGCAATACGAAATATACTTATACGACACCTATAATATTTCTACCTGTTTTTTGGGTAATTTACTAGTGACTGTTTTGGCCTTCGTAGATTTGTTGCCAACATTAAACTTGTAATTCCTTTAACTGGATTAAATGGGCACCCAGATTCTAGACTGAGTATACTATGCTACATAGGTGGAGGAAGTGTGAACTAAATTCTCAACAGTTCCGTTAAAAATATTTTGATTTCATCACATTTCAGGAAATCTTAAGATGGCAAAATATATACCATTCCATCTGCATCAATTTTAGCAATCCATCTATGTCACATATTGTACAAATGCTGAAAACCGATGTGTAAAGACGAGCATCGTACTCTATCTAAGAAAATAACAAAGAAGCGTTATCAACAGAAATGTCATCTTTTTAATCAAAAATACACATCTAAAAGCCTAAAAATTATTTTTGAATGAAAAGTTCAATACATTTAAATTTTTTTAGTAAGGTTTAGGATGCAATAAAAAAAGACTCCGTGAAATGTCCACAGTACTCTAAAACTGAAAACCTCTATATTTTTACATTTTTATGATTTTTTGTTCATTGTTTCTTTTTCAATTCAGTCTAAAAACGAATCAACCCATATGTAACTTGTTTTGTTGTAGATACCAACAACAGGTTATTTTAAATTTTGATAACCGGATTTGTAAAAAAGTTTCGTATTTTTAATCAAAGACTTTCTGAATTATTTATGTGAATAAATTTATGAAGTTCAGTTTGCATTCACCGAAACAAAGAGAAAGATGTTTAATAAATTATTTGTTCACAAAGTAATTGTTACAAGTAAATAATACAGCAATACTGCATGAATTCAATTGACTGTAAATTTTTTAATAAAATTCCAGTCTGAAAGTATTCAAAAATGTTTCAACCAATTAAATAACAAAAAATTGATAACATTTTAGGATAACCAACATAATGAGTATCATTATCTTAAAGATCTTTTCATCCGATTCCAGAATTATACTTTTTTGTAAAATACATATCAATCAGTTAACAATATTTAAAAATATATTTGAGTTTATTAATACTATCTTTACTGATAAAATATTTAAAAAATTATATTTTAAATAAATATTTGCTTAGTTAAATAACAACATTTCTGTTGATATTTTACATGAGTTCTTTTACTGTCAGTTCCATTTTTTTTTCTTTAAACACTTACAATCACATTGGTTACTGTCGACATCTATTAAAATATTCAATCTGATATGCTCTTTATTTTTATTTTGTCTTATAGGGAAATAAGAAATTAAAAAAAACACATTTAGTTTATAAATTTTTTAACTATTTTTCTATGAAATATTTTCAAATGAAGAATATTAATTGTAAGAAATATTAAACCTTTAACAAGTTTCTAAAATTGTATACTTTATAACTAACGAGATAAATAATAAATTTTGTTTTTATTTTTATGCACATATCATAATACTAACAAGACACCAGACCAATAAATAGTTTTCATTTTTCATACCTAAAGTTTCAATCAGTTGTAGAAAGTAACAGTAAAACATCATTAATGCAAGATCATACTTTCAAAGATTTCTCTAGTTGCCTTCTAGAATATGATGTTGCTGTAGTTTATGATCTAAGAAACTTAAATATTTTTAAGGTCTGCTCAATATGTCTATCCTCTCAATAATCTGACATTGAATTTCATGGTGATTACAAATGCGCAGAAAAGAAAATCATTTCCGACATTTTAGATAGTTTTGCTTCATATACAGAGATATTATTGAATTTTTTTATTATAATATATCCTCATATTTTTATATTAGAGCAATTTTACGAATCAATGAACAATCGATCATTGATCAAAATATTTCAACCAGTTTTCCAAGCTTCGCTTCATTAAGGTCATTCAGATTGCAATAGTGAATTTTACTACTGATATTTGTTTTTGATTTTTTTCTAACTTATTTTTGCTACAATTCTACTGTGTTATTTTCCATTAAGAAATATCAGTTTTAATTTTATTGTTGTTGGATTAAAATAACTTCCATAAAAAATTTAATTCCTTTAAAAATTACTATAATTATAAAACCAATATTATAATATATAACATACATTACTTTTTTTTGTTGACTCGGTAATTTCACTAGTCCGAAAGCCAAATTTTCAAGACTAAATACAATATTTTTATTTTAATAATTGAAAACAGATTATTAGGTGTAATTATTGCCATCAATGAGCAGTTTAAAAGAAATTTTATTCCTTTAATTACATAAGATGATGAAGCTGTTAATTTTGCTTTTTGTTGATGGCTAAAATCTGTACTATTATTTGCAAATAATATACCTAATTTGTAGTTCTTATTGAACAGGTTAAAATGGTTAAGTATCGTTATAAGTTGATAGAGAGAACTTTTTTATTTTTGCATTAAACTTTGTTCAATCTTTTAATCTTTTTCTTCAGTAACTTCAATAATTGTCTGATCCATTTACAATATTTTTGCAGTATTTAAATGACTGTTTATCCACTTGTTAATTTTTGTCAGTTTTTATATTTTCTTGTAACATTTTCTTATTAATTTTTATTATTTTTTATTTTCTAAATTATAAAGTAAAACAGCATAGAGTACGAAAATGTTTGCAGGATATTTTCATAAATAAGTTACTTTAGATCATAGGGTTACATTAAGCGTTGGTACAGGAAATTGTTTTTTATTTTATTAAGGGGTAATAATTACAATTACTGAAAAAAAGAATTTATAGGGCCTATATATTGAAAAATCAGGGACAGAATGAATTCTTGGCTGGAAGGCAATGAATGAAATGTGATCCTATGAAAATTACGAAGTTTAATTGATATTCTGTTAAAAAGATAGTGTATTTATAAACTCGTTAAATTAATTAATAACAAAATTGTTTTAAAATTGTAAAAGTAGCTAAGATTTCACTGCACTTTGCAAATGATGGTTGTATTTTAATATTACAAGTTTTTAAAATAATTTATTAGAAGAACAAGTTATGCTATTTGGAAATAACAATAAATGTTATTTATTTAAGAAATAAATGATTTAACTTTAGTATAAATAATTTTATCGGTAACAAAAGCAATTCATTGTTTTCAAGTTAAAATAATACTGCTCCTAGTTTAAAAGCGAATGCTGCGTTGCAATTATTTCCAACCTAAAGAATCATTCATTTTCGGTAGTTGTTAATATTGTAAAAATTTAACATTTCTTTTAAATGATGAGAATGAAAATTTATTAGATTGTAATGTTTAAAAAATTAACTACATGCCTTCAGCAGAAGTTTTGTTCTTCAGCATAACATTCTCAAAAACCTCTAAACAAAATTACGAACGTTTGAGAAACTTTAAATTTCATTAAAAAATCTAGTGAATTTAGCTGACACATATTTTAGAGATTTTTAAGTCAAATAGTTTAACATAGCAAATTAACAAAAAATGTATCTTAATTTGATTGCTTACACATTAACATGAATCTATCATTGACGCTTAATGTTGCAATCACATTATTCTACCCAAAGAAATTACGTACCCATAGGCTGCTAAAAAAAAAAATAATGTTATTTTACTTACACCTTGAATAACAAGAATTGGTTCAACGGCTATGGTTTATTATCACATCGAAAATAGCCACTAACCTTTTCTCTAACTGCTAAACGATTTCGGATAAACTCAGAACGAACAATAAGTTGTTATCTTCACTGCTATGTCACAAATATTAATTTTTATATCAGCATCACCCAAAAATATATTTATCGCACTCACTTTTGTGTCTTGAGCGCTGCGCGGTAAGCAGTTTGCTTCAAATTTCTAAATCGTCTGATTTCAGTTTCATTAATTTTTTTGTCCATCATCCTAAAGACTCTTCCCTCAAAAACTTTCAGCTTCATTATTTCTTTATTTTTCGGTTTCCTAACAATTTATTTAAAACTGAACCCGGTGGGTTAGTGGTTGCTCAGTCTTTGCATTCGGGTGGACATATGTTCATATATCTATCCTCCCATCGTGATTTGAGTAGATTTTAGTTTAGTCATTCGAGGTCACTCCTTCAGAATCCAATGGCAATTTCCTTCCTGTTCCTTGTCACCAACCATTCCCCGCCTCTAATGACCTCCACGTCGACCAGGTAGGAAGTCAACCATAAACACTCTTTTCAAAACTGCTGGCTATTAGAGGGACACTCGAGCGTATACTTCCGTTTGCTGCTACTATCTCAAGTGTGCTTTATGACGGAGGTTGTGGAACTTCCGAGCATTCACCAAGCTGATTGCGGGAAACCGCCTAAAAACCGCAATCGAGATGCCTGCTTCTCGGGTCCAGAGATGTGAAACGTGGTCCGTTATAAATCTCCAAACTAAAATGCCAACGCTTTAACTCGCGAAGCCACACAGGTTTGTGGCTTTAAACTATAAATAGGTTTTGTAATGAGAACTATCCTCTTAACAAAACCTAGAATTCTTTGAATATATTTTGACAAAACTGCAATGATTACATTCCCTTGATTATAAATTAGTTCTACGTTATTTCAAAACGAAGGTGATATTTCCATTTATTTTTTTTTAAGTTGAGAACTATTATTTCCCTACTTTAACTGGTTACCAATGTTTACGGCATCGCATCTGATTATTTCTAAAACAGTTTAACTAAATATAGAGCAAGATTAAGTTCTTTATTACCTTATCACATATTTTAGTAAATATTTTAAGTTCAGTAAACAATATTGCACATTTGGCCCCTCGGTCGTTTGGATTTACAGAACTTAAGAAAATTTTAATCTATCGTGATTGCTCTACGATTCACATTTCCTGTTAACCTCAATTAACTTTGTTCTGTTGTTCCTAGCGAGATTGTAATCAGGGGCGGCACTGGGTGGTGCGAGCGGTGTCGCCACACCGGTAGCCGTAGCAGTGGACGCCCAAAATGCAGCGTGAGATGGTGTACGCAAAAAAAAAAAAAAAAAAAAAAAAAAAAATGTTCTGTAGTGACAAGTAGCAGCGATAAGACCGCTTCTGAAGTAATTCTCGATTTGTTCACAGATAATCATCTCGAGCAGCTAGTTAATGAACCTACTCGGTGTCATAACGGTAGTGAATTTTTTTTTAGATTTGCTGCTTACCAACAGGCCAGAATTATTCACCCACATTTCAACGACCATAGGAATAAGCGATCACAAAGCAGTAATTACGACTATGAAATTAATGACCAAGCGAAAAACGAGAAAAGGGCGGATTGTATACAGATTCAGTAAGGCCTCAAAGGTGTGTTTTAGAACCTACCTGAGGAATAATTACCATAACTTCAAGTCAGCAAAAGACACCATTGAAGAGATGTGGCATCGATTTATACATATAGTCAGGGAAGGTAAGAGAATACGTATACCGAAGCGGACAGTAAAGGGGGAGAATGATCCACCGTGGTACGCATGCGAAGTCAAAAGATTACTCAAAAAACAAAGGAGGATACACACACTCTCAAGAAGGAAACGGGTGTCGCAGCGATTTAGAAACCTTAGCTGAGTTAAGAGGACGTATTAATAATGTGATGCGCGATTTTCATTCCAACTCTCTATCTAAGAGTCTCACAGAAAACCCAAAGAAATTTTGGTCGTAGGTACGAAAAGTCAATTGTTCCAACAGCAATATTCCAACACTAATTCGTGAAGGTTCCGAGGTTAATGAAAGCCGCGATAAAGCTAACGTACTAAATACTTTATTCAAAAATTAATTTTCTGATGAAAATAAGGATAGCATTCCCGTTTTCCCACGCCGTGTTAGTTGGTGATGGAATCATTGCGAATAGATACTGCAGGTATCATAAGCAATTAGAGCTCCTGAAGCAATATTCCAACAGCAATATTCCAACACTAATTCGTGAAGGTTCCGAGGTTAATGAAAGCCGCGATAAAGCTAACGTACTAAATACTTTATTCAAAAATTAATTTTCTGATGAAAATAAGGATAGCATTCCCGTTTTCCCACGCCATGTTAGATGGTGATGGAATCATTGCGAATAGATACTGCAGGTATCATAAGCAATTAGAGCTCCTGAAGTGGGGGAAAGCACCGGGCCCGGATGGAATTCCAGTAAGAGTATTTTCAGAGTATGTGGCGGAAATCTGGCCATTTCTCTCTAATATATTCAGTAAATCATTAGAAGAGCGAAAAGTACCTTCAGACTGGAAAATCGCGCAAGTAACTCCGATTTTCAAGAAAGGTGATCGAAGTGATCGTGGAAACTACCGTCCCATATTTATAACATCTGTTTGGAGTATATTATATGCTCGAACATCAAGAATTTTCTAGATGAAAATAATTTGCTTACAATAAATCAACACGGATTTCGGAAGAAAAGATCATGTGAAACACAGCTGGCCCTATTTACACATAACGTAATGAAAGATATTGATGCACTTTCACAAGTAGATGCATTTTTTTTTTTTTTTTTAGATTTTCAGAAAACCTTTGACTCTGTGCCACACAACTGTCTTTTAGCGAAGCTTCGAGCGTACAGTATATCGGATCAGCTTCGTTAAAGGATCAAGGATTTTCTAACTGGTCGATCACAGTATGTCGTCGTTGAAGGAGAAAGTTCTTCCAGTCTAAATGTTACATCGGGTGTACCTCAAGGAAGTGTAATAGGGCCACTTCTTTTCTTAATTTTTATAAACGATCTTGGAGACAAAGTGAAAAGCATTTTTAGACTGTTTGCTGATGATGCGGTTATTTATGGGGAAGTAAGGAATTTGGCCGATTGTTTCGAAATTCAGCGTGGATATTATTTTGGCTTGGTGTGCTGAGTGTCAACTTACACTAAATTGTAAAAAGTGCAAGACAATAACTAAAAAAAAGAATCCAACTGTTCAGGAATACGAATTAAACAATACAGTTATTGATATGGTAGATTCTATAAAATATTTGGGAGTAACAGTACAAAGGAACATGAAATGGGACTTATACATTAATTCTTTAGTAGGTAGAGCTAATTCTAGGCTGCGATTCATAGGTCGAATCTTGAAAAATTGTAATGAATAAATAAAGGAGATAGCATACAAATCTCTTGTGCAGCCACATTTGGACTATTGTTGCGCCATTTAGGAACCCTTTCGTAAGGGGTTGAACGAAAGTATAGAGAAAGTACAGAGAAGAGCCGCTCGATTCATGACCGCTTGCTACAGTCCTTATGAAAGCTTCACAGAACTCATTAGTAGACTAGGCTAGGAGTCTCTGGTAGATAGACGACGCACGTTTCGTTTAAACTTATTGGCAAACATGTGTACTTCCACTTCACTTACGAGTGTAGTGAAATACTTCGTCCACCAACGACAGGAAAGATTAGACAAATAAGGTGCCGCAATGATTCTTAAATGAATTCTTTTTTCCCTCGTACCATTAGGGATTGGAATGCACAACAAAGAGATTAGCTTTGGTGCTGAGCACCCTCTGCCACACACAATATTGTGAGTTGCATAGTATATATTTAGATTTAGATGTATTTGAATCCCAAGGGAACAATTTGTTCGATTGGGATAAAAGTATGTAGCCTTTGTGTTACAACAAATTTTATATTAAGCCGTTCGGCTGTTTCGGCGAGAAACAGTAAGAAACATACAAGCAAATTAACTTTTATATTTATGATATTATCAGGATGAAAAACTATGTTATCTTTAGTCTCTATAGGCAGCTTATTCACATTTAGAGCGCCACAATAATATTTCAGAACACCTGAAAAACTTGCTGCGGCCGCCCTTGGATAACCACAGTAAGAAACATACACAAAAATTGTAGTATAGTCTGTAGTTGTCATTGAAGATTGTTATATTACGAGTCGGCTCTTTGTTTTCCGTAGTACTTCATAAATAAAGTTATTCCACAGAGTTTGGAGTCATTATCTCTGTGGCCTGTCAGCAAACAACAAGACATGAGCATTTGGACATCATACAGACATCCACCAAAGACTTGCTATGTATAAATTAACTTTTTCTGTCTACAGAACAATCACCGGAAAAAGAACTAGTGCAACACACTACGTTACCATCTTAATACACGAATTATAGGTTGTCAAAAGAATTACAACAATACATGTTTGGATTATTAAGCTCGATGTTATCAGTGAAAAGTGGCCACAGAAAGTATATCGACGAAGGGGTAACATTGACACACCGATACGGAGGGTAATCTGTGTTTAAAGAAGATACAAACGAACAGCAGAGTCATGCAGCCATGGGTCAAACAATAACACACACACAAACACTTTCAGAGAAATGGAAACAAGTATCAGTCATCGATAGGGATAAAGAGAGGTATGTAATTTTCTTTAAAAAATCGTATAAATAATGTAAAAAACATTAAAAAAATATCTATATTTTTGAATTTTTATGAAAAATGAAACACATTGGTAAAAATCATGAAAATTGGTAGAAACTATTCTATTAATTAATAAGAACTATTTATCCTAACTGTGATTCTCAGAATTGTCTGCAGCTCGATGGAGGATCATATTTTTTATTATTCGTACGTTATAAATAAATTTCAGCTACGAGCATTTTGTTAGATTAAATCAACACTTCGATCTGTAGGCGACTACAGAAACAGACGACGTTCTGCATTTCAACCCAATGTCGTTAGTTCTTATCTGACCGAAATATCGTAATTTATTTCTGTTCACTAAAGCAGGTATAAGAAGCCACTAAACTGGAAGCGTTTACTCACCAGTGATATGAACATGGTTGCCTTTAATATCGTTTCCTGACCAATATCGTATATGGAACCAGTTAAAACTATGTTAAAGCTTGATGATGTACGCTAGATTTTCGCAGTTGATGTATGAGCTTATGTGTGTGCAACTATTTGATTCATATAAAAAAATTGAAGGTATTCAACCATGCCTCAGCCAGAAAAGAAACTGTCCACCGTCCGCAACACCAGTTTTTATTCTCCAGCGGAAGAAAGATTTTTTTTTATTTTTTTTCTACTCGATCTTTCGGAACAGATTCCCAGACCTATTGAGCATGTTATTCAATGACTATCGATGAGCGTAATCGTTGGGGAAGTAGAGAACTACATGAGCGTGACTCTGACCACTATCTTCTCTGGAAATCAAGAGTGAGAATAAAGAACTCTACTTCCATTAATCCTAATCCTAATCCTTTAATAGTAACTCACAGTGACTTTTAAGTTTTTTATCCTTAGCAAAAATCGAAATAACGGTGATATATTATGTTTTTTTTACTTTCTACAGGTCTGCTGAAAGAGTCAACAACGTAGTAAGAAGTGGAAAAATATTTTTCTGATTCACCGAACTTTGTTCCTTGTCTAGAAAAGCGTCCTTTGCAATTGTAGCAAGACGTCCGCAATTCGTAAGGCACAATTATACCATCGCTTTTCACCAGATCGACGTCTTTGTTTCCCTCTGATCCGGTTTGCGAAATAGGTAAAGAAAGAATTAAAACACAAAAGAAGTAATTTTACAAAGAGTAAAAATATTCATAACATGCAATATTTGAGGTTAACCTCTTTAGATGACTAAAGATAGTAGATTTTCTTTTTACTTACTTCCATCTCCAGATTATCATATAGAAATGCCATACTTAAATTCATGCTACCTTATGGATTTGTTACACAATATCTAGGATAACGTTCTGTTCCAGAAAAAGCAAGATTTCTTATTAATTTGGTTCAGTTGACTCAGTAATGGTGATATGAACCAAAACAAACTTTTCAGGTAAGGAATGAAACTTAAAATATTTAGAAAGCACAGAACTGTTGTAATAGACTGAATGTTATGCTGAATCGTCCAGTTTTGCATTGAGACACACGTCTGAAACGATGAATGGTGAAAATTTCAGTCCATTGAATATTTCATACCAGAATTCTCCTTAGCCCACTTAAATCAGATTCTAAAACTTGTTGTATAATAACTGTCTACTAATTTAAATTTTTTCTGTCGTATTCAAGTAACATGTCTCAAATTTCTGTTATGCATAGATATCAGCAATCTTAGCAAACATAATAAATTTTATTTTGTTACTGTTCTTATTTCGGATGTTATTTGCATGTAAACCTCAGCGATTTGTCACTCACTCATTTACTCACTCACTGACTGATGATCATCAAAACTCTAAGGTACTTCCCTTATCCGTAGAATATTGAAATTTGGTACACAGATAACATTTTACCCATATATCATAAGAGAAGTGTGAAGTTCGTAAATTTCCACATATCTGCCCCTTACCTATCACTAACGTGGAATCGCTTTCTGCCCTAACAATATTATACGCCTCAGGTTTTCATTGTAGAGTGAGGTTACTAAGTTTAACTAACGTGTTAAATTTTACTTCTTTCTTTTTATTACTTTGGAAGTTACTGAAATTCAAAATTTTATTTCGACCACGACAGCCCGAAATCAAAATTCCACTGTACTTCCAGTAACCCAACAAACAAGTAATTTGGTACTCACTTATAGTTCCGTCCCAAAATCATAATAAAAGTCAGTTTTTCCTCGTATTTATTTAATTACAGTACCAAACATAAAAAAATTCTGGCGGCTTAATTGCTTTGCTCCGGATGAAGCTATACGCCTTGGAATTATTTAATGAATAGAGATCAGCAAGTTTAACTAATATCTTAAATTTTTCTTTGTTCCTATGCTTTGTTTTGAAATTAGTAGTAATTTATTTATGTTGATAGTTAAACTATCGGCAATCTGCATTGCGCGGTCACGGTGCATACCCATTGTTTTCAGAGAGTGTGGCATTATTGGTAACGTATATTGATGTCTTCAGTTCTGAAATGTTCTTATTCCCCGATTTTCAAATGGAATCATTAATTTTGAGTGGCGATTCAGAATAAGCGACAACAATAAATGAGATTCCACAAAAAAAATTGTTGTAAAAATAGGTCAAGTGTCGTGTTCAAGTAGTGGCAAAAAGCTATGAGATTTTCTTTTGACCCAAGTCTACACTTGACATTGTGTATTAACTTCACTTTGTGAAAAATAATGGTTTCTCTAGGTGTCATAGATCGTTTATTTAGATTTAAAAAAAACATGTGATGACTTGGCCATTACGCACGTCATAATTTATATACTGAAATTGAAGGTGTAATATATATTTGTCAAATTTGAAAAAGAGCGAGAGAAATCTTGTCTTTTATTTCGGCTTTTATTTTGTAAGTTTGATAAAGCAACACATTTAAAGTATATATAGGTTAACTAAAACATGCTGCGCATAATGGCCAAAACACCAGAATTTTTTTTATTATAAATGAGCGATGCATAACACATAACACAAGGGAATACACACTGTAAAGTGTAGACTTGGCTCAAAAGAAGATCTCATAACTTTTTGTCACTTAACGAGCATGAGACTTGGCCTATTTTTACAAAAATTGTTTTTGTAGGATACAGTTGGACCAAAGACATAAATTTCAATTGTTCTGGGGATTTTTTGTTGGCAAAATTAATAACTTAATAGTGTTCTATATTTTCTATACGGTCTGAAATAGCTTCCTTTGTATTTCTGAATTCTGAAATACTAGTGACTTCAGAATGAAAGTTTGCAATTTCAGCATAATTTTCCATTTAGTGCTGAAAAATGTTCAGTTACAATTTCTGGTCCAGCAAATGACTGTATGCAGTGAGAAATAACTTTGCCACTTACGTCAACTTTAGTTGCGGAACCAGGATTTTGTTTTTGGGGGGGCTAGGATTTGGTTTGGGGGGAGGAAAAGCAATCAATGAAAGCAGTTTCACAAAATTCCTGGGTGTATATATAGATAACAAATTGAACTGGAAACAACATATTCAACAACTTCTTACAAAACTGAATTCTACAACATTTTCACTAAGGGTAATATCTAGAATAGCTAATATAGAAACCAGGAAGTTAGTATATTTTGCATATTTTCATTCTCTTCTCACTTATGGCATCTCATTCCGGGGAAACTCGTCACAAGCACAGAGGGTATTTAAATTGCAAAAGTGTGCTATAAGAACTATTCGTGGAGCAAGCCCACAGACGTCGTGTAGAAATCTGTTTAAAAACCTGGGTATACTAACAATTCCAGCACAGTATGTATAATCTGTACTATCATTCGTAGTGGAAAATCCTGAACACTTTAATCTTAATGCTGACATACATACCCATAATACTAGGAATAAATATAATATCCACAAGGATTACAAATCACTGTCAATTGTACAGAAAGGATTAACATTTACTGGAGCTTCCTTATTCAATGTATTACCAACAGAAATTAAATGTTATCTACAAAAACCCAACTACTTTAAGTCCAAACTGAAAGAGTTTCTGCTTCAGAATCCATTTTACTCTGTTAAAGAATTTTCTTCTTGGAATTTGGTAACTAAGAATGACTGATAAAATAGTATATATGGTGTATGGAAGGGGAAGGTGACAAAATTATCCAAAGTTACTAAAATGATGTATGGTTTTTCTTTCTGTTGAAACTTTTGACAAATGAACTAATTACACTGTTTACAAAATTTCACTCATATATAGTAACTAACATGGGATAGCATGCACTCAGAAACTGCTGTGAAAAATTATCATACTAATAGGTTTTTAAGTAATTGACTGCTTATGGGTTGTTGGTAATATAATTGATATTGCTAATAGGTGTGTGTACTGTTCCACATAAATAGCAACTAACATAATATAATATGTAGTCACAAATTACAGTGAAACTTATCATGGTAACTGGTTGGTAAGAAAATAACTGGTTATTAGATGCTTATAACAAGTGTATACACTGTTCCACACAATAAGTATTAATTAACTCGGAATTGTATTTGTAGATTACAGGAGATACTATATGGGTTGTTGCTAACTTGTTGTCAATATATAATAATATTATCAATTATATAGTAATATTGACATTACTAATAAGTGTAATGTATTGTTCCACATACCCGAGATTTTTCTCACATGGGATCAAAGTGAACATATCTATCTATCTATCTTGACTCGGGAGAGGAGGGGTTAGAAATCTCATTATGCCACATTGCCGCCCTTATTAAAACTGTAGAGCAAAAAAAGAAAAAAAAAGGTCCCCAAAATCCATGTCGTCAGGGGAGACCTTGGGGCTTCAGCCCCCTGCCCCCCCCCCCCCTCTTGGATCCTGCCAACCGCCACAATCCATTTATTAAACGGTTAAAATGACGCGTACTGAAGTGAAACATGATTAAAGAAACCATAAATGTCACCATACCTTCATAAAACTTTCAGTTCTCATGTATTTACAGTATCTGCATCCTTAACAAGATGACTTTTGGCTGTTCATCACCCAGACGGCAGCTCATATGAACGGTGTTCACCCGATGCAGTTGCAATGAACTGATCAAAGAACAGGAACAAAGCAAAGAAATATAAATCATCTGTTTTAACCTGTTAGTATTTTAACTAAAACTGGAACCATGCTACTGCGTATATCAAGTGCTAGTAACACCTAGTCTGTTGTTATTGTGTCTCGTAATAGAGGAAACTTCAGTAACGAATTATACCAGCCCAGCGTGAATTAAGGGCGAGAAGTATCCGTTCGATAACAGTGATGAGACCAGTAACAGTAGTTTTACCCGACAAAAGGAATTATTGAAAAACCCTTTCTAAATTTTTGTTGTACAAATATTTAAATTTCAAAATAAAGATTTTTTCTCCCTCATAAGGTTGAAATCGTTCACAACGTACAAAAGATTTAAAACAAATCGAGATAATGCATATACGTAATTGTTAACTTTTGACATGTAGTGGTGGAACAGTACTTTACACGCGATCTCGAGGCTTCAAAATTCCCTTCAAAAATTGTTGAATTTCCAATGTTTATTCTACTTCCTTCAGAAGGAGAGCAGTCCGTCGCAGAAATTCTGACAACCCCGCGTTTTAGGTATACTTTGATCTAAAGAGGACTACTAAGAGCACTGTTAGATAATTCACTTATATCAATACCTTCTAGACTATCAGTTCAAAACACATTTCACAAAATTCCCCATAAATATGAACAGTTTTCGCACATACACAACATACAACAGTGAAAAAATTCTCTCTACGCACGTAATAAACAAATCATTTGACTGCACCATATTCATCAATGTAGTAATGGCCACTAGCAAGAGTACTGAAATGACAAATTTAAAACAGATGCTCTGAAAAAACGAATGTAGACCTAGTCTGACACAGAAGCTTCAAGATAACAGTACAGGATTTCTAGCATCGAAGTGAAATTGCCAAGAAATAATAGTGCATCAATATCAAAAATTTGTGTAGCGTAAATGGAGCCATAGATTACGTGAAAACTGAACCAGCAAGAAAGGATACTATAACGAAATCGGCAACTGTTGACGCAGAATCAGTTCATTTTCTTTAACTGATTGCCGACTTCTATAGCCAAGCGCAATACTTTCTTTTAAAAAATGGTAGTGAGGTAAATCGGTAATCCTGACATGACCGGTAACCTGCAGCTTGGACAATACCTATCCAGATGTAGGGCTACTCTTATTTAAAAAAAAACAAAAAAACAAAAAAAAAAACAAAAAAAAAACTTTTTTTTTTAACAAAATACCTTGAGATGTCTGTACTCTACTGGCGTTTAGGGCTGACAGCAGTAGGAAAAGATGATGAACGTATACATAAAAAAAAAAAACAGTATTAATTGGCAGCCGCTATCGGAAAAAAAGCTTGAATGCTACATTCGTATATTGTTTATTACACGTTAACATCGGGTTCCATAGTATTATCAACCTAATAAACGTTTCTCTTGGCGGACAGATTAGTTTGTTCTGAAATAGTTATTTCAAAGAACCGGTTTGTTACAAAGAACAACACACAAATTCTTAGGCAATGATAAAAAGTCGTATTCTACAACCTTTATGTAAATTATGTGACCTTCTAAAGTCATTGCTGTCAGAAATGCGGGAATAAAACGCCAAGTTCAACCAATTAGCTAGTTTACCTTGAACATGTTCAACAGCAATCTTTCCTCCTAGAAGACCAGCATACATTCCGCTTTCAGTGTATTAAGAGCTGTCGTCAGCAGCCGGCTGTGGAGAACCAGTGTCGCAGTACGCTGCTTATCTTGCGATCATCACAAACCGAATTCCCGTCGGCAGGTACAGTCCTGTATACTTCTGTCTTTCTTTAAATGTTTTTAATCTTAGATAACTGCCACTTAACATGAGGGAGTTCACCATACCCTCATGTTAGGTCAGCATCAAAAGATCTAATATTATGCACATACAAAAATAAAATAAATTAAAATTTCTGCTTCTTGGCTTCACTAATCTTTTGAAATTTTACTCTGCCTAAAGATATTGTGTCTTTTTGCTTGTTGATGATTGCCTGTAGATGTGTCTATCTGTTCTCTATAATTATATAGTAATTTGCAAAGAACGGTGAATTAAGAGTTAACGTATCTTTTTATTAGAAATCCACCTATTTAAATATCAAAAAGTGCTGTTGATTATCTCTTGATTGAATTACAATTTATTTAAACTTTAACATTCCATATAGTTTTGATCTGTTGTCTTCAATGATCTACCTGCAATACGTATTTGGTCACAAGCTTGCCTAACCGCAGTTACTTGATTACAAACGTTATTAGTACAAAGAAGAGTTAATTATTCTGGGATAGATCTGTTTCATAAACTTCCCAAAAGTATAAAACTGTTTGTATAAACTAGATATATTTAAATAAAAACTGAGAGATTATCTTATCGACCTCTTCTTCTTCTCCATTCAATACTTTGAACAAAATAATTAATTGAAATTAATATGATTTTTGTAAAACTCAGTTGTAAAAATTAATGTTTATTTTCTGTCATTGTAGCTACCATAATTTTTTCATTATGATTATTATTCATAATGTATATGTATTAACCATGACATATTTCACATCCCATAGCTCATTCCTCAGCGGGGATCTATCGAACAAGATTGATAAATAAATAAATACATTTCTATGTTGTTAACGAATCCATTTTATGATTGTTAAAGTTCTTGAAAGTAAACCTATTTTGACGCTTTTCTGTATATCCTCTCTTGCGCTACACTCCAGAAGAAGTTCATTACCTTTAGACTACGCTTATTTCGTCTTCTAGGACTTGAAAGTACGGTTTTCTGGCAATCGCAGAGACGTTACTCAAAGTTTTACTGTCGCAAAACAACGTTTATGAACAGAAGCCCTTCTACCTATCATAATTGGTGAGCGTTAACGCTCCAGCCTCGCATTGGGGACGATGCGGATTCAAATCTCCGTCCAGCAATCCAGAATTGGGTTATCCATGGCTTCTCCAAATCACTCCAGGCAAATGCCAAGATGGTTCCTTCAAAAGGCCATGGCTAAATTCCTTCCCATTCATTGTTTCCATGTTTTTTCCCGCCTCTAAGGACTTCGCCATCGGCGAGATGCAAACCCATAAGCAAATACCAGCCCTTCAGACCACATTAGCCCTTACTCTGATCTTATTAAATGTAACGCATTAGCATGTGATTCATTTATAAAAGGCTATTTTTCCACTACAACACTTTTTACATGAAAGTAGCGGATGGAATTTCAAGTCAGCACTAGTCAAATGGAAAAACCGGCGCGTGGATGTGATGTAACATATTCAGCAAAGTTTAGCTGCGGCCTCGAGCACAAGTATTCTCTACCATTCGCCTTCGATTCCCTTCGGAGACAGGACTGGTATCAGTCTCTTTCCAACTCAATCCTTTTGAGCCTCACGTTTGCAAAATTTCTATAAATTCAGATAAGCAGAGATTAGCTAGCAGCTTGTGTGTTAGTTGCCATATTCAATGTATATGTTACTGTAAATAGGATAAATATACAGATTCTAACAATTTAATAAATGAGGAACATTTATATTTAGAAACTTTTGCTTTTGGAGAATCACGCGTCTTAATCCTTATTCAGATGCTCTCCTAGGTCATAGAATCCATGTTGACCCGCTCATACTGGAAGATGTAATATAACTCTTTAGGTGTCAGAAGAACTCAAGAGCAGAAGATTTACACCGCAAGTCATAGGCATAACAAATCTTAGTCATAAATAGCTTTTCACAAAAATCAACCATCACTTTTTTCGGTTCATTAGCGGGATTATCCGTCAAACAAACCTCACCCTCAAATAAAAGTTGGTGCAGAAGTGGAAAATAATAGTTGCACGCGATTCTCACCTTTGTCACCTTTACATGAAAGTAAGCGAAATTATTTCCATGTTTTGTAGAGAAATATAGACCCAGATAGCATAATAAGTAAACGAAGGTTGAATTGTTAGATGTTCTACTTTCTACGCACTGGACGTTTTCTCGGTATTTATCAGACTTGATTAAAATTCATATAATTCTGTCAAAAAAAGTTACAGTACAAAATTCGAAATTTTTTACTGGTTTCATAGTAATATCAAACTAGTTACATTTCTCTTATTGGACAGATTTGTTTTTTCTGAATGGATTTAATTCTGTTGTAGGCTGGTTAATCATTTACAGCTACTTGCGCATTTTGAAGGTCAGAAGACAGGAAAGCATGGCAGAACACTGACGATGATGCGCATTTTGCATAAACTGCCTATTTTCACCACACTTCCCTCACTGATTATAAAATTAATTAATATGGTGGTTTTCATATTAAATTTAATATTCACAGTGGAAATGGAAATATTATTAACGCTTCAAGGAAATAGCGTGAACTAACGTTGTCTGTTTATCAATGAAACTGTGATGAGCTGACATTCATTGGGTACTCTTAAGGCTTACAGACTGAGGCACATTTACAGCTTATATGAATAAAACAGATGTTAAAGATTCAATAAAGTCCTACCTCGTTTTACAATGATCCGACAAATGAAAATATCTAACAAAACACGACAAACAGATATGAAATAAACACACTGACAAATATGACAGTACAGTTCCTCGAAAAGATCGAACTGATTTAAATGTGTTACAAAAAGTGAACGATCATTGCCAAATGATGCTCCGTTAAATAACTTACATGAGCTTGAATCACAATTGGCGCCAGCATGTTTCAAAGTATACATCCATAATTGAATGTCTGAAAGTATACTAAAAAATAGTTCGTATTTCAACGCAGATCGTGCTCTCGACTTTAATACAATATAGTTCAATTAACTAGCTCGAGGAGAGCCTCTAACCACTCAGATTTCCCTGACAGGGCCGTTAAATGACAGATACTCAATGAATTAGAGATGGACACACTGTTTGTTCATCTAAACGAATTACCGTGTGGTGTGATGTCTGCAGCAGCAACTGCAGCAATGATGCGGCTTTAGCTCACACCAAACTCAAATTACCAGCCACTTGAGTTCAATGACAGACAATCAGATCCTGCTATACGGCCCGCGGCAGACAATTGTGTCTTCACTCCACGGAGGCAGAGGGGGCAAGACCATCAGGTCCTCTATCCACGAAGGCAGAGCGTAAATTCCTTTTTTTTTCATCCTGCATTTTCTGCGTCCTTCCCCACCATTTTTGGATCGGGATACGCCTCTCTCTATTGTTATTGGCGACATGAGAACAAAATTCTCAGAATATAGGACCATGCAATATTTCAACATCAGTGACTGGTTCAACAAGAAATTCTCCTTCTCAACAGACAATTTAATTGGCCAGAGTTCTTGTTCGACTTTCAGTCAGACCTGCTAGACCTCATGAAACTTCGGTCATATATCGTTTGGAAACTTCAGTTGCTAGTTGAGAGTCATCGACCGGATCTAAGGATGGTGCCCTGTTTTTCCATCGACTGGTGGCACATCTGGGGGATCATTGCCACTCTGCCAAACAAGCGATTGACTATTGTCCGGTCGGGACCTGGCTAACCATCATTTAGCGCCTTCACCTAGAGAGAGAGTCAATACAGTACCTTTAGGGGACCACTTGAACGTCCGGGCGCGCATTTGGCTGGCCAAAACCTCGAAACTTAACACAAGCAAATATACCTTGTATTAACTGTCCATTACAAGTAATAATATTGTACAGATCATTCTTCATCATTGCATAGAACCGGTTTGTTCCAGAGAAAAATATCACATTCTTAACACTTACCTTAACAATGACACTCTTTAAGGACACAGATGTATTCTGTAGTCCTCCTATTAACTACCTGAACTTCTTCCGTCATTGCTGTCCCGAATAACGGCTTGAGATACATAGTCCAATTACGTAGTATGTCTACGTTGAAGTTGGGCCACTGTAAATCTGCCTCCCAAAAGTACAACACACTTTCCGGGTCCTGTATATTAAGAGTTATAGTAAGCAGTCAGCGGTAAAGGACCATTGTCGCAGTACGCTACGTACGACCAACCTGTAATTAGTACCGCGCTGACGCATTTTTGCACCTATCACGCACAAACGGAATTCACGTCAACAGGTAATTGTATTTAATCTTAGTTGCCTGTGATTCAACAAGTAGCAGACCACCATACCATCATGTTAGATCAGCATAATGAGTTTTGCATTGTATTGACATACAATAGTCAAATGAGAAAACTGGAATAAATTAAAATTTTTGCTTCTTAGTTTCAGTAGTTTTACAATTGCTATTCTGCTTCAATGTACTGTGTCTTTTTAAGGGTTGACGATTGCCTTTGGGTATACTAGTATCCTTCTGTCTCTTGTTAATGTGGCTCTATAAAGGGCTGTTTTCTTTACACAACAAATCGACCATACAACAAATGATTTAAATGAAATTCCATTGTTTAATAAATATAAGATCTGACATCAGTGTATCTATAGCAAAATACATCCCAGAATAACTTTGATTACATAATGTGGCTAAGTTCTATGAAAATCTTGATAACTTCCAACGTAACTATCAATATTAAATTGAATATGGATTTGAAAACAATATCAGCTTCTAGAGAGTTAATATTTTGCAGATCAATTGAAAAATGTTAACAGAAATTCTGTTTTCTTTAAGTACCTCCCTTATACTATCGAGGACGGCTAAAAATACTAAAAATTAGCTGTCCTACATATTTTTCTATAAACACTCTAAAAACTTTTTGGTACTGACTCAAACACTACCTTATGGTCATTATACTTCTCATAAATTATGCTCGGTATATATTTTTTTTTAAGTAGCCTTAAGTGTAGTGTAAGACTTTTTTAATTGAAATCTGGTTTTTAGTCGAACAATACCACATAGTGGAGGAATAATAACGTTATTTATTGAAATAATCTTCTTCTTCCATATATTTGGTATATTGCAATCTTTACATCGCCTGCGAAGAAAAATTCGTGTCTCATCTTTCCTCTCGGCTGATACTGAAGACCGAGTTTTGGAAATCGGCTGGATTCTGTTTGCCCAGGTGTTAACCACTTCTGTTTTTACTCTGATCCAGTGGCGGCTCGTGGTTTTGATGCTGGGGAAGGCTGCGAATCTTTTACCTCTGCGGTCAAAGTCTCGATGGGAAGAGTCCTACCGATTTTTTTTTGCCCCTTATAATTCCGTCTAAAAATAGTATTTTTGGCAGCTGCTTTCACTGTAGGCCTCCTTCCTTTGTTTTCCGTCATCAACTACTTAAAATAATAAACAAACAAAAAGGAAAACAGAAACAAAAGGAAACACATGCTACCTGCAAGAAAAGATCTATACAAATAAGTATTTTTAAATGTGTGTTTTATGAAATTTCAAGTACATTTGTCAATGACAAATTCATGAGAGGAATATCGAACTTTTATGTGACTTCATTTGGTAAATTACATAGCTACATAAAAGAAATTAACACCACGAAGAAGTGGGGAGGTGACGGGAGAGATGGAGCCATGGACTTGGTGAGGACGTTTTTCAGGTAGGGCTAAAGACAAGCAACCAGCGGCATAAAGCGGAAGGCAGACCCAAACGGAGACGAATTCTTGTAGCGGCCCGAGATGCTTTGGGCCTGATGGCGTAAATGAAATGATGAATGACATAAATGAATTTTCTCCTTTTCATCTAATAATGCACGTTTTGCTTACCTTAATTAATTTGCTTATAAATGAAATCAGCTCGTCTCCCCTTCTGCGCTGCGAAATGGTCTATGACCATTTCATTGAAATTTGGTCGACTCAGAAGTTCTTTTTCAAGAGAACACATGGCAAGCGCACAAAGTCTGTCCTCGTTCATAGTATTTCGCACGAATGTTTTCACTCGTTTCAGTGTAGAGAAGCATCGTTCTGCCTCTCCAGTCGTCATTGGGAATGTTACTATTATCTGCAGAAGTTTAACGCTCTCAGGGAACGCTTGTGCCAAGTTGTTTTCATAAAGAAAGTTCAATAAGGTCAAAGCACCTGTTGCTTTCATGAAATCTTTTCGGCTGTACAACACATTTAGTTCACAACGTAACTCTGGAGATTTTAATTTAAACAAATTAACAGCTGTTTTTAGTTCTTGTTCTGGGAAAACAATGTGGTGTTTAGAAAACAATGACGGTTCAAACAACCGTGCAACTGACAAGTGTTCACTAAATCGGAATCTGTCACTGACCTGCGTTATGATACGATCACAGACGTCTAGTGCACACACCTTCCGTGATTCCGTGAAACGTCCACGTTTTGCAGCTGGTTCTTCCTGCTCCCAGTGGTTGTCAAGTTCAAGTGAGGCCCTAATACGTTGAACAGCTGCTGCAAAGTGAGACACATATTCCATTGTCTTCACTGCATCAATATTCCTTTGCTGGAGTTCATTGAATAGAATGTCACAATGAGGCATGACTTTGTTAAAAAACTGTAACCAAAAGAGGAAGTCATCGTCTTGCAGGAAACCCTTCAGTCCCAAAGCTCTGTTTATTGTCCTGTAATCATTACCATCTTCGTCAATAATTTTTTCCATACACTCAAGAATTTCATTTCTGTATTTATATACAGTGGTTACGCACCGCGATTTGAAATTCCATCTGATGGACTGAGGACAGGTAGGAATACGTTTCTTCATTATCTCGTCAAGAAACGCTGTGCGTTTAGGAGACTGAGAAAAAAAAGTAGAAATTCCTTCCAAGTTGCTAAAAAAGATCCGCACTTGTTTATTGCCTGTTACACAACGTTCGACAATTAAATTTAACTGATGTGCATAACAGTGAATAAAGTGAGCATTCTTATACACCTCTTTGATTTTAACTTGAACCCCACCCTTGTTGCCGCTCATGACAGGAGCACCGTCGTAACACTGAGCTGTTAATTTTTCGGGTGTCTCATTTACTTTCATTTTCTGTAGTTCGCCGAGAATGACATCACTTACACCAGCTGCACAGCGACTCTTTGGTTGTATGAAGGAAATAAATCTTTCATATATTTTACCGAGTAACTCATATCGAATTATCAGAACCAGTTGTGACAAATTTGAACAGTCAGTGGTTTCATCAACTTCGATTGCTAGGTAATTTGTCTTTGACAGTTCACTCCTGATAAGATTGAGACATACCTCATAAATCGATTCCAGCAATTCATTCTGAATTGTTTTGGACAGGCCCATGAAAACACGATTTTCTGATTTCTCAATGTGCTGCTTCAAGATGCTGTCCAGTTCTGACATTAGATCAACTAATCCTCGAAAAATCCCTGGATTCTTGGAATTATCCGTTTCGTTATGTCCCCTCAAAGCAAGCTCGAATTTGCCACAAAATTTTATGCAGTCAACCAGTTTACTCAGTATGTATCGATTTTTTGATACATTTTCATTGTATGTCTTTATGCTAAGGCGGTAGGCACTATCTAGCTGGCATATAATGTCAACTTTCCCTAACAAAGAAAACTCAATGATTCCATTCAAATGTTTTTCACTAGAATTATGTTTTTTCACTTTCGCGTGAAAATTCTTCAAGTCTGTAATTCCATTTTCTGTCCATGCGTTGTCATTACAATTCGTAACAAGACATGAGAAACAGAAAAATGCATTCTTCACTTCACAACCACACAACCACTCAGCAGCATCATACATTGCTCTGCTAAAATTGCGAACATACCCTTTCCTGGATTTGCAATGTTTTTGTTCTTGACTGATGTTAAGATTAGGTCTCGGCGCACCAAGATTCTTCGCTTTTACCCTAACCTCATGTTCCAAATTTTTTCCCAGTAAATTGCAAACCGAATTCATAATTGCACTTTCAGAACGCCAGAAAGCTGCAACTATTCTCAAAAACGAAAATATAACTCACAAGAGTTCAGGCTCCACAGCACAACACACAAAAACAAACTTCCAAATAACACTTCCCCGTGCAAATTATTTAGCAACTTAGACAATGAAACGTTTGTGGTTGTGCGCCTATTGCATTAATTGTTCAAAAAATTCTCGCTAGGTGGTGAAAGTTATGCTACTGTATCTTGGTGTACTCTGGCGGAACTTTTGCAAACTTAGTGTAGTTGTACTAATGTTGACAGTGTAGCCAAAGCCCGAGAAATTAAATTTTCTTTTACATTGTCAAAACATTAATATTTAACGTCGCTTAGTCAAGGAAGAAGGCATAAACTGGAGATACAGACACAGGGATTCGAGAGTAGAAGTTCAACCACACTGCAGACTTCCCTACGCTGTAACTAACGTTTCAAGAAAATAATGGTTGGGTTGGTACCGCACCCTTAGGCTACGCTCTGAGAGCCTAAAATGAGACCATAAGAGCAATACTCCGTAAAAGCCACGCCCACAATCTTCTGCGACGTACAGTCTTATGAGATTCCGAAGATGGAGCCTCAAAAATACTACCCATTTGAGAAACATTAATTTATATTAACAGTCCTAAAAATATTGACTGTCACTGCTTTTAACGTGTGTCTAAAATTCTGGAAATACTTCCTGTTATTTTAAATTCTGTATTACTCTATTTCAAAACATATTTTAATATATCTCTTGGGGCGGCTCCGCCTCAGAGCCTTTAAGGACGAGCCGCTACTGCTCTGATCTTACTTCATCGATTCCTGATAACATTATCTCCTTCCTGATATCGTTGGTTTGGATCTTGTATAGGAGCGAACAGTTTTTAACCGCTCTCAAAAACCTAATTTCTATCCTTTCCATTGTCTTTTCTCCTTATTTTTTTGTAGCAAAATTTTGCTGATATACAGGGTGGTCCTAAAATATATGTCAAAAATATAAAGGTAGGTAGAGGGGACCTAAATAATGCCGCCTTGAGCCGGTAGGAAGCGCTGATGACTGCGGCGTATAAAAGCCCTTCGAGAGCTGGATTCATCATTTCACACACGGATTTCAAACAGCATACATAGTTTCACTAAGGTGGAGCATGCCGACATTCATTTCGTGTATGGGGCTGCACAAGGAAACGGATTAGCTGCACAGAGGATGTGCAGGGAGCGATTCCCAGATAGGAATCAGTCGGATCGTCAAACATTCGAGCGTCTTCATCGGGAGTTACACACAAGTGGATCGTTTTATGCTTCCAGGCGTGGAGCTGGCATTGGAAGATATCGCAGAACTCCTGCAGTGGAAACCAGAATACTAAACACAGCTGAGGATAATCCTTCGACAAGTTCGAGAGCTGTAGGACGTGCGTTGGGTGTGAGCCATCAAAGTGTTTTGAGGACTTTACATGAAGACGGAAAGCATCCGTATCATTTACAGAGAGTGCAAGCAATGACCCCTGACGATTATCTACCACGTCTCAACTTTGATCGTTGGTACCAACAGCAGACGGCAGCCAATCCAACCTTCCCAGCAGATGTTTTATTTACTGATGAGGCTACCATTACGTGGTCGGGTATGTGTAACATCCATAATTCTCACCTGTGGGCTCATGGCAACCCACATGGCACAATAGCACACTCGTACCAAGAAAGGTTTTCCATTAATGTTTGGGCAGACATTGTACATAATAACTTAGTAGGACCGTACATTCTACCTAGTTAGGGCGCTAATGACCCCGTCGTCGACGCGCCCTAAAACCCAAATAACAACAACAACAACAAAATCTACCTAGTCGTTTAACTGGCCGTACATACAACATCTTCCTACAGGAGGTTTTACCTGAACTTCTGGTAGATATTCCTCCAGCTGTTCGCAGACGAATGTGGTTCCAGCACGATGGAGCCCCAGCTCACTTCAGTCGAGACGTCAGGAATCACCTGGACGCTGTCTACGTCCAGCATTGGATCGGACGGGGCATTCCAGTTCCCTGGCCACCACGTTCTCCTGATTTAACCTGCTTGGCTTTTTCTTTGGGGGTCATATTAAAAGCCTGGTGTAGGAGTGTCCTGTCACATCTGAAGAAGATCTTGTTGCCCGCTTGTCTGTTGCTGCTTTACATGTGCTCGACATGCCTGACGTCTTTTCTAATGTACGCCGATCTATGCGCCGTCACTGTGAATCTTGTATCGCTGTTGGTGGCCGCTCTTTCTAGCACCTGTTGTAAATTGTTAATAAATTTTTGTTTTCTTTTGTCTTTACTTGTCTTTTCAGTTTTCTTTGATTCATACTGCTTTACAAGCTAGTGCTTTAATGTGTCTTTACCGCACACACATTCCTGTCGGAAATATGCTTATTTAGGTCCCCTCTACCTACCTTTACATTTTTGACATATATTTTAGGACCACCCTGTATAGCAACGCTGTTATGCTTACTAAAATCGCATGTGGGTTTCTTTCTGATTATGAACGTAAATCTTTCTTATTGATCATCATATTGTTTGAGATTTGTTTAATCCTTCCATTTTTAATTCCGATTCCACGTAAATTAGTTGTTTCTTTTTTTTAAAAATATATCGAAATTTTCTAACAAATAATATGTTTTAGTTTAAACGCCATCAACTTTGTTTCGTGGGCGCAAGTTTGCAAGTTGTATTCCTTAATTAATCGATGCACATATTGATAGAGTTTACCTTAAGAGTTCTGTATGATTATATTGTCATTTGCAAAGAGCAGTGCATTGTGATTAATGTATCACTAATATGAATTTTATTTAAAGTCCATCTATGTAAATATTAAAAAGTGCAGTTAATTAATAATATTTTGTCAATGATGGATTGGTGGAATTCAGTGACTGTGATATTAAAGTTGGGTTGATATTGAAGACAGCAACCAGTTACAATTTGTTAATATTATGTTTATTTAACCATTATCGGTTTCGAGCAAACAATGCTCATCAACAGATGGTTTGCATTTATTATCTATGTTACATACATATTTAAATACATAATAAATGGAAACCATCTGATGATGAGCATTGAAACCGGTAATTGTTAAATAAACATAATAATAACAAGTTGTGACCGGTTGCTATCAACCCAAATTTGCTGTTGATTATCTTACATTTTGATTAACATACAATTTCTCTAGAATTTTACTTCCTCTGTCTTTGTTTACCTTCAATATATATTTTGGGACAAATATAACCTCAGTTACCCGATTAAAAATATATGTTTCTATTTTGTGAAGAAATCTTTTCCTTGATTCCTAATGGGCTGAACACCACTGACTTTAGAGCATTTCTGTATACACTTTCTTGCGCTAAACTGCGGAAGGAACGAATTGCCTGGCCTAGAGACTACTCTGATTTCACCTTTTTGGACTTGAGAGTATTTTCTCGCATAGCTGATAAGGAATCGCAGAGGAGTTTCTCATGATTTTACTGTCCCTGTGCAACCGGTACGAACTGCAGGCCTTAGACCGCATTACCCCTTGACCTCCGCTGTAGTAATCACATCAAATATAACCCACTAATTTTTTATTCAACTGTAAAGGGTATTTCCCATTACTAAACATTTTACATGAAAGTAGCGAGCACTGAGTACGTGCTATAGCTTGACCGGATGGAATTTCAAGTCAGCGCTAATCAAATGGATTTTTTTTTAATTTTTTTGATTTTTTTGATTTGCCTATTTTTATTTTTTTATTTTTTAAACGCCCCGTCGACGGCTAAGGCCATTAGAGGCGGAATGGGACTGGGGACAATGAACGGGAAGGGATTCGGACATGGCCTTTTTTTAAGGAAGCATTGCGGCAGTCGCCTGGAGTGATATGGGGAAACCATGGAAAACCCAATCTGGATGCCCGGATGGGGATTCCAGCCCGCATCTTCCCGAATGCGGTGGACAAATGGAAAAAAAAGAAAACAGACGCATGGATATTACATAGCGAATTCGGCGTAGATTTTCTGTGCCCGCGGTAATCAGTCTTCTCTTTCATCCTACTTTGATTCGCCTAGGTTATAAGACTGGTATTAGCCACTTACCACACCTACCATCTTCGGAATGACTTCTATAAATTCAGATTCGTCATTTTTGAAGTACTGTATGTGTTTCTGAAAAGATAGTTCAACTATAGATTTTAACAGTTTAGTAAATAAGGAAATTTTATATCCAACAACTATTTATATTGAGAAACGCACTTATGAACCCATATTCAGATCCTCTTCAATGTCAAAAAATCGATGTTTGCCCACACTGTGGATGAGGTTATAACTATTATGATGTCACAAAATTTCACGAAGAGAAAATATACACCGCATTCGTTTTTTCAGTAACATACTGGGTCCTACGTGGTCAGGTTGACCAAAAAGATAAAACAAGCTAATTATTTATATAATTGAAAAATCATTGTTCCAGGTTCAATTCTTTACCAAAGAGATGTCCAATCTTCGATTGCAAGATTACGGAATTTTGGCACTCGACGTCGCCTGCTTGGTGATCATGATCGTTTACGATTTTGTCAACATCTGGTCTTTTGGATTATCCCATCTGTTGCCAAGGACATCCGAGGAAAGACTGTGCTGGTAAGATGAATGTAGTGAACATTGCTGATTGTTGGGCTCCAGGGAAGAGAAAACCTCACCCACGCTTAGTCAACAACCGATTCGAGTCGCATATCAAACAAGCCTAAATAAGTGTTGTGTTTATTTTTGGTGTATATGTAGTGGATTGTGCCTTATGAACGAGTAGAAAGAAGCGAGCAGTTGAGCTCTCATATTGTGGTCACACTACGCTGATTTCTCTTTTTCACCATTTTCAAATGTTCATCTGCATAGTTTCTTTAACGATTCTATGCCACTTTCATTTCTATTATTTGGAAATAATTCTAAGGTCCTAGCTTTAATGTCAGCGTCGAGGAATCTTTAAGCACCCACAAAGATAACACGTAGTTAGTAGCTGTCTGTTTAACATTCCAAGGTCGTAGAGATGTTTCAAATAACTACACAGAATCCAGACTTACTTTTTATTTGGGTAAGCCTTTTTTTAATGATTCCGTTAATTTCAATTCACTGCCTTCAATATTCCGAGGGTCGCACACGACAACCATATTGTTGTTACATTGTAAATTTTTATTTAAGTTGGGTTCGGAGCTTCTTGGTCCACCAAAAACATGAGTTCAATGAAATACCAGAGGCTCGCAACTTTAGAAGCAACACTAACCACTACTTTGGATCATTAACCTTCTTTAATTCATTCCAAAAAGCACATCGAAGGATGTTTATTTCTTACCACACTATGAAGAGTAGCGTCAGGCTCCAGAACTTTCAGTTTTTTTAATTAAGACATTGGTCTGCTTTTGTATACGATTCGAATATGATGCTCATTATACATCCCGAAGTTAAGGAAGATTCCTATCATATTCAATAAAAGCCAAAAGCGCATCTAATTTTAGTGGAAGTCATAATGGTAACAGGATGAGATTAAGGTGATTAGCTACAAGACTATGTGAACTGTACGATTACCGATGCGAACTGCACAGTTTGTCGTTGCAAAAGACTAGTAAAAATCTACCTGAAATACGCAGTTTCCATAGTTTCTCGGTCAGACATGATATCAAACGTGTTTAACTGCGCAGTTAAACTGAAGATGTTCCAGATATATACGACTCGTTAAAATATGCCACCATAATTTTTTTGTAACATCTGTTACACGATACCACAATAATTTTCAAGTATTAAAATTAACATGAAAGGAATTTTTTATTTTTTTTAACTGCTTAACGTCTCTTAACAGCGAGGTCTTTAGAGACGGAAAAGGATGGGAGGCAAGGAATGGGAAGGAATTCGGCCATGGTCTTTTGAAGGAAGCATCCCGGCATTCACCTGGAGTGATTTGGGGAAACCATGGAAAACCCAAATCTGGATGCCCAGACGGGGATTCGAACCGCCGTCCTCACGAATGCGAGGCCAGAACGCAAATCGTTACACCACCACCCTCGGTATATGAAAGGAATCAATAAATATACTAGGGAAATGACATATCCCAGGGCATTATTTGGTTACAAGTTAAATAAATAAAAAGTAACGTTTATTAACATCAAACAACTAAACAAGTTACTCTTGGTGATTCATGAATCAGTTTAATGTGGGAAAAGCATGAAAAATTAATTATGACAACATTGCCGATCATAGGGAGTAATACAGTGGTTTGTAGTTTGCAGCAGATAGCGTGATTACGATATTACCGCTATAAAGATGCTACGACAGACAGCTGCGTCGATAAATGGAGGCGACGACCCCAGCGGATGTTCTTGAGCAGTTACCAGAACATCTCATGGACGGCACTCAGGGATTATCCACAGCTATGGCTGTAAGGGAGCCTGATACCATTTGCCAAATCAGTTGGCTGCCTTTCCTATCACACGAGATGGCTAGTTGCTGCGCTGACTGATAAGCGTGATTCTTTGTCCCTCTTGCGTTGCATTCCTACAGGTCATTTCGCTTTTGGCAAAGTTGAACATGGTGGGAGAATAGATCAGCCTATTTCACGGTCACGCAAACTCCACCTCAGACCTGATAAGCTATTATGGAAACAGCAAACCATAAACATTAGTTTGTGGTAACAGCTATTGGCGTGCACTTCTAACAAGAGTATGACGCACAAATTACGTCACACATTGGCGTAGTGGAAAAAGTCTCATAGAATTGAGCATTCTTAAATTTAACTTTAGTCGATCCGAAGTTTTCAATCACAGTAACGCCTTCTGCAGTACATGTAATATACGTCGCGAACATGCTGTCAGGGAAGTAATGACCCTGCCACCTGGATGGATACTGTTGCGATGCTCCAGTTATGCTGGCGCTGCGGTCCTCGGACCGTGGGTCGGTTAGAGTTCAAGGAGATCTTGCAGAACAGAAACGCAGTAGCCGGTAGATTCTGATTGATTTAAATACTGGGTTCAAAGTCAGGTCAGGAGGTGCTCCCTGCTGCCGACATTCACTCACTGCCAACGCCCTCGCAGCAAGACCGATGGTGCAGAGAATGGGGCTTCACCCTTCTTCTGCTGCTACCGGCCGTAAGACCTTGTGTGCAGGAACGTTGACGTAACCAAGATGGGGGTTGATGGACGGTACCAGTAAGCCCGTGCGTGCTGTAAAATGTTGGCAGTCATCTCTAGTTCTCTGGCGTAGCTGCTGGTGCCAGTTTGTAGCAACGCATGGTGGCGGGAGTCAATGTTTCTTACGACAAAAAACAATTGTTATTTTTAATATGCATAGGAAAATAATGCGCATAGATAATAAGTCAGATTTATATTGGAGTTATCTCAAATCCCACCAGGTATGGGATTTCATAATCTCGGGAGGATTTAATATGAAGAATAATATACAAAAATATGTAAGTCATTAAGGAGACAACCATAGTATTATACTACATAGTAAACCACCCGCAAGAAGCTCTCCAGAGGACACATACCAGGTCAGTCAGAGAGGAGCGACACATTAATGGTCTGTAAAATCTCTACTGAAACCGAAATTTGAAACAGATATATTTCAAATACTTGTCGAACACCATAACACGTTGTCACATAGGCAAAGCGATACCAATAACATCAACTTAGTGAAAGGTGTCAACATGCGCCATAAACTTTTCTGACAAACAGGGTAGGGATTGTACGTTAGAATTGTAACAAGCACTTCATTATTTCTGTGTAGCATGGTTCAACTGTATACTCAGGTTAACTTACCAACATTTTTTCATTTTAAAGTTTTGTATGTCTGTAATGAGCTATTACGTTTAAGATTTCAAAATAAATTTGTAGAAACATATTTTCAACAAAGCACAACGAAATTTTATGTTTGCTGGAGTTACGGTGGGCTCTTCAGCTGTTAAAATCAATTAAAAAATATTTGGACACGAATTAATATGTGTGATAAATACAATCCCTGTTGTGAAAGAATCTGATTTGACAGTCGCTCCTAATACTGTAAGACAGTTGCAACAGTGATGTGGACTGCGAAAAAGGTTTTTTTTTTTTTTTTTTTTGGCTGGCAATTTTCTGACTGAAACCCAGTCAGCTGTTCTAACAAAGCTTTTGTGCACTCTTTAATTAAACTCACCAGAATGTTGAAACCGAGAGTGGTGGGTGAGCGATAAGGCTCTGGCCTCCCATTCGGGAGGAAGGCGGTCAAATGCCCTTTCTGGCATCCATATTTGGTTTTTCCATGGGTTCCCCAAATAACCCTTAGTGAATGCCGGAATGATTTCTTCAAAAGGTCATGGCCGAATTCCTTCCGGTTCCTTGGCCCCAATTCCATCCCGCCTCTAATAACCTTGGTAAGGCGTAAAGCCATAAGTAAAAACAAGCAACTTCAAAAAAATTATGACTGCAGAAATAAATGCTTCTGTGTTACTGGTGTCATTACACCCTTCGTTGAGGATAGTACTTTCTCTCTTTGCGTGGAGTAGTTAAGACTTTCTAAAACACTAACTGTGACATTGTAAACTTTTGGAATAAGTGGATTATAAAAGAAATTATTTACCCACAAGTCTAATAACCACATGCACAAGAAATGAAACTTTAACAGAGTGTAAAACTGTTTTGATTTGTGCTTAAAAACATTCTACGTACTTCATAAATCTCGGCGACCACGTATACCCTTGAAGGGCACACGCTAGGGAGCGTTCCTACATTGCGTGGATCCTCTCTTCCACCACATAGCTTGACGTGGCTTTTGTCTTGAGACCCCTCTGCCCCCAGCGTGGAACGTAGCTTTTTTACTCTTAATTCCAAAAGACATTTTGCACTGTATTTTCTTATCAGACTATCGTTAAAATTATTGCCAATATAATGAACACGACCAATATTTGCTTGATATTCTTTTCTATGGTTATAAATATGTTTGTGTCCTTTTGCTGAAGTTCTGTCACCTTTCTTTCTACATTATCAGGAAATGATTATTTATCCTGCTTAAAACATTTCCATACGCCATTGACGCATACTGAATACTTGCCAGAAAACATTTCCGACAAGAATTGTGAAGTTTACCGTACAGAGACAATTTACACCAAACTTTGAAGTTGAAAAAATTCTTCAGGGAGAACTATAATAAAGATGCATTGGAACTCGCTTGACAGAAGAAAATTAATATTGTTTTACAAAAGAGCGGCGTGGTAACATAAGGATGATACGAATCAAAAGGATGCCTATGTTTTATGGCTCGTAATGCGCCGTCGCGTGTTGGTTAGTTCAAATTCACCGGCACCATGCGACCCAAACACTCTGACTTCAAGTCACACTAGGTGTCTTAAATAAAGAGATAAGTAAATGATGGAAATAAATAACCACATACTGTTGTGTATTTTGTATCCTATTTTACCTGTGATAAATAAAATGAATGAATAGTTACGTAGCTTGACTATAAACTCTCCCCCATTCTTTCCACTGACTGAAACACGCGGTTTATGGACGCTCCCTTATTGAAAATATAATCGCAGTCGAAGTTGTTACGTGATGTTAGACCCCATCCCGTATATATGTGATTCGTAACATGCGTCGAATTTAGCTCAAATAATTGCCTACAGAATTAGTATTTTGTTAACATTTTATGTCTTCTCTTGTCGTAAGTTCGTTTCTTAGGTTTCAATATCTCTGGATTTGTTTTCATGCTTGATATTGATTAAACCACCTATTGAACTTACTTTGGATTGAGGCATGATATAATTCATAATATTGTGTTGTATGACCCATATACGCTGTAGGTGACGGGGGCGGCCTCAGGTCTGGGTCGTGCGTTAAGCCTGCACCTAGCCAGCCACGGCTGCCGGCTTGTCCTGGTAGACATCAACCAGCAGCAAAACTCACAGGTGGCGGAAGAGGCGTGAGCCGCGGGCAGTCCGCACGTCAGCTGCTTCACGTGTGACGTCAGCGACAGGGACGCCGTCATGCGGCTGGCACAAGAGGCCCCACACGTCGACATTCTCATCAATAACGCTGGCATTATCTCTACCATCTGTTGCCGGGCAACAAGAAGTCTGAAAAAATACGTCACCTCTTCGAAGTAAATACTGTTTCGCATTTCTGGGTGAGTGATAGTTGTAACAATCTTTCTTGTCACAGAATTTCATCTGTGACAGTTGTGGAACTGTCTAGCTTATTTTTTATACTGTTTACAGTCTTAGATATAGCTGAAGAATGGTTATAACAGTCGAGACAAAAGTTTAGTAACAAAATAAGGTTTAAAACATTTAAATCCTATAATCAATTTGAGATAAAAGTTAATATAAGGGGTGGTGCATACAAATCATTCATAATTACTGAGTTAATTGACAAAATGAAAACCTGGTTAATACTGGAGATTATTACCGCCATTAGTTTATAAACTATGTATCACATGAATTTTATGCAATGAACTAAATGAAATTCCTGACTGCATTGTCTGCTGATACAGGACGCAGCGGATCAAATGTTCTCTTTGGGGCAATGTGTTAAGTACCAAATTCACCAAACCTTCCAACTGTACTCTTTGACTACGAAACGTTGGGATCAGATGACGACAAAATTGGCGACTTAATAGTGGAACAGACGCACTTGTAGACTCATCTCATGGTTCACCATGTCTCCTCGCGCTGCAGTGGATGTTATTGAACCACACCAAAGGGCACAATAAGGCAGCCTGGTTCGATCGACATAGCTCAAAAACTTCAGGAGCGCATTAATTACGTATTAAGTCACATACGAGCTCTCAGCTCCACCTTGAAAATGGGGAAATACCGATGAATGGACATTTGATTTGTATTCCTGCATTTTTGTTGCTTATAGCCACATCAGTCACCATAACACGCAAACTAAAATAATAGAAACACCTTCGCAATAACATTTGATAACAGAAGCAAATGGGTATTTAATTTGGTGACGCAATCTATTACATTTAATCATTTTCGAAATTCTGTGTGTATCGCTTCTTCTTTCTGACGTAGGTTCGTAATCGATATAGCCACCGCTTTTACTTCTATTTATTTATTTAACGTTTGATGCTACGTGACATTTATAAAACTCAACAATAAATATACTTTAATTATCGAAAGAACTTTCTTTTTAAATAAATATACTTACATTTGGGTACATATTTGAGCTGATGAGCCTCACAGCTGGCCGGTAATGAGGCCACTACGACAGGATCGCCAGCCATAAGCACTATCACCCGACATCGAGGCGCTCCAACCAGGCCACCGCCTCCGGCGCAGCCAAATTTAAAGTTTCTAGACTTCTAGGAAAGGCACGCAGGGGTCAATCCTACACAATATCCGACACAGTTTGTGAAACCTCACCACAGTCTGAGCACGGAGAATCTGCCCAGCCCACGTGTGGAGAGTTGAAGCAGTTCTTCCATTACCACATCTAAAACGATTTAACTTAAACCAAAATAATCACATTAAGTTGAATCCTGGTAGTTTTGAGAAGGGATTGCTAGCTTGCACTGTGTCCTGTGGTATTGACGATGCCCATTTCGCTGTCCAGCTATCTGTAGGGCTGAAGGAGTTAGATGTTAGACTGAAAGCAGTCTTCCAGGTAGGGCGACGTGACTTCAGCCATGTTGTGCATTCCCTAATATCTCCTTGGATGGGAAGAGCCTTGTTGTTCAGAATTCTCGACCATAGTTTGATTAGGACCTTCTGCCTTCTGCTTTTATTGAAGAACGGAGAATTTCTACAGATGCGCAGTTGAACTCCCTGTCTACCAGCCATGGTTTTTCTGGTCTACTAACCGGTCATTTCCTTGTGTTTTCATCTCGATGATGAGGAGGATTTTAATTTTACACATTCCCAAAGTTCACAATTTCGTCTCACCCTCCGCTCTGCACTTGGAATTCAGAAAGTTCAAACATCGTGGAAGGTGGTAGGTTCACTGTCGTCTGCAAATTTAGTTTGAAGAATATTAAATGAAAGAGGAATGTGCGGGTGCAATTTTTAAATACTAATTTAGTTAAGTATAAAAATTAAAGTAGAAAATGATTTGAAACATTAAATGAAAAATAGAGGAATAGGATAAATATTTCCATAGCAATAAAGCTAAAAATCTGGACTTATTAAATTTTTTAATAATTTTTAGGATAGCTGAGTCACACAAAAAAGTGTACGAATAAAGAGTCTGGGCTCGAAATGTTCCAGATGGTCCAAGCTTTTCTGCCGGGGATGCTAGAGCGGGACAGTGGTCATATTGTAGCTATAGCCTCTATTTCCGGCCTGATACCAGGACACACGCAAATCGCTTACATCACCAGCAAGCACGCCGTAGTGGGTGAGTGAATAGTAGAGTAAGAAACCTAACGGTGAGATGGAAACATTATTACCTTGAGCAAAAATACAAACATTTTAAAAAAATTATGCAATATATTTTACTCATACGTTTCAGGACAAGTAATTCTGAGTCACCACTCTCAGGTTTTGTAGTACTTTCCACTTCCTAAAGAGATTTTTCTAGTTCAATAGTAACATTCAGTGATTCTACTGGGCTCATAAAGATTTGGAATAGCAGACAATTTCTTAGTGGCGTACCACGTAAGATTAGATCTAAGCTGTCCACTCCATGAACAATTATTGTCAATGCGTACAGGTTATTGTAGCTATGATAATAATTCCGTATGGTCGTTTTAGGACTTGGTTGACAGTTACGAACATACTGCGCAATCCGTCTCTATCGTAGCCGCCTGTGATAACCCCATAATCCTACCGGGTACATGAGACCTGCAGATTAGCGTGTAATCCGAAGCGTCTGTAACAGCCCTAATACCTGAATTTTGAATAGTATTGTACTGTATGAAATATTTGTAGTGAGCTAAAGTTTGCTTGAAAGTGATTTGATATGTTTATTTTGTAAATTCTTGTAAATTAGTGTATATAGACTTTATTTTATGTAAGAAAATTATTTAAAGTCCATTTAATATGTTTAAGAACCGAATGGTGCAAGAGAATTTCTTAAAAGTTTGTAATTCCATGTATTACTGTAAGTTACGATGTCTACAGGACAATTTTCTACCGTTTGAAAGGATTTCTGTAAATAATTTTGTATTTACGTATCTATAATTACCATTTCTGATCATTTTTAATGTTGTTAATTAATTTTGTATTAATTCCGATTGTTTTTAATATGTTAGATTGTTTGAGTGATTGTTAATGATCGAGAAATATCGGGCGGATGCCTTTGAAGAATTCTCGTAATTTCGATAGACTCTATATAAACAGATCGCCTGGACAGAGACATTCATTCGTTCATTCAGTTAGTTACTGGAGTATTCAGTGTTTCAGATAGTTTTCATCCAGTAGAGTTCACAAAGATTTTATTTGCTACGACTCAGAAGTGCATCTTTGGATTGTAACTGTACTTGTGAATATCGCTGACTTGTTGTTTGGATCAAAATAAACAAACATCTTCACATAATTTGCTTGGTGGACTTTTTTAATTAATTAATGCAGTAATTAAACCACCATAAAGAACCTTAATATGGCGACCGTGGACAGTGACGAGAAGTTCTTAAACATCTGTGGGATATTTATCTTCTAAAAAGAATCTGCAGAAAATTGCAACGAATTATCGGCGATAAGCGAACATAACCTGCGAGAAAATTTCGACCGGCTACGACACGTAGAGGTTATACAGGCGACACGGATTTGACGGCAAGCGGACCTTCTTCGGCCTAAGGCGGAGATTTTTCACCGGGAATCGGCTGTAATCTTCCGACGACGAGTGGATTTTCTTCGGCCTCGAAATCGTCTTCCTACAGTGAATTGTGAAAAGTGTGGTTAAGTGTTTGAAGTCAGTGTGGTGTTTAATGGTTAAATAAGTGCTTCTAAGTGAAATTTAATGTGATACAAAATTGAGGAAGAACTGTAAGTACTGCATTGAATATTCAAGTGATTTATTTTGCATGTTATTGTGTGGCAGATTGGAAAGATTTTAAGTTTCCTTAATTTTGTTTTTTATGTTGATTTTGCTAATTACTAAAAATGGCTGATAGTCAGAACCTGCAAGCATTTTTAGAATCATTTGTAGCCAATTTTAATGCAAAATTTTCTGAACTTGATGGTAAATTCGATAATAAATTTTCTGAATTTAGGAGTGAGTTAAGGAATGAGTTAAAAAGTGATAATGACAACAAATTTTCTGAATTTAGAAATGAGTTAAAAAGTGATAATGATAACAAATTTTCAGAATTAAAAACTGAGTTAAATCTTGACAGCAAATTTTCTGAAATTAATGATAAGTTTTCTCAACTGCAACAAAACAATGATAAAACATTCTCGGATTTGACTAAATGTTTTGATTTTAAAATCGCAGAGCAATTTCAGGGTTTTAGCTCTCAATTCAAGGAAGATATTAACAATTTAGATTCTAAATTGGGGAAGGTAGTAACAGAATGTAAGGAGAAATTTGAGAAAGTTACAAAATTTTGTGAACAGAATAAGGCTGAATGTGAAAATTTGATTTATAAAGAGGTGAAGGAAGTCAGTGAAAATTGTGATAAGATGAGGGAGGAATATGTCACTTTATTCCAAGCCAATGATAGTAAAGCTGCTCAAAGGGTCAATGAGTTGAGACAGGAAGTGGTTGGTATAGGGAAAAATGTTAATGCATTGGCAAATCATCATTAACAACTTACCCAGGGATTGGAGACAACCCAATCTAACATTAATCAGTTAGAAAAAAGGGTTACGGGGTTACAGGTTCAGTTAAGTCAGATTCTATTAACAGGTAGTCCGGTTATCAGTGCTGATATGAAGGAAGAATTTGAATTCTATGATGACAGTGGAAGACTTCATCCTATTGAGTTTATAGATAATTTTGAAAGATCAGACTATTTTAATTTGTTAACCGATAGTAAGAAAATTGCACTTGTGGGTAAACATCTAAAATCTTATGCTAGGACATGGGGTGATAGACAAGCTAGGGAAGTGACTGACTACAAGCTATTTAAAGAAAACTTTTTGAAACATTTTTGGTCGACAAGTAGGCAGATTCAAGAAAAGAGAGAGTTGATGACTGGAAGGCCCTATAAACCTGGTCGGGAAACTCAACATGATTTTTTTCATAAATGTTGGATCCGTTGTAAGTACTTAGACCATCCTTATGGAGAGGAGGAATTCATTGATTTGATAGGGGCTAGGCTACCTCAGCAAACAAGAAATTTAATTACCACTTTGGATGTAGTAAATGTGGATAGAGTTTCTGAATTGTTGAGACGCTTGGATGCCCAGGAGTCATTCAATGAACAACATTACCACCATCAACATCATAGGAGGGGCAGCAGGAGTCCCCCTAGAAGGGGTAATGGGTCAAGGAATGGTAGATCTAGGGGATGGGATCGTGATAATTACGCAAGGAGGAATGATAATGGGGGAGTGAAAGAACAGAACCCTCAATCTGAAAGGGAAAGGCAGCATGGGGGGCAGGCAAACTAAAGACCACCCTGTGATGGGCCCCGCAGTGGTGGACAAGAAGGTGGGTCCAGTACCAACTGCTATAAAGTTAATACCATTTTTATGAATAATCCCCGAGAAGATTTATTGGAAGAGGTGGAGGATAAGGATGAAGTTTTAGATAAAGTTCCCATAGTGCAAATTAATGCTTTTAATAAACAAATAGATGCTCTCATTGACACTGGGTCTCAGGTTTCTTGCCTTGCTGAGGGATTAAGTAATGAAATTGAAAGCACCAATCAAATTGAAGTGTTACCCGTTAGTAGTATGACAGTTATTACTGCTACTGGTTCTAGAAGTAAGAGAATTAGGCAGGAATGTTGATGGAAGGGTGTATGGGGACTGTAAATGTAGAAATACCCATGTATGTAGTCCCTAAGTTGAATGTTAATTGCATTTTAGGCATGGATTGGCTTACAAAAGTAAAGGCTTTGGTAGACTGTGGAGAAGGTAACTTACGGATTAAATTAGACAGTGGGGAATACTGGGTTGATTTTGAGAAGACTGTTTGGAAAGGCATACAAGAAGTAGATCATGTGAGAGTTAAATATAAGGAGGCTAGTGTAGCTAGAGTTTGTGACGAACTATTACCACAGATTTGTGTAAATGTGGTAAGGCAGAGTAATGAGATTAATAGTCTGATTGAAGGTCAGGAGATGAGTGAAGGAAACGTTATTAATTACCCAAACAGTATGAAACTATTACCGTCAGACCAACAAGAAACTCTGAAATGTCTAATTGAAGAATATATGGACGTATTTTCTGACAAACCAGGTCTGATCAAAAATTATGAGTGCAAGCTTACTGTAAAGTCTGAAGAGCCTTTCTTTATTAAGCCATATCCAATCCCTTTGACAAAAAGAGATGAAGTGAATAAGGAAATAAATCGAATGCTAGAGTGGGGGGTAATAGAGAGGTCAAGGAGTCCTTACAATAATCTCTTGGTTGTGGTAATAAAACCGGACAATTCTGTGCACTAGTTCTTGATGCTCGCACATTAAACAAGCATTTAGTAACAGAACGGGACCATCCTCCACCTATCAGTGAGTTGTTGCACAGATTTAAAGGTAAAAGATATATTTCGTCTATCGATCTGACTGCGTCCTATTGGCAAGTCCCGCTTTCAGAAGAATCCCGGAAATACACTGCCTTTCTATTTGATGGCCGTTGTTATAATTTTCGAGTTTTACCATTTGGGTTAAATATTTCAGTGGCTACCTTTATTCGTGCTTTGGATAGTGTGTTAGGAAAGGAATTGCTTGAACAAGTAGAAATATATGTAGACGATATTCTTATAATATCAGAAACACTTGAGGAACATTGGGTGCTACTTAGAAAAGTTTTAGAAGCATTGAGAAAGGGGGGTATGACTATTAAGTTAAAGAAATGTACATTTTTGCAAAAAGAGGTTGAATTTTTGGGCCATCGTATTACACCACAGGGGATCTTGCCTAGTAATGATAAAATAAATGCTATTAAGAATTTTCCCCGACCTAGAGATAAGAAACAACTACAGAGTTTCTTTCAATTGTGTGAATACTATAGGAGATTTCTTCAGGGACAAGCTTTAAATAGTCCAGCCTTAAGAGATTTGGTTAAAACAAGTGTCAGGTGGGTGTGGTCCTCAGAATGTGAAAGAGATTTTCAAAAAATCAAAGATGACTTATGTAATTCCAATATCCTCTATTATCCAGATTGGGATCTAGATTTTTGCCTTGCCGCAGATAGTTCTGACTACGGTTTAGGAGTACATGTCTTCCAGGAAGTGGAAATCAATGGAGAACCGGATTTTAGGACTATTGCTTTTGCCAGTAGAAAACTACAGTCAGCTGAAACTAGATACACAATTACTGAACGAGAGGCCTTATCTATTTTGTGGGGTTTGACTAAGTTTAGGTACCTACCGTTAGGTAGAAAAATTATTGTATATACAGACCATAAGGCTCTTTTATTTTTATTAGAATGTAAGTTAGTCCACAGTCGGTTAACCCGTTGGGCATTGGTTCTGCAGGAATATAATTTAGAGATTCGGTATAGACCTGCTAGTAAAAATCAAGTTGCAGATGCTTTGTCACGTCTACCGTTAGGTCTAGATTCCGAAAAGCTATGTCTAGGACCACAGACTGAGGTTAGAATTGCTTATCTAAAAGGAGTACCGTATGAAACTGAGGTTAAGTATTCCTTGAGACAAATCAAAGAGGAACAGGACAAAGATGTAGCTATAGCAGAAGTAAGAACTAATCTTGATAGTCCAGAACACAAAGATAAGCTTCAGAAATATTATACTTTGCATGGGGGAGTATTATTTAGAAGGACTAGTGAAGATGAAGATGGTTGGAAATTATGGCTTCCAGAAAGTTTGGTTGAAAAAATTGTTTGGCTTCACCACTATAGTTATGGGCATTATGGGCCATCCAAGTGTTACCGGGTGTTAAGGGAAGATACATATTTCTATAATATGAGAAAGAAGATTTCCAAGCTATTAAAATCTTGTCAAGTGTGTCAAAAATCAAAAATAGATAGTGTTAAACGAGTGGGGAAAATGCAAAATATCATCCCAAGTAGTGTATTGGAATTAGTTTCTGCTGATGTTCTTGGCCCGCTACCCATGTCTCGGGGAGGGGTGACCCAAGTTTTAGTTTTATTTGATGTTTTTTTCCAAATTCGTTAAACTTTACCCTGTAAAGAAGTCTACGGCTAAAATTTTGGTTAGAAAAGTGATTGATGAATATTGTCAGAAGGTAGGTAAACCTAAGAGGGTGCTTTCGGACAATGCCTCGCAATTCACTAGTAAAGTGTGGACAGAAAAACTTGAACAGAAGGAATAGAGGTTATACATACTTCTGCTTATCATCCAGCAGGGAATCCCGTAGAACGCCTAATGAGGGAAATCGGACGTTGGTTTAGGACATATTGTACAGACCAACACAGTAAGTGGGCATGTGAAGTAGAAAATTTTGAGAATGTAATTAACTCTATACCTAGTGATACAACTGAAATACCACCAATTGAGCTGATGTTTAAGAAACCGGCTAACAGATTAATTCGAGAATGTGTTAGTTTTCCAAATAGAATGAATTTCAACTATGAGGAAAAGGTAGCTTTAGCTCTTAAAAATTTAAAGGAGAAGGCAACAAGGAGAAAGAAAAAGCATGATGAAGGTCAGAAGTGTATAGAATATAAAGTGGGTGATTGGTGTTAGTTGAAGTTCATAGTAAGTCATCAGCTTTGCGACAAGAGACTCGTAAGTTTAACCGTTTGTTTGAAGGCCCTTTCAGGATAGAGTCTATACCAAGGAAAAACTCGTATGAGCTAATTGACCCTGAGAGTGGTAAATGTAAGGGTGTTGTAAGGCACTTCGTTAATTAGTGATAAATTAATGTCCTGGTGGTACTACGCAACACGGCGTATATTTCAGTTCTTAATCAAATGTTCTTAAGATTACTGGTTTGATACCGTCCGGTCGCCAGTGGGGATTCCACAACTAATACTAATAATTTATAGTCACTCACAAAATCACGTAGAACAGTCAGCAGTGGCAGTCACCAACAAAATAAGTAGGAATTGCTAACACATAAATCACACAAAAGGTTACATTCCGAACACACATTTATTGTCTGAATAAGCAAAAGAAATACGTCGCCGAAGTAACCACCAGTTACAAAGACTCGTGTTATCGAAACTTCTTTTCCAAAGCGTGCAGGATTCGAACCGAGCAGGTACAAGTAACATGTGGAGCCAATATCACAATAGTTTATCCGGAACACTGTTCTTGTTCTCATCCACCGACACTCCAAATACTTCTTCAAATCACCGTACAAGTTAATGGAATAGTTATAAGCACTTTTTAAATATTCGTCCTCGCGGCATCGTTCTTACAGTCGACCACTTTCGACATTCGCTTCACGCGTTCCCGCCGCAAACTATACTTCTCTGCCATCTTGCTCTCACCGTCCAAAGATAATCTCTCACCGACACTACTCTCGAATCGCGTCGGTTCGATTGCATCGTTACACCCCCCTCGTTGGCTTTAAGGCGTAAGATACGGTTGACAAACGCGTATCCTTTCGCCGGACCCAACCTTACTGACATTTGAGAATTTTTTCAAACCCTAAACAAATCTGGTGGTACTCGGCTAATTCATTTACAAAATGGGTACATCATTAGAACAAAACCTCAGACCAAATACAACATCGAAGAAAACATCAAATACAAAAGTTAAACCTCACCAAAACACATCAGTCTCCTTGAGTACACACAATATGATATGACAATAAACACAAATGAAAACCAACTTGAGAATTATCAAAAGTTATTCAGTTTCCTCCGGAAACACCGTGCAGTCACTTTCCTTCTTACAAACCACAGGATACATTGATTACAATTCCCTGCCTCGGGGCCACACACCTATGATTCACAAACTAACAGTACTGAAATTATTCTTCCACTCGAAGCCAGTCAAATCAGTAGGAAAATCCCCCCCATACTTACATTCCCCTTTTGTGGACCCTTCTTTATTTTGAGAAAAAACAAGTTAAATGAAACAAATAGTCATGCCACATAGGCAACACTAATCCGAAAATGTGCAAATGCAGGAAGCATGGTGGTACCAGGAGGCGAGCCCTTTTACTCCATTGTTTGACTCTCCCCACCACCTGTGTCTCCGCACTCGTAACCAACTATTCGCAGGAACCCACACCATCAAAGCATTTACTACCGATACTACCCCACACAAAATCCCTACACCTATCTGATCTAGTGACACTTATTCTAGACATCCCTTCATAATGTAACTCAAAACATTTATTGCTTAACCTATACCAAATATCCTCGTGATCTATCTCAACCAAAAGAAAACACCTAGCGAGAAATACTAAACTAAGCAAGCTTATAAGATACAAGACTTTTAAGAAAGAAATCAAGGTTGGTGCTAAACATTTATATTGCAAGTGTGCTTCAAACTTAAAACCTATGAAAATCAATTTGTTCCAACATAAATTATTTACGAGGAAAAAACTAAAAAATTGTAGGGCATAATAATATAAATCCCTAATGCTAAAATATGAATGTTTGTATTTGAATTTCAGTATGTTGAGACCCTCGTGAAACAAGTCCAATTTATTTGTGGACCAGAATGAGATTAATTCTTTTTTCTTAACATACACTCCCGGTTCTTCCCTCCTAACCTTCCTTTTCTTTCCACGTTTCCTTTTTCTCATTGTGGCATTACACTTCCCAAAAGTGAATGTTGGAGAATGAAATCTTTCATTAAAATATTTGAAAACATTGCAGAATGACCAGCTGTGTTAGCACTAAAGAACTGTTCAACATGTACAAATTGCTTGCCACAAATGGTAATTTCATTTTCCACTGCTTTAGTAATGTGGTGTGAAGAGAAAATGAGGTCTGTCCCGCAAGGAAACATCAAATTATGTATGTGGTTTGCCAACTTAGTGACAAAAGTGAGTTTACGGTGTTTAAAGATAGCTTTGGCCATAGGCAGTTTGCTCTTCGCAATAGAAATTGTAGTAATATTACCTACATGAACACCTGTATCAGGGCAATGACCTTCTGAAATTAATTGAACACTATCGGGCTTAACTTGAGCACCAGGATAGGAGTTAACAGGCAAGATATCATGCGAAACAGGAATTGTTTCCTGGGCCAAAACAATGTTCTTATCAGTTACTGGTACCAGAAGTTCCCCCTGTGAATCATCAGAGGATTGTAAATTATTCTGAAGATCAAGGTTACCTAATTTCAAGTTATTCTGAGAATCAAGCTTATCTGGATGCAATTCAGTTACCAAATTAAGATTATCTTGCTTAAGCTCCCCACACTTTAGCTGCAATTGGTTATGAACATCAGACCGCAGGTCATTGATACTTGATCGCAAATTATTAAAACTTGAATCCATCTTGGCTCCCAAATCAGACCGCAAGCTATTAAAACTTGAATCCATCTTGGCTCCCAAATCAGACCGCAGGCTATTAAAACTTGATTGCAAATTATTATATGAATCCATACTTGATTTCAAAGAATTAATACTTGAATGCAAAGAATTATAACTTGATTTCAAAGAATTAATATCTGCTACCATGGACTTTAAGTATTCAAATATAGTGGACAGTGACACCTCTGGTTCCACAGAAGGGGATGTCAACTGATTTGTTTGCCCATCACAAGTATCCTCCAAAGGCTCGCGGTTTGGCACCACCAGCCCCCCATCACCCACATCACTTTCAGACGCCATGGCACAACTCCACATTAACTACAATTTACCAAGTTATTCTTGAAAGAAACTAGGGTTATTTTCGGGTTGGCGATACCGCTGCCTCGCGACTGTTAACGTGTCGGCATCGTGACGTCACGTTCACGTACAGTCACTTTTTGTGGCTATTGTGCCCTCGCTACGCTCGGTCACAATAATTTAAAGCTGTACAATATCAACATAAACTGATATCCTGAAGGTGCATCAGATGCAGGCGGCCGTTGGTAAGCGGCCGCAGATGTCCGATAACACACTTCCCGCGAAGTCACGTTAGTGACATATTTTTATACGCGATTGACTGTACGTGAACGTCACGTGTCCATGACGTCACGTTCACAGTCGCCAGGCGGCCGGAATCGCCATCTCGAAAATAACCGAAACTAGGATCACAAAATACTTCAGTCACTAATACTTCCCTCTTAGCTTTAGCATCAAAGTTCCAGAAATTACTTTGCTCAAAGAAAATGTAACTAGTTGACACTTTATAACTAAAGCATTACAAAAATAATTAGTTGATTTCCAGTCTCATTAAAATTAAATTTTCCACTTGAAATTTAATAGAAGTCGAAAGAAACGAAAAAATTACTCCAGTGAGTCCACAGGAAAATTATAAAAAAATTCCGTTAACACGAAAACTAACTACTGGCTCAAACTGACAAGTTGCTATTTTAAACAAATTGCTTGGGGATTTTCCCACTCATTTAACTATTTAAAAATTGAATGAAGGTCGAAAAAAATTTATTTCGACCGGTTTACATGAAATTAACAAAATTCTGTTTGAAAACGAAAAACTACTCCTGTCAGTTTGTGAACCTTACATTAAAAATTTAAATTTGCACTTCCCTTTCGTCGAATCACAGCTGCCGTCTGCTATTCTGCCGACCGCGATGCCTCCGCGCCGTCGTGTTGCCCGCGATGTTCCGCTACCGCCGCGCTAAGAAGTACCACGCCGCCTCGGTGTCGAGTTGTTGTTGTTGCTTGGTCCGCGTCTGTCGAAGTACTGCACAGCTCGGCTATTGTCGTGTATGCTCGGGTTCCGTCGTTACTACAATGCCGTGCTCACGTCTCGTTGAAATCAGTCCATTATCGCCGATTGTTGTTATTCAAACTACTCACATTTTCCTACTCGGTTTTTTACAGCATAAAATCCACTTCGGTGTTGACTAATGTCATTTACTACCTCCGTTTTCACTTATACTGTCCTGTCACGGTCGCCATGTAAGGCACTTCGTTAATTAGTGATAATTAATGTCCTGGTGGTACTACGCAACACGGCGTATATTTCAGTTCTTAATCAAATGTTCTTAAGATTACTGGTTTGATACCGTCCGGTCGCCAGTGGGGAGTTCCACAACTAATACTAATAATTTATAGTCACTCACAAGATTAATCACGTAGAACAGTCAGCAGTGGCAGTCACCAACAAAATAAGTAGGAATTGCCAACACATAAATCACACAAAAAGTTACATTCCGAACACACATTTATTGTCTGAATAAGCAAAAGAAATACGTCGCCGAAGTAACCACCAGTTACAAAGGCTCGTGTTATCGAAACTTCTTTTCCAAAGCGTGCAGGATTCGAACCGAGCAGGTACAAGTAACATGTGGAGCCAATATCACAATAGTTTATCCGGAACACTGTTCTTGTTCTCATCCACCGACACTCCATATACTTCTTCAAATCACAGTACAAGTTAATGGAATAGTTATAAGCACTTTTTAAATATTCGTCCTCGCGGCATCGTTCTTACAGTCGACCACTTTCGACATTCGCTTCACGCGTTCCCGCCGCAAACTATACTTCTCTGCCATCTTGCTCTCACCGTCCAAAGATAATCTCTCACCGACACTACTCTCGAATCGCGTCGGTTCGATTGCATCGTTACAGTGTGTATAATGTTGAAGCCCTAAAACCCTTTTATGAATAAGTGATCACTTATGAAATGTGCCACTATTGTGTAAATATCTAATTTTGTAAATAAGTATGTCAATTGATACATGTAAATAGTTTGTGTGAGTACTTAAGTTCAGATGCAGATGTAAGCATTTCAATGTATAAAGCAATTTGTGACAGTTTTGTGTAGAAACTTTTTATATTTTCATGATGTTGTGACTGTCTACATTGTGGTGACAAATTATCATCTGTAAAATGTATACAGTCTGTTGTCATTAACAAGCAGACATCAAGTGTGTAATTTGGAGTGACAATAATTGTAACTTAAGGTGATGGCATTGAACGTTTGTTGTGTAAAAACGGTAACTGAAAAAATGATTGGATCTGAGAAAAGACAATTATTGTAACCAAAATCAGTGCCATGGACTATGTGCAGATGTTGTATGTAATGAAGAATTGTATTTGTTCATTGTAAAAGTCATTATGGTTGATTGATTGTAATCTGTTCGTGTCTGCATTATGTGTACATTCAACCTGCTTAGATTCGTGACGGATTCAATCAATTTTATGTGTGTAAAATTAAGTGAATCCTGGGGAGGGGTTGTAACAGCCCTAATACCTGAATTTTGAATAGTATTGTACTGTATGAAATATTTGTAGTGAGCTAAAGTTTGCTTGAAAGTGATTTGATATGTTTATTTTGTAAATTCTTGTAAATTAGTGTATATAGACTTTATTTTATGTAAGAAAATTATTTAAAGTCCATTTAAAATGTTTAAGAACCGAATGGTGCAAGAGAATTTCTTAAAAGTTTGTAATTCCATGTATTACTGTAAGTTACGATGTCTACAGGACAATTTTCTACCGTTTGAAAGGATTTCTGTAAATAATTTTGTATTTACGTATCTATAATTACCATTTCTGATCATTTTTAATGTTGTTAATTAATTTTGTATTAATTCCGATTGTTTTTAATATGTTAGATTGTTTGAGTGATTGTTAATGATCGAGAAATATCGGGCGGATGCCTTTGAAGAATTCTCGTAATTTCGATAGACTCTATATAAACAGATCGCCTGGACAGAGACATTCATTCGTTCATTCAGTTAGTTACTGGAGTATTCAGTGTTTCAGAGAGTTTCATCCAGTAGAGTTCACAAAGATTTTATTTGCTACGACTCAGAAGTGCATCTTTGGATTGTAACTGTACTTGTGAATATCGCTGACTTGTTGTTTGGATCAAAATAAACAAACATCTTCACATAATTTGCTTGGTGGACTTTTTTAATTAATTAATGCAGTAATTAAACCACCATAAAGAACCTTAATACGTCCTAGTGTACTGCGTAACACAAAGCATGCTTTGCCAGAGGAAAAAATCGTATTAAAGGCCTCTGAAAATCCCAGCCGAAACCGGGATTCGAAATGAGGACTTTTCGCTCTCCAGTCAGAAGACCGCTAGTGTTATTGCAGCAGAGAAGGGTTATGTATTTAGGGATAGACGGCAACAAATGGCAAGAAGTGCCGGCGATGTTAGATGTACGCAAAGTGTTATGATGTCTTCATCGCAGTCTTCTTTTAAAATGGACAGGGCTATTTTGCGGGGAAGATATTCGTACTTTTGTTTTGGACGTCAATGGAGTATAAGTGATAAGTAAAGTGAGGATGTGGTTACTGGAAGGCGTTGGCCATATTTCCGACCAAGTGATAACAATCTGGTCGATAGAATCTGTAGGTTGAAACTGAGTAGTCTATACAAAGGGAATGGAGTGTTCAAAGCGCAAAATGTTATGGAGGGAAGGACGTTCGATTTTGAAGGGTAACAGAAGAGAAGAAATAGGGGTAGCATATTCCAAGATGGATAGTCAAAATTTTCTTGGATAAAGAGTGTGTCTGGAGTTGGAGGAAAGATTATGCAGATTTTGTTGAATGAGGTTACTACAAGAAAAATGTTTATGTATTAAAGATTTGTATCAGTGATCAAAATTGAGGGCCTTATATAGAGAATAATTGGAAGTTCGCCACCATGTTTTGCATCTGGTCACCGGTCTACAATAGTTCCCGTTTTTAATGTGAAAGGTCATGGCAGGTTTAACTGATCAGGATAAAATACGAACTTAAATCTTCACATTAAATTCAGTATAATTAAAAAATCACGCACCTCTTTAGTGACAGTAGTGGCTAAAAATTACAACGAAAAAATTTCGTTGAATCGTAGAGCACATATTAATTTAACCTTATTTCAGCAGTAAAATTTTAGTGGACGCAATTAATGTAAAATAAAATGATACGAAAAGGATACTTAGTGAAAGTATTCTGGCAATTAGTTCATAACATCTGTCATCATTTTTTACATATGCTCACTGGTCTAAAATAGTTGCCGTTTTTAGGATAAAAAGTGTAAACCCATGATCGGTTTTGGGTATAGTCACGGTTCTACAACGGTCTTTCCAGTTGTTCTGTCCAATCTGTATCAGTAAACTACAATTCTGACTCACTAATGGTCAAAGTGTCAAGTTCTCAACTCGAGCCAAAGTGTCTTCCTACAATAAGCTCTAAACGGCTGCAGGTGACTTAATTTCCCGCAATACTGTCTTTAACTGCTGTTCCACTCCTCCATTACATAGTGCATCGTCCCACTCCTCCATTATACGTATTCAACTCCATGAATAACTGTATTCTTCCCGGCCAATGCTGCACTACAAAAACACAGCATTGTACTAGCTCAGAGGTCTGGCTGCCTCATAGTGATTAAGTCACATCTGGTTTAACCAGGTTTGTGCACCTTTCGGTAGCTCTTAGTGGTTCACGTGACGGCTGATACGACTGTACAAAAGGAAATATCCTAAAATTATGTGTGTCATAACTAAAAGATGATTAAGATTTTGATAAGAGTTTAAGGTCGTATTTAAATACATACACTCATGAGTTGTTTTCTTCCCTCTCTTATTGCTTTACGCCTGGTCGACAGCGAGGTCATTAAAGGCGGGAAGGGACTGGGTTCAAGGAACGGGAAGGAATTCGGCCATGGCTTTTTTGAAGTAAGCATCCCGAGATTCGCCTGGAGTGATTTGGGGAAACCATGGAAAACCCAAATCTGGATGCCTGGACGGGTATTCGAACCTGCGTCCTCCCGAATGCGAGGCCAGGACCATGAGTTGTCCAGAGGACTTCACTGAACCACTCATATTACTGTTATCTGAGACAAACATGGACATAAGCTAATTACAACAAAAAAAAAATTCTCATCTATGCTGCGAAGTTACATCTAGTCATATTCTAACGATCAAAAATATGACACCCAAGAAACGGATAACAGTAATATAATTACACGCGTGTAATGATTTAGATGTTCAGTAGTTTGAAACGCTTACAGAAGATTCACATTCAATGTGAAGTCAGAATAAAAACATTCACCTTCTAGTAAGCTCAAAGTGTCAGTGGAAAAAAATAAATATGTTTTATTCGAAACAAAATAGGACCTGAGAAGTGATACACAAGCAACTTTTAGATCACTCAAAAACGCAGATGATTCCATCGAAGAGGGGGATGTAGAAACCAAACAATACGTTTACTAGTCAACTATTGATGCTGCAGTAATTCTTAAGGAATTAATATCAACACAAGTAACTGTTCTTAAATGTCGTATTGATATCACATTCATGTTCTAGTGGATGAAAACCATGACACTGGATTTATTTGATACGACATTTTAAAAGAAGAGATAGGTAAATTAATAACAGGAATTTATTTTAGAAACGAAATTAACAAATATTCAGGTAAGATCTTAGACTCATAAGTGATGTAATATTAATGTGAATATCAAATACATGTGCAGTTCAGGACAATGGCCTACGACATGTAGGATTGACGCTTGCAGCTAGCGCGCAAGAATTTAAAAATGGACTGTTTTTCCACCGATTATATGCAAGAAGCCAATCAGAATTAGCTGTGTGAGACACAACTGAGTGGGAGGGGAAAGCTGCGAACTGTAAATGCATACAGGGAACATGTATAACTAAGCGCTTTTTCTTTTGAATATCTATGGAGACTGCCCACTGGCCGTAGCATTATCCGTCGAGGTGTGGCAGGCAGCGACAGGAGAAAGGGCGACCTAGGGACAACGAAGAGGATATCTTTTGATGCTTTGAGCTCGGTGAAGCTAGACTTGCGGAAATGAATTGTTCCAGTTGTCAATATTCTTCTTACTCAAATAGTTTGGTGGGATCTAATATTCAATAAATATTAACTGATTTCACTTTTCAATATCCCATAATAATTTCCCCAAATTCATGATGACTTATGATGTATGAATATTAAATAATTATTTAAGTTTATCGTGAGAAGAAACTTTTCTAAAATTGAAGATTTCCTTCCCCACTAGTAAATCAAACCAGTACAAAGTATCAAATATTGTTAAATCCCTGTTGACGGTATAATCATCTAAACATCCAATCCGCGATAACAACTACACTGTCAGTCTTGTTCTTCAGTGGTAGAATCCACGCCAACCTCGAATATGCATCAATCTCCAGCAATATGATGCTATTTATGTTATAAAGGATGAAGGGAATGTTTCTAATATTGCGAAATATTCTGGTCTGCGGTCAAATATGTTTATATTCCTGCCAGAGTCTGCCCACACTTCAGTTTGGTTTTACTGTATTTGTACTAGCGTTCCCCTAATAAGTATGACTAACCCCCATTAATGATAACTCTCATCAACATTAAGAACATGAGAAACACGAGCTTGAGCGACATAGAAGAATGAAAACTGATCTCGGTGTTTTCCTTATGACTACAAAATAGCGTGGTGTGAGACGTATCCTTTAAATCTCCCAACTAACCAGCCTAAGAAGACATGTAAATAAAGAACTCTAACTTAAAATATTTAGGAATGAGCGTGTTGAACACCGAAATCTGTGAAAAACAGTGTCTTGTTAACAAAACGTGGTAGTGGTCTTAGCTCAGTGAACAAAGACTTTCCACAATTCAGTAACATGATCAATTAAACGTACCATTTAACCTCAAAAAGGATAACATACACTTGAACTGACACAAACCGGCGACCGTCGATTCGTGAGGTTAGAGTTTTTAATTGATGAAGAATCGAAATTCTACTCCAAGTTTCTTTCTTCCCTTAAAACTTCCACTCTGTCGTTAGTACAACGACTAAGGATAGCGAGGGAGAAGATATGATTGGATGGGTCAGAGCAAAGCTACTGTTGGTCATATAATGACACTAGCGAAGCTATAAAAGTAGAAGATTCGATGTTATTCTTAAATTCCAGAGCCGGTACCACCACAAATTTCCCTTATTTAAACACATTTCTGTTAATTATATTCATCTCACTAGTTGTCAGAATTATTTTCCTTTAGTTTAGTGATCTTTAGGTACGGGTGTCAGGGACTGGAATGAGTTACCAAGAGAAATGATGAATAATTTACCAAAAACGTTGAAAGAATTTAAAGATAAAATTTGTAGAGGGCAAATGTAGGTGGATGCAGGATAGAGGGAAAATGGGGGTGTAGGGAAATTGCCACCAGAGCCTGTGCAAAGATAAATTTTGTAGAGGGCAAATGTAGGTGGGTACAGGATAGGGGGAAGATGGGGTTATAGATTGTGTGGTAATTAACGTCAGAAGATTTCTTTGAATAAATGGAGGTATTTTTCAAGTGTCATTTCTACAGTTCCCGGAAAATCTAAATTTGAAGGGGCCGCACTTTGAACCCAACCTTCCCCTATCAGCAGTGCTGAATCGGGAAGATGTCTGTTACATGAAATACAACCAGTTTATCTAAATACTCCCCGACCGAGACTGCTGCGTCTATCCGGTAATGTACGCATTAGATCTGCACTTAAATAGGTTAATCAAATACACTGCGATGCATCAGAACCTTAAACCCAAGGATCACCAAGCACGGAATAATAGAGCGGTAAATATATATCAGTTTTAAATACTCTAACTAACACATTACCTAGTGTGCAAATAGCTGTCGTAAATCGTAAAGTGAGGTTACATGGGCCTAAGTGTTTAGGGCACGGTGTGGTGAGACACTTTTGTATGACGACAAGCGCAGGTGGCTGGCTGGAGGAAGTAAATAATAATTTAATAAGCAGGTTCTAATAATGTGGGCGACAAATGCATGTAAGGGTAGCGGTTACCCATACATATCAGAAACGGCCCGTGGATTTTTGCACGTGTCACTGGAGCTAATAATGGTCATTAAAAACTGACATAGTACTTAGTTGTAAAATTTGTTACTGAAATCTACTTGCGAAGGTGAAAACATGTAGATTTTTATAGCTGTAACACACATCGATATTTAGGCCAATAAATAGCCCATAATCGTCATAATAATCGGTAATAAACGTTTAGGATGTCAAAAACGATTAAATGATTTAATATAATCGCGGTAGTTAAATTCTAGTATAACACACAGTTAGCCCGGAGCTTTTATGGAAAAAACGGACAGCAACAAGTTCAATGAAAGAAAAATGAGACAGGAGAGGGACGATGGGGGCAGAGATGGAAGCTTTAGTGAAAATGGCTTCACCTCACCTTGATATGGCTTGTCGATATTTTCGTAATGTTCCATACCATGAAATTTTGATATGATATGATGAACAAGATTTGGGTTTTCCATGGTTTCCCCAAATCACTCCAGGCAAAATGCCGGGATGCTTCCTTCAAAAGGCCATTGCCGAATTCCTTCCCATTCCCATTCCTTGCCCCCCATCCTTTCCCGTCTCTAAAGACCTCGTAAAGCAGTTACAAAAAAAAAAAGATTTCGCCACGGCTACTATACGAGAGTTTTGTTTGATGATTGGGGTATGAACTATTGAGAAGGTAGCCACCAACGTTCACGAGATAAAAAAAAAAACAAAAAAAACGTAATGATATCATCGCAATTGTTGATTCTGTCTAGTCTGGATGTGTTAATAAATGAGCTAAGCAGCTAAATGAAAGCAACTGTGGTATGCAGTTGCCTGTTCTCTTAACTAACTTTATTGACCCGTTTAGAAAATGTTGGATCTGTTGCTTCATAAGTTTAACTATGTCTTGTTGTCGGTCTTGAAAGAGATTAATAAATAACGTTAACAGTATGACTGAGTCGTCTTTCAGGGTTATGTCGTCTGCTATTTCGGAGTCAATATTGCAGGCATTGGTCTTATGGGAATTTAATTTTGTCCATTGTTGGGGGCTAAATCTTCACCGAGCGTGGTGGGTAAATGGTTAACATTCTGACCTCGCATTCAGAGGACGCGGGTTCGAATCCCCGTCCGCGCATCCAGATTTGGGTTTTCCATGGTTTCCTCAAATCACTCCAGGCGAATGCCGGGATGCTTCCAGCAAAAGGCCATAGCCGAATTCCTTCCCGTTCCTTCTCCCCAGTCCCATCCCGCCTCTAAAATCCTTAGCTGTCTACGAGGCGTAAAGCAGTAAGGAAAAGGCTAAGTCTACCTCGGGTTTCTCAGGACACAATTTGGAAGTAATATTATGGAGTCTGGAACAGTTTGTATAATTTATATGGTCTTCTTTATGGGTAAATATGATAACAGTGGCATTGCCGACGCAATGGATGCATGTAGGGATTCGCTCAGTATATGAAGTGGAGGAATGTTGAATACTGAGAGAATAGGCTCTTATTCCAACAGAAGAGGTGGGGGATGAGTTGGTTCTGAGTAGTATCACCATATATTAAAACAGAAATATTCTTCCAGAGTATGATGATATCTACTACCTAAAAATTTATTTGATGTTATGACGGGCATAATAATGGAGGGTTTTATTGTCTGTCTTGATCGTATTAGTAATAGTTTAGTAAACTCGAGATAAACTTTCTTTGGTCTGATCGAGCTAGTCCGTTTTCCTTTTTGTAAATGTTGAAATCAACCCCGTTGATGCCGACAGAAAAAGTCGTTCAAGGGGTAGGTTGAGGAGTAACGAAATGGGGAACTGCATGTGTGACAGTAACTTTGGAATGAATTGCGTCAGCAAGATGGGAAAGTAACAGGCTGGCGAGTAATAAGGGTTGCTCGATTGACCTCAATAACTGAAGGTTTTTCTAATATATCGGTAAAAGGCTTTATCAATTTCTTTATGTGTTATTTAAGAAACGATGTTGTTCAGGAAACAGGTGTGAACTGGTGAGGGCTGCGGTGATAGGGAAAGTGATGGATAGACAGTTTTGGGACGGACTGTGATTTTGGTTAGAGAATTGGATTGCTTTCTAATGCTTTAGAGTATGGTGATGGCTTCATAGGCTCCTAGGACATGGGTAATAGTGGAGAGGAGGGGTCGTTGTGTTTAGATTTCTTGACGATAGGAAGAGTGGAGTTTGAAAAACTTACGGGGAACTTTGTCTTGGTGCCTTTTGGGTGAGTGGGGGAAAAATGGAATAGCCCAACTTTAAAGCAATCTAAATAATTTTGGATATGACATTGGGATGTCAAGGTGAGTTGTGACGTGTTTGTCACCGAGGCTGAGATATTTTATGACTTTACTCCTCGTCGACGTCTAGATCGTTAAAGCAGAGAAATGACTGGGGGGGAATGGAATGGGAAGGAATTCTGCCATGGCTTTACGGAGGAACTATCCCGACATTCGCTTGCTGTGATTTCGGGATACCAAGGAAAATCGAAATCTTGATTGCCGAACTAGGATTCGAACAGTGAGGCACCGCACCCAACACGCTCCGTACTGAGGTTTTCACCGTTAGTTATCAATATCCAGTGCCACTTCCTACTCATAGTTCTACAGAGAGCAAGAGTTTCTGACAAACTTTCAGATAAAATGAGAAGTTCTGTGAAAATAAGAAATGAAATGGTTTGCTAATCTCGATACAAGGTCTAGAAGTGCCCAAAAAGAAAATGTAATAACCAAAACGGCAGGAGCAGTCTGTTGCTACTAATAGGGAATGTCGGTCTGATGTGATCAGAGTAAACACCCAGAGATTGATACATGTGTGTTGCACTATTTTTTCATTGGTTTTTGTCGCTCTTTATGGCGATAGATATATACGTTTGACTGTGCTTCAGTAATACATGTCGTATAACCTAATGGCGTGGTTAAGTCTGATTAAGGTACGTAAATGGAGATTGAAAGGACCTCGATTTGAATCCTAGTCAGCTGAAAGTTTTAAGGACTTTATTCATTGTTTTAACATATGGGAAAAAACATTACTTTGTTCACGTTCGACGTTAAACTGTAGGTACACTTTACCACGTAGAATTACCGGCGTTCGTTAAGCGGCAACGACAGAGGTGATTTTAAGGAAAAAATTTAGGAAACTGACGAGTCATTATTTGCTTCTAACAAAGCCGTTTAGACTCATCAGTCACGACAAAATATTCATTTTGATTTAGAAATATTTCAGTTGTAATCTTTACACTTACCATCAGTAAAACTCTAAAGTAGATTATAGCTTCTATGAGATGCATCAGACTATTTTTCTTTGTAATATATATTTTGATTAGGTGGAAGTGCTTTTTGTTTACAGTTCATTACTGTTCCTCATGTTCTCAGTAATAATAAAACAAATATTGCTGGTAATCATTAAACTAATGTTTCTCTCACTTCAAGGTTTTATGACTGCATTCAGGGAGGAGTTAAGGAACAAAGGTAGACAGAACATAAAGACTACTGTTGCATGTCCGTACTTCTTCAAGACTCCTTACGTTGATGATGCCTTCGAACTGAGGTTTGTAACTTTTATTTAAGAGAAAATAAGAAATTTGTTATTTAGTTACATCTCAAGCAACACAAGTCATTTGTAATTTTCTACAACATCGAAATATTTACCATAGGTATATTTTTATGATTTTTAAAAAAAATTCTTAAAAAAACTTTTGGATATTATGGGTCATATCCTCAACTGGGATAGAATAAATTTCTATAAATAATTGCCACGCGAATGCAATTAAATTTGTTTATTTCTGATTTATTTTCCGAACGCGTTTCATTTCACTCTCTGAAGCATATTCAGCGGTTCTATATTTTTCGTTGCTTACATTTGATAAGCTATATACAGTGTTTCCAGAGGATGCCGAAATTACTGTATTAGTTTAACGTATTGCATTACATCTACTAATTCTGCGAAATAACTTGCAATATACGCTAGTATTTTAAGAATTTTGCTTTAAACCATTGAAAGGAAAGAAGTTTGAAGTAGAGACCAGGCCGCCCGCAAAGCTGGTTTAATCGATTAATATATAATCATGTTGCAGAATCCCGGCCTTGCCTGTGGAAGAGGTGGCGACTGGAATCATAGATGGCATTCGTAGAGAGAAGACAATAATTATTATGCCGAAGCTGCTTGCTGTTCTATGTACCTTAAAAGAGTGAGTGTAGTATTATAGCAATAAAATACTTAATTGTATGATTAATTGATCAGAACTTCATGTGCAGAGACTGTTTGAAGAGGCATATTTCATGAAACGAAATTTATATATAGAAAGAACTTTATGAACTCAACTCAAACACGTCTCAGCATTAGCTAACAAAAAAAAAAAAACTGTTGTATCTGACAGGATTCTACAGTGACAGAGAAAGACCACACGTAGTGCCTTTAGCAGAGCTCGATCGCATTTTATTACGCGTTCGTTTCTAGTACAGAGTCTAGCAGTGAGTTTGAACTTGGATCAACTCAAAGTCAAACTATTCAAATTCCATTTTACGATGTTTTCCCAAGTTACTCCACATAAATGGCGTAATAGTTCCTTCACGAGAAGCTGTGGTCTTTCTCTTTCCTTTACTTGCTCTCATTTCTCTCCAGAATATAATCACTTTGTCATTAAGGAACAGTGGAGTCTGTAAAAAAAAAAATACTGAACCTTTGGAATCATGAAATCGTCCAACATAAGTATAACTACTGTAGTTCTGCTAGGTGAAACAGTAGACTATCTTTAGATAATAAATGAATCGCTTTTGATATTCCTAAAATATTCATAGCTTCTGGATTTCCTGCTAGAATGCTGCGGTAGTAGAAATAGGTGACCAAATAGACATTGATTACAAATACAAGCCGGAGAAAATTATAATTTCCATAGAAATTGGGGAAATTGATGAAACCATAAAACATGAGTATACAAGGAAGGTGAACGGGAGTTATGAGAATATACGATAGCCAGTTACAGGGTTTTAATTAGTGAAATGTAAATGTATAATGATGAAACTAACAGTATTCTGCAACTTAATACCGGTGCATAGTGAAAGTGTTGTTTGAGGTGTAGATTCTTGATTAAAGGAAGGAAAAAAAATTTTGAAATAATTTTCAGGTGCTCTTAGAAAGACTGTTACAGTTTTTGATTTATTAGGGATAGTTTTTGTCGTAATACGAAAGCAAAGTTGAGTGAATTAAACACGTCACGTTGGCCAGTATCTCGTATTTAGAGTACTCGTGAGGCTATATTTTCTGTTTGCCATTTAACCATCATGATAAATATGTAGAAGTTGGTCGTCATTAGATTGATTCCACACATTTATGAGTAACTGGTTTTAAATTTGCACATATATTTAATTACGAGTTGAAGTAAAAATAGTAAGCAAGAATAATATCGTTACAATAAATCAAATCCAATAACTTTATAATATAAATTATAACCGCAATTTCTTGATACATTCCTGCAGTGAATCCATGTTGTCTACTTATTTAAAATACAACAGTGACTGATAAAACATTAAAAAGTCACAATAAACTGACTTCTCCGATAACATGTGACAGATCGGTACGACGTGAGTCAAACAAAGTCGTTGCTGGGAATTACGTTGTTAAGAGCTGGACTGGAATGAATAAACCGTGATTACCATTTTCGACGACTGCAGCTCGATCTGCAATAGTGCACCACCATTTTATGACGCTGGCGATCTGAAACTCGAATCTCGCCTCCTACGGCGACTGGATAGAGGCCTTGTATGTCAGTGTGATTGCGACGTCAATTAAGCGGATCAAATTATACGAGATCGTTCACTCTAAAATTTTGACTGGAAATTGAAAAAACTTTAAACGATGAAGTTCAACTTAATTCGTGCGCTGTTGAATCTAGCAACTGAGTGCATAACTGCCAAAACCAGTTTTTCCACTTTGGAAGGCAACCTTCTTACTGCATTTGCAGCACCCGCAAGTATGCAGAAACCAGTCTCGACATTTCTGAAACAAGATCCGTTAGTTGGTCATGAAATATTGAAATAATGATAAATAAGGCTGTTTGTTCATCAAGTCTTCCCTTTCGGTCCACACATTCACACTTCTAATTGGTCAGCATATCAGCCTCGATCCCGCAGTTCTAACTAAAGTGACTTTTCCTTCTCCCCGTCCCAACTATGATATTTCCCCATGCGGACATTCCTACAGCATGCTGTGTTTTGTATATAATCGTTTGCTAAGTCTATGCATTGTCCCCATCACACGCTTGGTGTTCGTCGAATATCAGACGCTTCGTTCATACTGCAAGTCTCTTTATTGTTAACGCGTTTCTGTCAGATAAGCCAAGCTTCTCCGTGGCCAGTTCGCTGTCTCTAGGAGTTTTTCCCTACATGTTGCCACTAAGGTGAGTGACAGTTGGCTCTCTTTGGCATTCCATTCTCAGCGTCTGTTTGCATTACGGATAATGCGTTGTTCCCGTAGACTTTGTACAAACAAATAATAAAATTATTCGTCCTAGCAATAAACATACACATTGTCACATGTATGTTAAGTTACAAGAGGAATTAGTAACCCTGAAGGAAAAATTAAATTCCTTTTCGATATTCTGATGTGGGAATAGGATGGTAAAAAATGGAGGGGACTGAAATTTACCAGGAGTTGCTGCGAAAATAACAGCTTTAATAACACACAAGAACAGAGATTTTCAAAGGAGCTATTATACAATTAATAGAACAGAACAGGACAATATATGTTGAGTATCTTGGTATTAAACGATGTATACAGTTTCAGGATATAGAAGGAGTAAGTGACCATGAAGCAATTACAGCGCATATATCTGGGTTCGGTAAATCAATAATCAAAACTCTATTAGAGATACAAATGTAAAGAATGCAAAGAGATATTTCAGGGAAATGTTTAGCAAGTTGAAAGAATGCGCCAGAGGAGTGGATAGGAACTGGGAACAGTTCAAAGACAAAATAATAATAGGAAAACAAATTTTTATTCCAAAACAAAGGAAATAATACATGGAACCTAGATTTACTGCAGTTTTATAGGCTAAATATGTTGGCAAGTGGAATGGCTGAATATTCAAATACATCATAATTGTCTGTGAAGATAGTACGTTGTGTATCGGCATCAAGTGTTTAGAAGAGGCTATTCATGTAACTCTTAATTTGTAGGCTTCATGCGAAATATCTCGGATGAAATTGATTAGGAAGGCCAATTTGATAATGTAATGGCTGGATCTCTCCAAATCATTTTACATAGTGGGATATAAAGTGGTAGTAAATATTTTTAATCCGTTGTGGTAGTTGAGAAAGTGAGTAGGTTGATGGAGGAATTATTAGAGGTCGGAAGTGTTGAGTTAGGAAACGAAATGCTCTATCTAAAGAGTTGGAATAGTTGTGGTATATAGGGACCATTGTCGCTCATTGTTCTTTAGAGCCAGAACTTAGTTGTTGTTTTTTTTAGATGTCGTAACGTTATATAATAGGATTAAAACATGGGACAGTTGTGATCAACTACAGATGGATCTGGACAATCTAGTTGAATGAGCAAAGATGGGTTCAAGATAAATGCCGAAACAGAGTTGACTTGTTAGATACACTGAAAAATAAATGTTTTGAGTTATTAATAAGTTAGATAGGTAAATGTTTGTTGAAGGTACAAAGTGTAAATACATTAGCACATCATTTGATGTTAAATTTAATCGGGCGAGACGTATCGTTTAAGTGGTTGGAAAAGATTTGCAAAATCTTGCATTTGTAGACTCGTTGCACAGGGAACGTATTAGGGAAGTGAAAAGATTGGAAAACAAAACTTATTCCGAACGTTGCTGGAATACGGTGGGTAGTACGGTGGAAGCTAAATATGTTTGTGTAAATTACCGCAGAATACAATCTGTAACTAACGTGACTAGGTGAGGAATCATAGGAATACACGAGTCGAGTAAAAATGTATGGAGTGTACAACGCATATGTTAGTTATGAGGGCTGGATTGTTATTGGCAGAAGAATTAGAAACAGTACATAGAAGAAAAGAGGTGATGATGTCACATTATAAGTAAGAAAGATTTTTTTGATGTTCTTTCATGAATAATACGACTGAAACTAACTGACTTGTGCTTTTTGAGAATAATCTGTAGGAAAACATTGGTGTATTTATGATATGGATGAATAATCTTTGGATTCATTTTTTCGGGATACGATTATTATATTTATTCTTGCATCTTACGGAAGGCAACTGGCTGCGCATATCAAATGGTGTTAACAGCGCTTAGCGGTTTTTAGATACTACTTCGGTGAAGTGCGGATTATTTTTTCAGTACTTGGTAATAAATCTTTAATGTGAACATCAGAGTATTATCACAACTGTTGATGTAGCTAGTTTCTCATTTTACGCACATTTTTACAGTTTTTATTGTTTTGAGGATATTTTCATTAATTATTTCAAGATATTTAATTTGCTAATAGTAACACATTACTTTGAATAGTTCCAGTGACAAATCTGATTGAGCTTAACATTATGTTGTTGTAATTATGCAATAAATCCAGAGCTAAATTAAGTTTCAGTTACCTGCTTTGAATAAATTTTTCAGGTTATGTTGTGATTTAATATTGGCAAAACAAATAGCAATGAAATCCAAGCTCTGACATTCTTGAATACAAAATATCTTCTATTTACCACTGATCTACGAGAAGAAACTAATATCTAAGAAGAATGATTTGTCAATTTGACTGCAGATGTATAACTCTGAAGACTGTTATCCTGTCATTGAGTCGTTTGGTTATATTTTGATATCAGCAGAAAATCTGTACACTCCATTGTGATTTATAATAAATATAAATAAAATTCCAACGTTTTAGTGTTGCAACTCAACGTTCGCAAACTACGCTTTGAGCACTGTTTCTCGTGGATATTTATGAAATGTTCACATCGTTAACAATATTCTTTTCGTGTTTAATAAAGGGAAATTTGTTTATCGAACGGTGAATCTTTTAATGGATAACATATGAAGTGATGATTTTTATTAATAATTCAAACTCATTTTATAACTTGAATTTGTTCTAATATGTATTCTGCATCTTTCAGTATATTTCCGGAGTGCGTCGTCGACAGGGTGAAAGACTTTTTCTGGTTTCGAATGAAACAGGCTCCTAACGAACTGGCTGACGAAGCAACATTTGTCAGAACAGCTCATCTGGTGCACGAAAAGTCGCCTTAGGAGAAGAAAAGGAAATAGAATACGATTGTAAATCTTTTATAGCAAGTCTTCGTTCAGGCTCACTCAGAGTCAGTCAGTAACATTATGTTTCCTTTAACAAGAAATTATTGTGAATGCTTTTTGCGCAATAATACTTAGATCAAGAAACACTATAATCGCATGAAAAATAATGGACTTCAGATTTTTATTTACGTTCATGAAACGATTTTTTTTTTATTTTTTTTTTTTTTTTTTTTTTTTTTTTTTTTTTTTTTTTTGCACAAAACTAATACAAAATTGTTACAAATAACACAATTATGTCCCAGAGACTGGCACTGCAGCTCACAGCGTGAGCACCGGCCTGAAGATGGCGGCAGAGTTCGTCACCGAAGGCTGGTCTTTCGCCCACACAATCCGGAAGCGAACCCGAGAAGATTATATTGCAGCTACACGCCTTCGTTCACACATAATTATGTCTGTCTATTTACAAAAACGTGCATTTACAACTATCTTAGCAATAAGCAAATGAATTAAAAATGAAGTTAACACCTTTGTAGATCTTGTGCTGGGAATAAACTCTTGGTTCCTAAAACTGTATGGAAAATGCATCACACTCTCACGGAATAAGAACTGAGAATTCAGAAGCAGTAAGATCAAAACTTAACAGCTGTTTATAATTTACAAATTTTTCTTTTAATTGATTACATCAATTAGCATTAAATTAATGATCTAGCTGTTTACATTTTTTATTATGACTAGCTGGGCCCACGAATCGTTCATATTTATAAAAAAAATTGGTTGATAGCTGCCGCCATGCTACCACTACAATGCACGATAGCAGTCTCGAGGTTAATACCACACATGGACACCAATGATATGCACAGGGTATTTATCGCTGCAAAGTGAAATAAAGGGACACACATGTCTTTGGGAGAAATATGAAAATTCGCTCGGCCGACTACTTTCAACCTACAAATTTCCCACACCCCAACAGCTAACGACATGCAACTACCATAATGCATGATGGAAGGCTCAGAGCTACTACCACACACAACACCAATGGTCTGCGCTGGCTAGTTGTGGCTGCAAAGTGAAATATGGGGTCACACATGTCTTTGGTAGAAATATGAAAATGGCCTCCGTCAACCAATTTCACCCACCACATCTCCCACACCCACATAGCTACCGACATGCAACTACCAAGGAGCATTTTGGGAGACACGAGGATACTACCGCACATAAACACCAGTGGACTGCGCTAGGTAGTTTTATCTGCAGAGTGAAGAATAGCTACACATGTTATTTTTATATCAGGTCGAACACTTTCAACCACCATATCTCCCACACTCCACAGTTACCGACATTCGGCCAACGTTGTGCACGATTGAAAACTCCATGCTACTACCACACACAAACATCAGTGGTCTGCGCTAGGAAGTGGTGGCTGCAGGGTGAAATATAGAAACACACACGTGTAATTTTATATATTTGTATATAATATTTTAAATTTTTGTTCCAAGGCTTCATACTCTAGAATGCTTGAAGTAGGCGGAAAAAACTGAGCAATGTTGCCAGTAAAAATGTTTTATCTATAAAAACTAATTACTACAAACCTGTAAAGCTTTGTGACGTGCAATACATACAACCGTGAGTTTTAAATCAAGTAAAATCTTTTACACTAAATGGGATGAAACTTCTCATTGAAGAAAAGGACAACATTTTCACATCGAAACAAAACATAGAAATAATTCCATTATTTAATTAAAAAAAATCTTTGCAGAGCAAGTAAAATTCTTAAGCGAATTCCTCAACACGAACAGCACACAGCTTGATGAAACTACTAATGAACATGTCCGTTCTGTATTTAGTGGGCGACTCTTCTCAAGGCCCGTTACCTGACGTCTTAAAGATTATCGTTCACCTTAACTTTCTGAGTAGTGACTGAGAGATATTACTTTCTAGTTCTATAGACAGCAACCTCCAAGATTACCCTGCAAGTCGGCGAATGACCGACCTTGCAGAATGTAATTGGTGAGTAGCAGCTCTCTGGCCTCGCATTCGGGAGGACGCAGGTTCGAATCCTTGTCTGCCCATGAAGATTTCGGTATTCCACGGATTCCATAAATCATTGCAGATATACACATGAATGGTTCTTTCAAAAGGCCATGTCTGAGTTCCCTTCCATTGTTTGCACCCGCATTTAATGACAACGACGAGGCATAAAGCCAAGAGAAACAGTAAAAACTGAACGCCCTCTCGTCTCGTCCGAATTATGCCTTGTTCGTCGCTCTTTCAAATTCTTCCTGATTCTTCTTTCTGATTCTGCCTCTCCGCGACGGAAAAGCACCAGACTCCTCATTCTAAACAATGAGATAAATTTTAATTAAACAAACATCATTATTTAAACAGTTTTCAAGAAATCCTAAAATAGGTGAAGCTACCTATACTCTATGCCTTTGATAACAGTCATAACTCAACGATGTTGTCATTACTCCAAAGAGATTATAGGATTCCGCTGTCTTATTACACAATTCAGTCCATAATATTTATTGTTTTACAAAGCAATTAAAATTACTTTCTAATATCAATAATAATAAAACGTTACTTTTTTCATCGTGTCTGTAACGCTGACATCACGCACCCGGCCTTCTTTGCCGGGTAAACAAAGGCCAGACAGGCTATTACAACATTCAGGTAATGAGCGTTATATTATTAAAGCTAATTCTATTTAGCCAATCAATTGCCATGAAATAAATTGACAGATCACTAAAATCGTTTAAATCAGCGTATTTTTTTAGTTGATTTTTGATTATATTCATTCGATGTAGATATTTTCCAGATTCTGTTTCCATAAATATCACTCTTATGATAAGCCGAGAATTATAGGATCAATATTTCCGAGCAGCAATATTGGCATTAGTCGTTATATTATAAGGAAAGAATATTTTAACTGTTTTTAAATAATTTAAGTTGCTTTGACGGGATAACTAATGAAACTTATATTACGATAAGCAATTGTCGACAGTTTAACCTGTCATATTTGATGGGCTCAGAAGCCGGTATTATATGATAAAAGGCTACTTTTAACATCATGTCCGCAAGGCTGGCTTCACGCGCCGGCTTTCGGATTAACTGCGGCCAGAAATGTAACTACAAAATCTAGATTTTGAGCGTTATTTAATAACAGTTCTGTTTAGTTAAGCAGCCGCGAGGAACAGAATCGTCAAAATACTCCGTTCAACCCTTCATTCTTGACAGGCATAGAAGCTAGTCTATACTTATAAACCAAAAGTTTTGGTCATCTGTCACACCATGACGTCACACTATGACGTAGCGCTATGACGTCACGATTTTTTGCTTCGTAGCCAAACTTAGATTTCGTTCTAGGTAATACACAATATTTAATAAATATTAACACTTCTAAGCATCCGCGAATACATTAACAGTCAGAACACTGAAAGAAAAGTACGTATTGCGTTTAAATCAACATGTCAATCTTTAGATTACGTAATATTCGTTTGATATTCCTTAAATTCTTTGTCCATAGATATGTAAGATATAAGCTTTAATTTTCGAGCATCAATGTTAACGAAAGTTTTGGTTAAATTGTTATTTAGCATGGGTCAGAATTAAAACTGGCATTTGATGTTACAGCAGAGGGAATTAAGAACTTTTTTATAATTAATTTAAACTGTGTTTTTTCTTTGAAATTGTTAATTCGTTTGAACGAAAATAGTTGCACGCTGATCGCGATCTGTGCAGCCTAGACTACAATTTAAACAAATATTACTTGGCTTAATGTAAGTTTATAAGATTTATTTTAATTACCCTTGTTTTCACTGGGCAATAGTATTGAGGCTATTATTTCAGCAACATGTAAATGTTGTAAAATGGATCTGAATCACTGTTAACAAAAAAGAAAGTGTATAAATCCATGAAGATTTTCTAACAAATTAATATCGCGATACATTATTACTACTAAAGTGAATGAGATTGAAGTATTGTTTTTCTGGCGGCAAGCTATATGGTTAGGTTGAAATACTACCTAGACCAGGAAACGGAAAGCTATTGTTACCGCGCACGGCACAAGGAATTACATTGAATTTTATTTTATAACAATTCTATTTAGTTAAGGAGTTGCTAAGAAATGAATTGCCAGAACACTGAACACAAAAGTTCGTATTTCGATTAAATTGACACTGACTGTCATTATTTGTTTTGAATGAAAGAAGTTCCAAATTGATCGCGATCTATGCTGCCTAATTCACAATTATAAATATTACGTGACATAACTTAGGTTGTTAAGATTTGTTTTTATCATCCTTCGTTTTCACTGGGCTCATTATTTCAGCCGCATGTAAGCTGTGTCAGCCGTTAAAACATCGATCTTCATCACAGATATGAGAAAGAAAGGGTAAGAACCCGTGAAGATTTTGGATCAAGTTTATATGCGATGCATGATGACTTTGACATGTGATACAGGGAATGTATTAATTCGCGTGTGATTGAAGCTTTGCAATATTAGCGGAGATTGTGGCTAGGCTGAAATGCAACCTAGACCAAGCTTACTACCGAAGCTTTTTGCTATAGCACAAAGGACGAGAAATTACAATGAGCATTATATTGTGTCAATTCTATTTGGTTAAACAAGTGCAGAGAAATAAATTACCATAACACACAATTAAACCTGTCATTTTTTATGTTCTTTGAGCCTAGTTAAATTATAATAACAGTCCTTAATCATCAATGTTCGACATTGGAGTAGTAACATTATGGTACTAACTACGTATGTGGTACTTCTTGATTAATAAACCAATAATTCCAAACAGTTTTTTTTTAAAGTGTAACTTGTTGAAACCGAATGATAAGAAACAATTAACTAGGAAACCTTGTATGAGGCAGACTACACGTAATAAGTGGAGTATTATTTCCAAGGAATACGCTGTGGAACAATTACTATAATTAGATTTATTTTGTTGTAAGTTATTATTTCAAACTGTAGATATACACTGAAGAGTCAAAGAAACTGGTATAGGCATGCGTATGCAAATACAGAGATATGTAAACACTCAGAGATCGGCGCTGCAGTTGGCAACGCCGATTTAGGACAACAGGTGTCTGGCGCAGGTGTCAGATTGGTTACTGCTGCTACAATGGCAGGTTATCACGATTTAAGTGAGTTTGAACGTGGTGTTATAGTCGGCGCTAGAGAGATGGTACACAGCATCTCCAAGGTAGCGATGAGGTGGGGATTTTCCCGTGCGACCAATTCACGAGTTCATCGTGAATATCGGGAATCCTGTAAAACATCAAATCTCCGACATCACTGCGGTCGGGAAAAGATCCTGTAAGAACGTGATCAACGACGACTGATGAGAATCGTTCAATGTGACAGACGTGCACCCCTTCCACAAATTGCTGCGGATTTCAGTGCTGGGCCACCAACAAGTGTCAGCGTGCGAACCATTTAGCGAAACAACATCGATATGGGCTTTCGGAGCTGAAAGCCCACTCGTGTACCCTAGGTGAGTGCACGACACAAGGCTATAACGCCTTGTCTGGGCCCGTCAACACCGACATTGGACTGTTGATGATTGGAAACTTGTTGCCTGGTCTGACGAGTCTCGCTTCCAATTGTATCGAGAGGATGGACGAGTACGGGTATGGAGACAACCTCATGAATTCATGGACCCTGTATGTCAGCAGGGGACTGTTCAAGCTGGTGGAGGCTCTATAATGGTGTGGGGCGTGTGCAGTTGTAGTGACATGGGACCCCTTGATACGACTCTGACAGGTGACAAGTACGTACGTATCCTGGCTGATCACCTGAATCCATTCATGTCCAATGTGCATTCCGACGGACTTGGGCAATTCCAGCAGGACAATGCGACACCCCACACGCCCAGCATTGCTACAGAGTGGCTTCAGGAACACTCTTCTGAGTGTAAACACCTCCGCTGTCCACCGAACTCCCCAGACATGAACATTATTGAGCATATCTGGGATGCCTTGTAACGTGCCGTTCAGAAGAGATCTCCACCCCCTCGTACTCTTACAGATTAACGGACAGCCCTGCAGAATGCATGATATCAATCCCCTCCAGCTCTACGTCAGACATTAGTCGAGTCCATGCCACGTCGTGTTGCGGCACTTTTGCGTACTCGTGGGTCCCTACACGATATTAGGCAGGTGTACTAGTTTCTTTGGCTCTTCTTTGTATATTAGGAGTCACTATTCTGAAGGACTAAATTTTATGTCGATCACGCATCACAATGCATATTTTGAGCGTATTTTATTAAATTCATTTTCATATGAAAACTGTGATGAACATTAATGTTAAATTTGCGTCGGTTTCAACGGACAATTTTTGATCTCAGATTACCACTGAATTGTGCTAAAAGCGTTTCGCATCACTTGCGTGCCAAGTGTGTGTGAGCCATCCGTAAAATTCAGCGAGAAGAAACTAACGGCAATAAAATAAAATGAAGTGGTCTTCACGAAAGAAATTTTGGACCGGGAAGCAGCGTTGCTGTCCGGAGAAAACTTTATGCCAAGGAAAATTAGACCAGTGCCGCTGCGTCAGAATTCTCAAGAAATGTGACGCAACCACAGGTTTTGGAAACTACAACGAATTGCTGGTATTTGATACGTCTAGTGACTGGAAAGGCAAGTTTCTATCCAACCAAAGGGTTTTATGTACTTTGAAATTCAGAGATTTTTGCGAAACTGTTGCATGTTCGAGCTATTTAACGAAGAGAGGAAGACTGCTGCGGATCCAAATTGTCAATCGTGAGTCCAAGGTTAGCCTAATGGTGGGAGCCGAGCACGACATGGAGCAGAGAGGGATCTGTTGCTATCTGGTCCAACTTGTTACAATTCTCTTAACCTGAGCCGGTTGGTTTAACACTTACTGCTAGCCACTGGTTGCTTGTAGCGTGTTTAATGCAAAGAACTGAGTACTGATTTCCGTTTGTCGAAAGAAGTATACTATCTTGTGCTTTAAGTATTTGAACATCCGACTACGATTTGTGGAATGATATATGGCTAGCGGCTTAGGTCTGATTCGTCTGTGTTTGGTCAAGAGCACTGGTTCAACCTTGACTGTTCACGTGGCAATTAGAGAGGTTACTTACAAGGACTGCATGCAAAAACATTAAGAGCTGCGAGTCGCAGGAGAAGTTCCGGTTGTTCAACACGCGATTATGGTTCACGAAACGTTTGCAAGAATCCACCCATACATACAGCGCTCTGAGAATCTCATGCTCTCCAACCAATTTAATCAACCCAGCTAATGAGCGTTGTGTTGTGTAAACGATACCTAATAATTTACATGTTCGTTGATTGTTGAAAAATAGCTCCAGTATTTTTAAAATCAATAACTGTGAAGCATGTTGTAGCTATATTTACCTCGAACGCATTAGCTTTTATTTTTTATTTTTTTAGCTGCTTAACGTCTCTTAATAGCGAGGTGTTTAGAGATGGGAAAGGCTTAGCAAAAACAGGAAACGATTCATAGTTTTACGAATGGAATTGAATAGGCAAACCAGATTCCCTATTGTATTTCAGATACCGTGAGTGAGGATATGATGTTCTGTCACGGAAATCATGTGAAAACTATTGAGTAGATTAGGTTGAGAATGACTGAAAATAAAGCAAAAACATTAGTAAGCTGACAATATAGCCAAAATTTTGTTCGAGATTTGTAGTTAAAAGGATTCGCTGTGGTAATCACACGTTGTCTTATCCATTACAGAATAATTATTGTCACCATAAATTCTGCAAAGAGAGGATTAGTAAACAAACCAATAAAAGTAACACTTAACGAATCATTTCGTTAAACAGAGGACTATGTTAATGGTGGGACTATAGAGCATGTTTCAAATGAGGAAGAAAACTACTCATATTAACAGAGAAAAGTATAGAAGCAAGACATATAGGAGAGTTGCTTTGCCTCTACAATTATAAGCTGAGTGTACTTATGGAACCTTATTTCTTTGTAATACATCGTCAACGTCTTAAAATAGAGACAATATATTTTAGTAACGCCCATTCACCCAATTAAAATGTCAGGAAATTGTGTAGTAAAAGGCCTAACTTTAATCATATTCAGTTTCTGATGTACTTCCTAATGGAATATATCGAAATTTTATGGAAGGTTGATCTGACACAATTTCAATGAATCTCATAACTTAAGAACATACACACTTTGCTTAGGAAATCTGAACTACAGGAAAAGTGTTTAATGAAGTACTGAATTCGGTTTTGCGATCATGAATTAGTAGAAATTCTGTCGTTCATTTTATGGATTTACTTTGGATTCAGAGAATATTATAGTAGAGTGCTGGGAATGTTCAGCGAAGAAGTTGATTTCTTTATAGTTCATTTCTAGGCCTGGATCTTATTAGAAGTATTAAAGTGATTGTGTTAACTGAATTGAATAATTTTTTAATGAACGCGTAATAACACAAAAAGGATCAAAAAGTTCTGCAATTCCTTCTGCACATTTGATTTTTAAGGTTCCTTACCAAGGGCTTTACAGTCATGTCGCCCTTAATAGGACAGTAGAGCTAAAAAAAAAGTTTTCAAAAATTACGATGTCGGGGGTGCACCTGAATACTTTTGGGGAGGAGCTTGTGCCCCCTAGCCCCCCCCCCCCCCCCACTCCCCATGGATCCGCCACTGCAAGAGTGCAACGGACGCCTGCACCTGTCGTTCTGATATCAGTGGGTCTGTCACAAGTGGTTAGATCTTATGCAATATAAATCCCAGTGTTCATATTTGGAAATTTTAAATTTTTCGTTGGTCTGAAACTGAATATAGTACTTAAAATTTGGAAGAGTAAATTCTTTGGTATTCAGAGAAGGAAATGGGGCACCGTATCCCATCATGTGTGGAATAGATGTTTAGAACTCGTCTAGTAGATGAATAACATATTTTTGTCTATATTTTTTTTACTTTATAATAAGGATTTCAGCGGTTGTTGAAGTTATCATTTGTATCTCAAAATACTATTATCTAAGAATTTGAAATTTGTTCCCAATATTCACCACATCCGGTATTCAACAAAAATACTTTCGTCTAATATATTGTGTAAGCTGTAAGCCAAACATTAAAAGTTATCATTTTGTGATTTACTTTGCATAATTATCTTAATACTATTATGTTAAAGGAGCTCTTAGTCCATAGAGAAATGGATCCATACAATTAAAGTGCTAGATCCGGCTGCATGATCGATACATTAGTTTACCTATTATATTATCCAAATGCGATTTTAATTGAAGAATAGTTATAGCGTCATACATTGTGACTTGGATGCCTAGAAAATGTTGCCACAAGTATCCTAAATTAGATAAATAATAATCGATAATGCTGGTGTTATTTCGCTGTTTCTGGTTCAAATACAAAAATGCGGACAGCTAAAGTTTTAGCAAAAGCGAAGTAGAAACCAATACTTGCTGGAACTTGAGTTTAAATTCCCATTGAATGCAAAGCCGCAATCCGATTACTCAATATTCCGAAGTGATTTCCTTCGCTATTTTCCAGTATTTACACCTAAACAGCATAAATACTTAATGAAATCGGACACAAATAGGTGTTACTCATCGTATATTGCATGTAATACGTTTCTTTGAACAATCAACATTTGAATATTGCAACTCTATAAATCAATTCATCACACTTAAATCAGCGGCGCTATTGGATTCCCCAACAATTTCAAAAATTTTGGGGTACGTTAAACTAAGGAAAAAATACAAATTTTGATTAAAAAAAATTGAAAATATGCATCATTAGAACATATTTTTTTTAAAAAAAATCGTATAAATCATATAAAAACATGAATATTTTCAGGCAATGAACCATCCTGTCATTTCAGAAGTAGCGTGAGGGCTCGAATCGGTGCAGTAACCATAAAATTTTGATAATGGATGACACACACTTTTTCATATTTTTCTGTTTTCAGTTTTAAGAGGAAGTTTTGGAAGAATTTGGAAATGAGCGTGCGGTTACGTAGAAATTGATGAACAAGCTATTTGTCACGAAAAGGGATAAAATAAGGAATTTCCACAAAGAAGATACTCAATTTTACAATTTTACAATATATGGATAATCAAGTTCATAAACGTTTTGATGCATATTATTTCAAGTTGACGAGATGTATGCAGCTGATAGATTCACTGGGTCAGTAAACAAACACTACACGGACGTTTTTACTTGAAAATGATATAGTGCTACTAAGAAATTTATGGCACTTCTGTGTTCGGTGGCGCTGACTGTGTAATTATGTTTAGGAATGGAAATAAGTGCTTATCTACTCATGTTCAGTAAAATGATAATATTATTTTTTGTATTTAAAGAGGATACTATATTAGTTTTGTGCTCTCCAACTTGTCATGCTGGGAAACCTCATGCAGACCTTACACGATCAATAGTATTGTCAATATCCGTATGGACAGTGCAGCCGCCAATGCTCGTACCACTTACTCAGTACTGCGCTACCATACACGGTCAATATCATTGACAATACTATTGACAATAAATTTGCTCAGTGCCTCTTTTTCTGCTTAACAGGCAGGGTCAATTTAAGTGGTTTTGATTTTTTTATTATTATTTCTGGGTTTTTGTTCTTCAAAAACACAGATAATTCTATGAAAGTGGCATAGCTATTATTTTGGCGCTTGAATTTACTTAGGGAAGCTGTGGTAGAAAGCGCGTCATACGCTTATATATGTTCTACTAGACGACCCGTGCGAAAATTTCGCGAATAAAATGCCATGAATAGTGAGGTTGAAAATAATGTCACCAAGTTCAGTCATTCCTCTTCATACTCCTACTTCATTTATCGATTTTGGTTATAAATCCAGCGAGATAAATGGCTCGAAACACAAAAAAAGTATTTTAGAAATATTGTCATTTTTGCGCTTTATGGGTCGAATTACGAAAAATTCCTTTCTCAGAATATAATACTACCACGGCGGAAACCTTAGTCTTTAATACGATATGTCATTTATCTATATCGATTTGATATCAAGGGAAATATAAGGCTCGTGACACAAAAATACTTTCTAGAACAATTTATACTTTTTCCCTTTAGTAGTTGAATTCCAAACACTTCTTTCTTAAAATATGATGTCAGCAAAGCTGAGACATTATTCCTCACAATCGTACTTGATTTATCGATTTTGGATAGATATCACGGGAGTGGCTCGAGACACAAAAAACGCATTTTAGAAAAATTGAATTGTTTGCCTTTTATGGGTCTAATTACGAAAAATTCCTTTCTTAAAATATAATTTTACCGCGGCGGAGACCTTATTCTTTAATATGATACCTCATTTATCTATATCGGCTAGATATCAAGGGAGATAAATCGCTCGTGACACAAAAATCGGTTATAGAAAAATTTATACTTTTTTCCTTTAACGGTTGAATTGCAAAAACATTCTTTCTTAAAATATGATGTCACAAAGCTGAGACATTACTCCTCATAATCCTACCTCATTTATCGATTTTGGTTAGATATCCAGGGAGATAAATGGCTCGAGATACAAAAAACGCATTTTAGAAAAAGTGACATTTTTGCCCCATAAGGGTCGAATTACGAAAAATTCCTTTCTTAAAATATAATGTTACCATGGCGGCAACCTTATTCTTTAATATGATACCTCATTTATCTATATCGGTTAGATATTAAGGGAGATAAATCGCTCGTGACACAAAAACGCATTGCAAAAATATTGATACTTTTGCCCTTTAAGGGTTGAATTCCGAAAACTTTCTGGCTTAATATATGACGTCACTAAAGCGGAGATCTTAATCTTTAAAACGATACTTCATAAAACGGTTTCAGATAGGTATCCAGAGAGATAACTGACTCGTAACACAGAAAACAGCATTTTAGAAAAATTTACATTTTTGCCCTTTAAGGGTCGAATTCCGAACACTTTCTTGCTTAAAATACGATTTAACCGAAATGGAGACCATAAGCTTTAAAATGACACCTCATTCATTGATTTCAGTTAAGTATGAAGGAAGATATAGGCTTGTGACAAAAAAATACCTTATAGAAATAATATATATGATAAGATTACATGAAGGCAAGTTTTCATAATTTTGTATTTATTTGTTCATTTTATCAATTATGTTTTTAGTGTATAGATATTTTTGATTCTTATCTATCTATGCACGATTCTGTTAACTTTCACTACAACATCGAAGGATATCAACGTATTGACTTGTTGACACTCCTACCTACATAAGTGTAGTTATGAGCTATTACATTGTCCCCTTGACTATTTAACTGAAAGTAAGGATGTGGTGCCAACTTGGTATATAATAAGCAAGGGAATGAAATAGGGATATGCGTTAACTACTTGAATAGATGGATATATATTGAATGTAACACACATTAAAAAATCACCATTTATCTTAAAAAAATGAAATAATTATCAAACATTAAAACACCAAAAGTACTGAAAAACCTGTATCAAGCAGTTTAAAATCTCCAACACTCATGAGTGGTGGAATAGTTCACGAATTTAGAATGCTACATCATTTTTGAAATCGTTGAGTCGAAAACGTGGCTACAACAAAACCAGATAACTCAGGTTTCCTGTACTATAATTACAATTTTTTCAGTATCGTGTTTTATGCTTTAGTTAGTGCCAAGAAGTAGAATATAATTGTAATGGATGAATGGTTGAATTTCGGATGAAGGGGCGGTGTTCTACTCCAAATTCAGATAATTATTCTAGGAGGAAACTTGAATGCACTCACCTTCAGCGAACACGTAAGCATTTTTCTCCCCTTGTGGCTTTACGCCTCGTCGAAGGCTAAGGTCATTAGAGGCGGGAGGGGACTGGGGACAAGGAACGGGAAGGAATTAGTCCATGGGCTTTTTGAAGGAAGCATCCCGGCATTCGCCTGGAGTGATTTGGGGAAACCATGGAAAAACGCATTTGTTGAGACAAGGCATTTCATCGCATAAAAATTTATTAAAACATCTCAAAGATTACTAAATGAACCAAGGCAAATATTCAGTTAGAGATTGACAACAGCTTGCATAGTTGTAGTAAACCTATTCGGGATATTGAATTCACTCTTTTGTTTGTTCAAAAACCTATCAGTCTACAGACACCAATAACTGCAGCTGTTACACTTGCCAATTGCTATCTGCATATTTTCTTGGAACAGGAAAATCAGCTATACCTCAAATCGTATAATCTGGGTGCAGAAAACTTGATATCTTTGAGGAGTACTGTACAAGGAAACAGTTCCCCGGTTGCCAGCGCAGTCCGTGAGAAAGTTTCTCAGTTTTACAACAATGAAGGAAAGTACTGAAGACCTTGTTCTCAGATTACTTCTTTTTAAATAGTGTTACGGCATACAACATTTTTATTTTCTTGTATTATACTACTATTATAACATAGTTTCTTTTGAACATGACTCGGAAAGCGTAGTGGGAAAACCACGTAGAACATAGTAGGTGTATTTTAGATATTTAAGAATAAAATATCAGCATCATCATCATCGTCAACCAGTTCAATCATTAACTGATGTGGCCTCCTAAAGTCACGAATTCAGGTTGAACTTGAACAGTCTTCTCCAGGTCACACGATCATGGGCGATCTTCTGCTATTTAACTACGACAAACATGAGAATGTCCTTGTTCCATCGGTCTGGTGGTATTCCTTTCGATCTGTGGTGGTATGTAGGTAAAAAATCAGATATTCTTGGTACACCAAATAACCTGCCTACTCCCAAACTTACAACATTTTAAATATTCTTGACAGTGATTTTAACGCTTCCATACCCTGTATCCCGTTTTTGTTAGTGTTTTCAGATATTTTTGAAACTGTAAGACAAAACATAAAACAGAACGTGGTGAGTGAACGGTTAATGTTCTGGCCTCGCATTCGGGAGGACGCGGGTTCGAATCCCCGTCTGGGCATCCAGATTTGGGTTTTCCATGGTTCCCCAAATGCGAATGCCGGGATGCTTCCTTCAAAAAGGCCATGGCCTAATTCCATCCCGTTCCTTGTTCCCAGTCCCATCCCGCCCTAATGACCTTAGTCGTTGACGAGGCGTAAAGCAATAAGTAAAATAATAATAATAAAAAAACATCAAAACTGAAAAAATTGTTACATTGGCAGAAGCTTAATCGTTAGGTGAAATCTTCCTCTTTGATGCTCTCGAGTTTTTGTATATTATTGGTTTCGAATACTGACATTTTACGAATAATGTAATTTGTAAAAAGAGAAAAGAAATAGCATCGTTTCGGAAGTATAAATGATTAGTGACGGGAGAGTATTCATATTATTAAATAGAGAACTAAACGAAACTTAAACTACTGTTGGTAAAAATAACAACACCCAGAAGCAATGATCTGAATTACTAAAAAAAATAAAAAAAGTCGGACGATATGTAGAACAGAGGTACCATAAGCGATTAGGATTGTAGAGAGATGGCGTGCACGTTAGCCCATTAGCGCCCTCTTTTGTGTCACGCCTCACCTATTCGATGTAAAGCCGGCAAACAAAGTGGAAATTTGTATGTGAGTAGCGGTATGCCTCTTAGACCTCAATGGATGAAATTGCAGAGGTTATGCTGCTACGGCAGTGATGAGTGTGTGGAACCATCGGATATGAAAGGGTCGTACTGAGCGACCAGCAGATACTGAACCACATGAAGTGACCACAGCGTGGGATGACCGACATATTGACTGCACGGCCGTAACCGACAGAGCATCTTCGTCCATTGTGTTGGAGCACTGCAAAGGTTGTGGACATGTTTGCGTCGATGGTTCGACGCCGTCTGGTCTGAGTTAGACACAAAGTCGCGCATGTCGTTGATTCGACTTCTATTGACTAGAAACCACCAGCACCTCAGTCCGCAATGAGCACGTTAAAGCAGTCACTGGTGTGCTTGATGGTAAAATGTAGTCTTTTCGGTCGAGTCACGTTTCAACTTGTCCATCGGTGATGCTATATATAGGGTCTCCGATTCCATGCCATGTCTAGAGGCTTTGATTTCAGCTTGTGGTGGCTTCACAGCGTACGGAATTCTCACGATCAAATTGCATGTACAATTTAGTAATTCTAATCATTTGTGCTCTGTCATGTGGAATAAATTTCATTGTACTTACTTGTTTCCCTTTTTTTGCTGCAATTTTCACAAACCGTAGTGTATGTTTTATTGTTAGTCATTCTTCATTAATTCAAATTCCCTCTCCTGATTTCTGAAAGTATTTATCTGGTGATGAAAACCAAATTATAATTCCGTACATTATTTGCGAATGAAAATATTAGGTGCGTCCACAAACAAAGAAGGTAATGGAGTCGGTCATTTTGGCCATTCCTTAAACTTCAACCAAGCGTGATGTGAGCTTAACTGAGATTTGTTCGAAATATTGACACTCGACCATATACCGTCAATAATATTGACAATATCCACTTCCCAATATTGATGCCTGAATAACAGAAAATCTCGATTTCCTTCTAAACTCCATCAATATTGACCATCAACACAATTTTAACCCTACACGGTCAGTATTATTGTCAATATAACAAGGTTTTAATTAATGTTATTGATCGTGTAGCGTCTGATTTAGACTTATTCGTGTACAATATTCACTTTGCTTTCTGTTATGCTACTACAAACAAATCACAATGTTAGAACTACATTCACACTTGCTATAAATATATGGTCGTTAATTTTAATCCACGTTAAACATATATTTTCTTCTCAGCTAACAGAAGTAAGATAATTCCTAAAGTGAACCCTTCAACAAGTGTTAATAAAAAAGTCAGCATAACAGTATTTTGAACATGCGTTATATATAAACGTTGAAATTAAATCCCAGGTCTAAGTATAAATTTTAAGATCTAAAATAAATACGAAAATTCGTTGATCATTGCCAAAGGTATCGAGTTCAAACAGTGGGTACATTGGGGACTACATCAAATCATATTTCTATTATATGGTTCTAATCGAATTATTTATTGATTTTTGCAATTCATAGTGACTAATAACTGTCAAATCTTTATATATAAATATGAATGTTTCTTTGTTTGTTCTTCATACAAATCCACAGTTTTCATCCTATCTCGATGAAACTTTGCACACTTTTCCTTTGAAACAAGGAGAAAAATACTGTCTACATTTGGTTGAAAAATTATCTGTATAAATAACACATGTTGTCTCATAACTTCGAAATACCGAGATAGACAGACACGTTGGATATGGACCTCTCCGTACCACGTTTCCGTGTAGTGGACTGGCCGCTAAGTGGATAAAGCGCTTGCTTATGTACGTAGTTGTCTCTGGTTCAAGTCTCCTTGGAGGCTAAGATTTTTAAAAATTGTTTTTCACCGTAAGAGTCAGGCCTGGGCCGTAGGTTATTCGGACTGAATGTTAAACTGTAGATATTAGAAAGTTAGGGGTGCAATGCGGGGCAAATCGTAGGTAGTCTTGCAATGTTGCAGGTGTACACTTTTTTACGTTATAATGATCCCTCAGGTGTTGTTCGCAGTCAGTGTGTGAGTGTGAACCACAGTAATATTATTATAAATACGGAAGTAAGTCTCCGTCTTTTTGTTACGTTTTGACGACTAAATGGCTATATCGTTGTGATGGAATTTTATTAGGAAATCTGTATGAAGGGTACAGGATATTTTTTACAGTATGATTAACAGTTGTAGTCACCAATTTTGAGACCTTATCGAATGGTGACAGAAATATGTTGGAAATTGATTATCTTCAAGAGACAGGTTCGACGGTACAATGATATAGTGTTAGCTTTCCTGTCATATTATTCCGACTTGATATTGTTTGGGACCAATCCTTTGTTATCAACAACTTTCTATACTTAATTCTGGCAAAAAAATCTTAATCCACGCGTACGAAGTCGCGGGTACGAGCTAGTATCATATAAAATAGTTGTTTTATTAGCATCAATAAATAAATAGTTTAAAAATTGCTTAAATACATTTCTAAGAGCTAAATTTTAATTTACTATCTTGTCACTTATAAATCCTCATGATATCAAAATTAAATTTGAGATTTCGTATGGGTCTCATTATTTTTAACCAAAATTCCTTATCCACAATAACAGGATTCAAAATACAGTCATTTTGGTGAAATATTATAACTGTCTTTTAGGTACCGCGAGCTCTTAATATACTTAGAACTAATAATACTTTACACTTTTCAAAAGTATTTCGATTTATGCTGTCGTAAACCAAGAAAGAATAGATGGTTTACTACTCATTTTTCTCATCGCTTATAAATTTCAATACATTTTGTTGACTTATATCGACAGCATAAACATTCATTCGAACAGTTGATAAATGTTCTCAGTGTACAATTGAGTGTATTAATAATTAGTTCGCAAAGCTTCACGTTGTCTTGTATTTATAAACCATTTATACATTAATAAATTACGAGGTACACATTTTTTTTAAACTTCCAATGAAATTACACATCCTTTTCGCATTGTGGCAAAATATTTTTGAATCTGTTCTGTCTTTCGTCCTTCAACAAAGTTTGATTTCTTCCACTGATGTACTATGGATTTCTGTGGTTCCACGAAAACAACATATTTGAGAAGTGTTAAGTTTCGAATACTCTGTTGTTTGGTGTTACAAACCGACGAACAGGCGAGAACGAAACCGACAAGAATTAATGTACGACACAAAGGGAAATAAAATACTGACAGAGAAGTGAAAGAAAATCCATCGTAGATCTCTTTGAACTCCAAAACCTGAATATGCATATTAGCTGTCACACAACAATGGTTCATTTATCTTCTTTTCTTAAAATGTTTCCACATTTATTTGATATTATGGTAAAAGGATCGCCATATTGAACTTAGTCTCTTCCAAGCTACTGGTGACTACAGTTGACTGAGCGAACCTTCGAAATAAATCTTGATCACTGAAAAGTGTAGTCTATTTTCGCAAATACGGAAACAGTTTGAGTGAGTGAATTTATAATACTTAATGTAAGTTAACAATATCAGTATTTATTACCAAGTCCTGAGCAAGAAGATTTATTTTTCACTTAAAATAATCAGCAACCTAGGGCTTTGTGGTGTTGAAACATTAATGATAATACATTTCGGAGGTTAAAATGGTGTTTCAGTTCTTTTGAACTATCTACACACTTTATTTCAGTGTATTTGCTAATGAATCGGTTTTACGCGACACATTTTTGTGTATTTACTTGCGGGTTTAGCGATACTGTCATCCGTTGAGCAGTCATAGAGATTCATTTATCTGGAACGTTTCTCTGTCTGTAGAAAAAATATGCTCATATACTGATAAGAAGAGTGTTGCAGCTCTGCACACTGCATCTTAGACACACTTATGTTGGCGGAAATATTGTAATGTTATGGAATGTGCTGGCCTATATTATTTTGAATGACGTGTATCTAATTATGTTGCTCTGCTGGTTCCCGTTTTGTAGAGAGCTTAATTAAGAGACTACACCTATACCAAATTTTAATGTCATCAGCAAAATTTTGTTATTCGGTCTCTGTCGCGAATGTGTCCGGAAACGCTTACTTTCGATGTTAGAGCTCATATTGTGGACGGCTGTGACACAATACGCCATTCTCCAGGGCTGCATCAGTGCATCAAGGATTCCATGCGACGGAGGGTGGATGCATGTATCCTCGCTAACGGAGGACATTTTGAACATTTCCTGTAACAAAGTATTTGAAGTCACGCTGGTACGTTCTGTTGCTGTGTGTTTCCATTCCATGTTTAATGTGATTTGAAGAGAAGTAATAAAATGAGCTCTAACATGGAAAGTAAGAGTTTCCGGACACATGTCCACATAACATATTTTCTTTGTTTGTGTGTGAAGAATGTTTCCTGAAAGTTTGGCCGTACCTTTTTGTAACACCCTGTATATATAAACGTTCTTGGAAAAACTTAAAAATCATATTGACTAATGATTTTTTTTTCCTGAGCTTAACATATATACTCGTATCAGGCTATTGAGACGATGAGTAATAGGAAGCTCGAATATGGAAATAATTTCACTTTTCTTACCAACAAGACCCACTTGCTACTGCAAAAGTCTTATGTAGCACGTGTATGAACTTCCCAACATTTTCCGTCCTTGCTGTCATGTTGCAGTTTCACTTAATACCAGCAGCTTGTGGGGCTTTGCAGTGTCAAACCGGTCTAATTTCAAGTTGCGTCACTGATGCTCTGGCTGTGGAAGTAGGACAGAGTATGCTGCCTGAAACCTGTCCAGTAGCTGTGTAGCATTCCGCTGACAGCTGTCGCATCGAGAACAGCAGTCTCATCATCAGGTAACGTCCTATATATTTCTCCCGACCTTGAAGATTTAAAGTTATTTTAAGCTTTATTAGTTTATCATTCAACCAGAAGGTATTGATAATACAATTAAATTAGAACATAGTTTCTCATTTCCTTCGAACACTGTTCTATGGAGAAAGTATTGCAATTGAGTAAAATTCCTGTATCTAGAATCAAGTAGACTTTTATAATTTAAGATTTTTTGAGCTAGCTAGCAGTTTAGTGGGTGATGACTGCCTCTTACTATGCATGTTTTGTGCTCTTCGTATGTGTTTCTCTAAAACCATTATATATATACATACATGCAATTAAGCAACCAGCAATCATTCCACTTAAAAGAAATTTCGTAAGTTAATGTATATAATAAAATTTCATAAAATTGAGGCTAATTGCTTTACTTTTTTTGTTAAAACCCATGAAGCCTTGGTATTTATCGATTAATTCAAATTTAGATATAAATTGCTAAAATCATCATGTGCGAAATTATAATAATGAACATGACTCTTTTGTAAATATGGTTTGTCAACAAAGATTATAAACAAAAACTTGTGATATTTGAACAGATTACAGAACCGACAAAACCTCGATATGGATATTATGACACATCATACTGCATGCACCATGTTATCGAATACGCATTAAAAAACGAAACCCCTACTGTTTCGCAATATTTTATTAACGTTTGTAAGGATCTCATATTTTTATCGATAAAATTCTTATTATTTTCTAGTATTATTTTTAGCAGTGCAAGCAAATACATAAAATCAAAAACTTGTTGCACTACTGTAGTTGATTTTTATTTATGAAATTTTACACTCCACACTTTTAAGAAAGAAAAATTTGGTTAGTGTTTTTAAACATTTTAGATAACTTTGTGTTCTTATCATATATCCTAAGTGGCAATTATGAAACTTAACGTTTTCATGAATTACGCTACAATAAACACTGAGCACCATTACGTAGCTAAAAGATTGTCGGTAAGAAGTGTTTTAACTAAAGAGTATTCTCGCGGTCTGACAATCAAACACAAGGAATTAAAATGTACGATTTTACCTGTTGTGTGTGCCAAGGATATTTCAGTGAGTGGGTGGTAAGTGAAGTTCTTTAGGATAGACTGATAGGAACTTATCAGGCACTGAAATAAGTTTTAATTCAGTGCCTGAAAGTCCGTATTTTTACATCGTATCTAACATAACACAATAAAGTAATTTTTAGTCAAAGTAATTGAAATTTCCGTCACGCTCAATGGAGCATATCAAGACATAAAAGAGAGGACTATTCGAGGCAATGAGATATTCTGATCTTTACACATCAACGAACGTAAATATTTATGAGCTATTATCTTACAATTTTCCAGATAATTGAGAACTGTCAATTAAAGTAAGATTATCAGAAAACATAATATTAATATAAAAGGTAGCAGGATGTCTTAGAAACATTCCTCACGATATCATTATTATATCAGTTTCTATGTGGTCCGATTAGAAGAAATGACTGAGAAGATTATATTTATTCATATCGTCAATTGTTTCGATTAATATTGCGGAAAAGTATAACATTTATTCAGAAGTATTCAAAGCTGTGAGACTGTTTCTCTTAATTGTTATAGATAAGTGTCGATGGATACTAATGTTTTTTCGAGATTTTAATAGTTTGGTATTAAGAGCGATAAAATATTTTTAGTAACAGTTTAAATAAATGTCAATGTAATCGTTCCAGGCTGACTTTTACATCGTACTGATGAAGAGGCCACGATTGCAAGAGGTGCTGAAAACCTGCTTGTTGGTGATGATGGTCTTATACGACTTCGTCAAGCATCTGGTCTTTTGTATTTTCCCACCTGCGCCCAAGGACATCCGAGGCAAAACTGTGCTGGTAAGATAAATGCTGCGGAAGCTTCTGAGCTCCAGTAAAGAGGACAACTCACCAACGCTAAGTTATCCACCATTTAGAGTTCATTACACGAAATAGCTGGTAAATTCTGTGCTTATTTTGTATATCTTACACTCTGAATTGAACATGGCGGGTAAGCAGTAGAAAACAGGATTCTCTGTGCTCATATTGCTGTCCCACTAACCCAGTGTAGTTTGTTGTTTTTCCAAAGTTACTCAAAGGTGATATTTTCGTGGTTACTTAATGTAATCTATGGTCGCATTAACTCCTCTCTATTGGCAGTATTGTAGTACCCCACCTGGACACCGGTAAACCTATGGGGAACTATGACGAACCTAGCAGCAGGCCGAGCGGAGACTTGGCCAGAATCAATGAGAGGAATGAGCGAATAAGTAAGGATCGATCATGGAAGTCGATCTGGAATCGGAGTGAGACATTCGTGGTAGGATCAACAGGGTGAATGATTTCATGAAAACGTCATACATACAATATTTACTATCACGACTGTACAAAATATACAAGTGATATGATGAATACTGATTATACTGCAAGGTGCTATTGCGCTACCTTCTGACATCCTGCTATGACATATACTGGAAAATGGTGGCTGATATTATTGTTTCGTGAATATAACCTTTTTTTTGGAGGACGGCAAGAGCTTCTGCAACTGAGGATGATTATCTAGCCCAGCAATCCCCAACTATAGACATTGTGGAGGACCCTAGCTCCCTATCTATGATTAAACGACGGCTTTCCACGTCCAACCATACCCTACAGCAGAGCCAACCTGTTATGCGCTGTTCATCTTCCTCGTGTGAGGCACCACCCAGCGGCTACGGCCGTCGGAGGGCAGCTCGACGTCTGCGTTCCCTCTGCTTCGACTGTTGCTTGCTGCGACTGATTTATGAAGACAAGACACTCTCCGATACCCGTGCAAACGTTTTTACACAACCTCCCACTACGGTCCCAATGTGGAGGGGCAAATGGTAGACCAATGATGAGGCCGATCCATGCCGTCATCTGTCCTCCTTAGCTTGACCATTGCGCACTTTTTTCCTACTGTCAGCGCTCTAAATACCCGGTCGATGCCTCTGTCTGGTTTCTTAAGATGTAACTTGTAGTCCTCATTTCATAATTAACAAATATGTAACTTATGAACCACGCGAACAACTTCGTTAGCTACAGTATCTTGTTGCAACGTTAATTTCATTTTGAAGTTTTTAAGACGTAGAATGGTAGTTACTAAAATGGACAGGATAAGGAATAAAGTGATTAGATGCACAATAAAAAAGGAACCCCTTCAGGAAAGGGTAGAGAGGACCAGATTGAGATGTTATGGACATCCAAAGAGAATGGAGGATCAGAGCATCCCAAGAAATATCCACGAAATTAAGATGCATGGTAAACGACGCAGAGAAAGACCAAGAGATGGATGGCTGAAAGAAGTGGAGGAGTGTGTACAGAAGAGAGAAGAGGACTGGAACAAGGTGGTGATAGAGAGATGGTGGCAAGAAAGAAGGAAATGGAGAGGCTTGTGCATGAAGCAGACCCGGCCAGTAGCTGGAAACTGTTGAGGACGATGATGATGACTTTTCATATAATTATTTACTGATTTCATATTATTTTAATACTGAACTTTTCAGACATTGAAATTTTATAATTTTCTATGGATCCAACACCGAACTGTATCTTAATCTGTACTTTTGAACCATAAAATACAGTCTGAATGTCTCGTTGGTTCCAAGGAATGTAGCAATCATATTTTTTACGACTAGCGTTTTCATATTTTCCATTTTACTGGTGAAAAAATGAATGAAATTGATTCAGAAGCACTGACTATTCAGACGACGGTCAGCAAACATAACATTATATTCATCAGGACGCTGAAGAGCTGAAGCAGCACTTTATTCCTCAAAACAATTGTAGTAACAGTGATCAGCACATTTACCGTTGTCTTCAAGTCATCCGACAGATTGGTGCATTTACCTACCAAGGGTCAGAGAGTACATTTTTCGTATAGACCTCGCGTTTAATAAGGATAATATTAGCGAAACTATTCTACACGTTTATGTGGAATTCAAAGTCACAAACATCATGTGAATGAGATGTTAAGAAACTTATAAAGTAGGAAATCTGTCATCAAATTTTAGTTTTAAAGAAAAGAATCATCTGAAACCATGTCAGCAGCGAGAATGACGACCGACTTTTGGTAAAGTTGGTAAAGAAAAAACCTATGTCCATTGACTCAGGAAAAGTACCAACGCTTTTTTAACATGTTTTTTTTCTCGTTACTGAGATACCAACTGCTTCGACGTTGAAATAAGTTTGTGAAAATATTTCCTGCAAAAGATAAGTCACTACTGTATTTACTTGTTTTTTTATTGATTCTTCTGTTTCCCCTAATAGAATGAAAAAGCTGGGTAGGAATTACATGAGTGTAATCGTTACCTCATATAATACACAATAATTAGATTTGACGGTGCAAAATCAAAGTAGGATATAAAAAAGATGATTAAATTAATGATTTGCTGTTTACTATCAGAAGATAAACCATAGATTTCTGATATTCGTTAAATTATTTAATGTTTATGTTATGAAGTGACAATATTTCGCATGTTGGAAAAATTAATCTTGCAACAGAAAAAAAAAAAAATGCTTTTGTATTTCTGCTATCATTGGACCTTTTTTTTGGCATTGGTGAGGCAGTTTTAAACATTTTTAATTAATGCCCCGATAAGATTAAAATTTTATAAAGAACTTGACTGCAACTGTAACATTTCTATTGCAAAACCTTTATAATAATTATTAAACTACTACGTTCAATACACGGAGTACGTGAAGAATTATTTTCTCACCTGTTATATAATGATGGTGTTGTCTGTCTTTATAACTCGCTTCAAACTAAACAGAAAATCTTCAGAATTTGCAAAGTAAAAAACCTAAGTTCGCAAATCAGCCAGATCACATCGAGTGATCAATACCGTTGATGTTTCTCTTAATCTACGTTATTGTAAACGCTTGACGTCACAAAATCGAGGTTATCAGGAAATAAATTCCCAGAATACTTTCTCTAAGCTTAATTTTCGTGGCATTTAATTTCAAATTAAATACTTCCATTTAGTTATGACTTACGATAAAATTTAACGACTGAAAAAAACGTGGAATAAAATTGTAATTTGCGACTGAATGAAGTCTTTACTGTTGTTGCCATTTTTCAACCAAAATTACCACGATTTCTGTAATTCTTTCTGTAATTAATAATTTACATTGAAATTAAGGCTATTAATAATTTAAAAAAAATCGTTCATGATTTTATTACTAGACTGAATTTAATGTTAAAATTCATGTTCGTATTTAAGCCAGATAAGGTCAAACTGTGACCTGTGACCTTAAATAAGGGAACCATTGTAGACCCGTGACTATATATATATAAAAGGTTACGGTCTTAGTTATAGTCTTAACAATATAAAGCATGATTGAAAAATGTCTGTTACCTTTGATTTCTTCGAAAGAGAACAATAAATACAAATCCTACTGAATTAGTCTCTTAAGCTTCTTTTATTTTTATATTATGGCATTACTCTTAGAATTTAATAGATTCTTACCAGATAATCTTGTTTAAAGCACTTACTGATTAAACCTCCTGTTTAACTTACTTTAATGTAGATCCACAGTATTGTTAGATTCTATTGTATGACCCATATACGCTGTAGGTGACGGGGTCCGCCTCGGGCCTGGGTCGTGCGTTAAGCTTGCGCCTGGCCAGCCACGGCTGCCGGCTTGTCCTGGTAGACATCAACCAGCAGCAGAACTCGCAGGTGGCGGAAGAGGCGCGAGCCGCGGGCAGTCCGCACGTCAGCTGCTTCACGTGTGACGTCAGCGATAGGGACGCCGTCATGCGGCTGGCACAAGAGGCCCCACACGTCGACATACTCATCAACAACGCTGGTATTATCTCCCTAGACTGTTTGCCTGGTGACAAGCAGTCTGAAAAAATACGTCGCCTCTTCGAAATCAACGTTATGTCGCATTTCTGGGTGAGTGACGGTTGGGTAATTTAATTCTTGTCATAGAACTACATCTTTACAATTCACGGTACTTCCCACAGTTACTAAATTAACTGACTAAACTGTAGTTGAAATTTAATTTTAATTTGGCCACAGTTATATAATGCGTATGTCTCACAAAAAGTAAGCAAGGTACTATATCAAATTATCCAATCCAGCATCGACTAAAAAGGGAGAAGTATGTCTGAATTTACCCTTCTGAAGTAATCAGTAACAAATAGCTTCACCATTGATATTAAGCTCCTTAACGTTGCTATCAGATGATGACGAGACCGTCAATTTAGTGGAGGATCCGACATCATTCATTCTTGTATACCATACGAGATTATCTCTTCCCTGGAAATATATTTTAACTCCGTGGACCTACTACTCAGAATCGCAGTAAAATGCGAACACTTAATTTCGGTATTAAAGCAAAAATCGAGGCTCCGCGGCATTGCGTCGTTTTCAGTTTCAGGAGGCTCAAAAACCACAGGTAGTTATTTTTGTTCTGGTTTCAGATCTCTTTTGTTTTTATGCATTCCCCATCTTTTCATACCTAGAACTAACCTGTTCATCTCATCAAAACACTACAACCTACTCCTTCAGTTACCTCCTTCACTCGTTCCGTCTAACTGCCTTCCTATTCTTTCGTTTCGCTAATCCATACAGTAACAAAGAAACCTATCTGATTTGTCTTAAATGTTACTATCACAGGTTTCGTCTTTCTATGATACTCTTCGTCAGTTTCTGTACTCGGCGTTTCCAAAAAATGTTGGTTTTCGGTCTTTATCTGTTCATCTAATTTCAACGTCCCACAATAGCAACACATTTAAAATACTTCAATTTTCCTTTTTCCTCGTGTTCCTAAATTCCAAGGTTCTCTTTTATTTGGTGATGTGCTTTATTCATAAGTACAGATCTATTAATTTCTTTCTCAGTCCTAAGTCAATAATTGAAACTGTATAATTTCTATTTTTCAAGAAGAGCATTTCGCTAGTGCTTTTATGCTTTTGACATGAAATTTGCTTCTGCCATCAGTTATAACTTCACTTCCAAAATAACGTAAATTACTCACTTCTCCTACTGCATCTGATTCTATTTTAAAATTTAATCTACTACTACTGCTATTATTTCTACCATTTTTCATGACTTTCATCTGGTTTTGATTTATTTTGGGTTTTCGTCTAATAGCATTTTGTTCACACCATTATATATCTGGTATTTATTAGTTCTTAAAGGTGATACTTACGAACTTATTTCGGTCAATTGATTAAAAGAATCTTATTTGAATCTTGGTTGGTTTTCAGCTTTAAAGTACTCACATAACGTCTAAATATAATTTGATTAGAAGTATTAATTATACTATGTTATATCTTGAAACAAAAACAAACAAAAAAACTGCAGACTGTAGGCCTACTTGATAAACGAATATTTTGTTTTATTATTTACATAATTTTTAAATAATTTGGCAGTATGGAGATTCGTGTAAGACATTTCCGAGTAAAGAATCCTGGGTTCATTATGTTCCAGATGGTCCAGGCCTTTCTGCCGGTGATGCTGGAACGAGACAGTGGGCACATAGTGGCCATATCTTCCATTTCCGGCTTGCTGCCGGTTCACTCACTAATTACTTATGTCACCAGCAAACATGCTGTAGTAGGTGAGTGTATGTATGCCCAGGAATCATTGTCTGCTAATGACAAGGAAACAAGGTTCCGATAAATTCTTCCTTAATTAAAGATATTGATATTTATAAATTTGTGGGAAGTTACAATCTGCCAAAAACAACATACATCCCAAGAAGTTATCAAAAATTTACATCTTTTTTTTAATTTGTCCAAGATATTAAACAAAGGTACTACACAGATTCCTTGGATATTTTGCACATAAATGGGGAATGAGCTAATATCGTCTCGGGGGATCGGAAAAGGTCAATAGGTAAAATCATTGTTTTTATGAAAGAAACTGTCAAATAGATTGAGCTCATACTTTTCCTAGTGATTAAGCTCGTCATTCCTCAAATTTGCATATTCCACTTTTACCCTGAATGACCTCTAAATTTGCAGAAGAGCAAAAACTTAAAATTTTTAATTAGTTTTATACGGGATTTTTTTCAAAACAGTTACGAAGGACATCTCGAAATATGGTGCAAATGCCTTTGAATATATCCCACATTGCTACATAAGTTCTTGTATGTTATAAAACTGGCGCTGTCTGCGAGAAACAAGATCAAAGTTCAAACAGGTTTTTTGGAATATGAATAAACCGTCAAATAGATCGATTTAAAAGATTTCGTAGTGATTAAGCACTTTATTTCTCAACTTTTGTATTTTCCACTTTTACCTAGATTGACGTCTGACATTGGCAGAAACAGGAAAAAATGACAATTTTGAACCAGTTTTTACAGTAATTTTTTGAAAACTGTGAGGAGGGATGCTTTGAAACATGATGCAAAAAGCTTTTAATAGATCACAAGTTGATTAAAAAACTATTCGCATTGTACAAAACTGACGCGTTCTGGCAGAAACAGCACAAGGGGAAGCGATCGACAGTTCACGTCTTCTTCGTGTACGAGATATTAAACAAAGAGTACTAAACACGTTCATAGGATATTTTAAACATAGATGAGGAATAACCTAAAGTTGTTGCTAAAATTAGAAGCTTGACCATTAATCATCCTACGGGGCTGGAAAAGGTAGAAAGGTTAAAACCTGAATTTTTAGGATATAGAAGAAACCGTCAAAAAATTGAGTTAATGTTTTTGATGGTGATTAAGAACGTTATTCCTCAATCATTTTATATTCCACTTTTACTCTGAATCTCTTCCACACGGAATTTTTACAACACAAATTTTTTAATCCTTTTGAATAGATATTTTTTTCGAAAACTTTGAGAAGAAACATTCATGATTATGGTGAAAAAGTGTTTAAATAAAACCCAATTTAATGTAGAAACTACTCACAAAACTCGCACAATCTGGTAGACACAAGATCAAAGGTCAAAATCGAATTTTCAAGGATATAAAAATATCGTCAAATAGATTAGAATAAAACTTTTCAGAGTGATTAAGAAGGTTATTCCTCATTTTTTGTGTATTCCACTAATACTCTGACTGACCACTGACTTTGGCAGAAAGGCAATAATTGAAAATTTCCAATCAGTTTTCACGGAAATTATATGAAAATTGTGTAAAGAAACATTTCGAAATAACGTGCTAAAAAACCTTTCAACATTCACACAGGCTTCTGTAAAAACTACTCGTATACAGCAAAATTGGCATGGTCTAGCAGGAAAAAGGTCAAAATTCAAAACCGCTTTTTTTTTTTTTTAGAATATGGATAAAGCGTCAGACCGATTCATTGAAAATTTTGCATATTGATTAATAGTTTTATTCCATAACTTATTTGCATTCCACTATTACTCTGAATAACCTCTGACATAGGTAATGGTAAAAACTATAAATTTTGTACCAGTTTGTACTGAATGTTTTGAAATACTGTGGAGGATCATACAGAAATGTGATGTTAAATCCTCTGAATTGATCTCAAATTGCTCCATAAGCCTCATATTTTACAAAACTGGAGCGGTCAATATTAAAAGTTCGAAGAATTTGGAAAAAACCGCTAAGTGGATTGATTTAAAATTTTGCATAGGGATTAAACAGGTTAGTTCTCAAATTCTGAGTATTCCACTTTTACCATGATTGATCCAAAAATCAAATGAAAATTTTGAATCAGTTTATAAGGGGTTTTTTTTTTTTTTTTTTTTTTTTTCTTTTGAAACGGTGCGGAGGAACATTTCATAAAATAATTCAAAAGCCCTTGAATAGATGCCAAGTTGCTATAAGAACTACTTGTATGTTACAAAACTGATTCCGTCAACATCACCGGATTCTGGAGGATATGGAATAATCATCAACTAGACTGAGTTCAAATTTTGGATAGTGATCAAGAACATTGATCCTGATTATACTTCTACAGGGGCAAAATGGCAAAAACTAAATGTTTTGAACCGATTTTACGAATATTTATTTTTGTTATACATATACGGTGATTCTGAACTTCTTGATATACGGCGCAAAAGGCTTTGAATAGATCCCAAGTAGTTGCATAAAATATTTATATGTTATACTGAATACAAATTGTTTTGGATGGCTGACGAAGTCCTTCATATTCCTCTTTGCTCAACCGATTACCATTCAAGGCAGACACGCAGCCTCTGTTGACTATCACTCACCAATAAAGGTATAATAAGAAACAATTTAGAAAATAATTTTTTTTAACTGCAACCTTATAAAAAACATATTTTTTAATTTTGTAATTTTTATTTCAAAATCGAGAATCTAGTTAGACCAATTTTTCGAAGAAAATAATGATAGTCAGTCAGGTAAAAGACGAGGTCGTCGGACCATGTCGAAGTCAGCAGGATATTGATGAAAATCGTGTGATTCCGCAGCAAGACTGTGATCTTGGTCCCGCCGCTCGTGACAATTTCCAAGGAAATTACGTAGTGTGAAGTTTTTCAAAAAACCAATAGCCACAATTCCAACATACAATAAAATGGCTTTTACTTATATTGTAGAAGTGACTACTGCCCACTTACTTAATTACTATTCTTTTTGCCTGCAATGAGTGTCCTGTAATGCTGGGAAAACATCTCTGGATTAAGAAGGGTTTTGTGATCGGAACACTTGGAATAGTGTATTGACTAGACGAATCCCCCAAAAATTTGAATCAGTTTTAAAAATGTTTCAGTTTAACAATTAAACGTACCAACGATCGACCGTTTAGTTCCAATTCCGCAGGTTAAATCTATATTTATAGTTTTATCACAGCCATGCACTTTGTTACAATTTCCGATTCAAGTTGAATTTGTATACAGCACACACAACTCTGAAATTTCTGATTGATATTGGAGAGCCAGAACGCAATTTATGAATAACTTATATAGCTATTTGAAGCTCTAAAACAAAATAAGGAAGGGTAAAAAGAAAACAAGGAAGAAGAACTCTGAAGACGAGGTTATGATACAAGAAGTATGGTTCGTCTAATGAAGTTTACTTTGAACCATTCCTATAGATCTATGCACCTACAACCCGGAGCTGTAAACACAGAATCCCTACCGTTGAAACTGAATTCTAATTTCGTAAATTTCAAAAATTATTTATTTTTTATAATTTGTAAGTGTATACCACTTTGTTGTTAAAATGTATTCTCATTTCCGGTATTTACCGGAGCAGATAAGACTAGCTTGTTCGCAATAAGTACCTAGAATTTGAAACATGAAGTGATCTTTTCTTTTTTGGGATGATTGGCTGTCCCCTGTATTGAGTTCGTTTCTTTGTCTGCATCCACGTTGACAATACTGACGTAACATACCTCACCGTTTGTATGGCAATATACACCGACGACGAAGGCTCTTCATATCATCTATTGTTGATTTTTTTAGGTTTGTAGAACTTTTCTAAAAATAAACACAAATTAGCCTAATTAGTTCTTCTGATACAACTTGTTGAAGCAGATACTACTATTTGGAACTGTCTGTTTTCAAGTATTGTGGAGGCTGCACAAATGAGACTCCTTTCATATTTTGTCTTTTCCATGGCACTTTTACTTCCGGAAAAACTCCATTGTGTTAGTCACCAACAAGTTTCGGTGCAAACGGGGAAGTAATGGTCCTCTTGTAGCAAAGGCAGTAATAATTCGTAGTCATACAGACGAAGCGTTAACTCTTTCTGTAGATTATACACACAGTCATCTTGTATGTGTGTAAATGTCTGTGATGATGGTTTTTTTTTTTTTTACTTATGGCTTTACGCCTCGTCGAAGTCAAGGTCATTAGAGACGAGATGGGACTGAGGACAAGGAACGTGAAGGTGTTCAGCCATGGCCTTCTGAAGGAAGCATCCCGGCATTCGCCTGGAGTGATTTGTGGAAACCATGGAAACCCAAATCTGGATGCCTGGATAGGTATTCTAACCGGTGTCCTCCCTAATGCGATGCCAGAGCGTTAACCGCTCACCCACCAAACTCGGAATGAAGGTTATTACATTTTCTGTGTTGTGTATATGAAAGAAAGATAAATTATACCCAACGCTCACCAATGTTGAAGGGAGTAGGGCAGCAGTAACAAAAAATAACACTCGTACAACTAAAACACAATATTTCGAGCAAATCCCTTTTTCAAGAACATAGAAATATGTGTCGAAACTCGCGCAATCGTATATACATTCGGAATATTCAGAATGATGAATCGCTGGATGAAATCACGGTTGCAGTGTTACACTGATATCGGATTCAAGAACAAAAATTTGTACAAAAATAAACAGCGTTACAGATCAGTCGGCAACTCATTGAACTCGGTAAGTAGTAAGATAACCCGTTGCGCAATACATGTGATATTTAGATCTTTTTAACACAGGGAAGTGGGTGACTTTATCCTTTTTTTTTTAATTCAATGGGTTTATTGAATCCTTATAACATTACAACATTTCTACATTACAAGATTTGAGTTTCATAATACACTCTACATTACAGAAACATCAATATGAGTACTCTGGTCAAATGAAGAGGCTATATGCGTCATCAAGATTGGTCACGGAGAAGAAGTCCATCCAGATATGCTCCGAAGTGGCGTTTGTACCTCGTTGATTTTTTTAAATTCCAAAGTGTTATTTTAAGTGTGGATAAATAATCATCTAGATCCTTAGGTTTCTTTATTAGAATATTGTACACTGCTTGTCCTAATATCCAGACCAGAGAGTTATGTTTTTCCGGTGGCATGGTCTTGATGTCTGGTCGTATTAGAATCTCGCATGTAACCTCAGCTGGAGAAGTTCCTAATAGAGTTGCCGTTGCATGCTTCGTCCAATTCCAGATATGTGCATCCTTTCCACAAGTAAAACGATGAATTAGTGTGTCAGTATTCCCACATGTATCACATCTATCTGTAGATATCATATGGATTCGAAATAATCTCACATTTGTAGGTACAGTGTTATTGACAACTTTGTACCACACGTCTTTGAACTTTAAGAAATATATTAGACCATACGTTTCGCCAATTTGTATCTGCGAATTTTGATTCAACAATGTTTTTGTGTCCTTCAGATGTCAAAGTTTTGTATAGATCTTTGGTTGTTTTATCCTTTCGGGCTGCTGTAATATAATAGAATCTTATATATTCGAAGGTCTTGTCAATAAGAGCAATATTTATAGGCGGATCTATACTGGGTGGTTTATGTAATTGATAATTTGTGACGTTATGGTGTTTTTATTTTTCAGGACGTTATTCATAGCTCGTAAGAAAATAGCCTTTGCTTTGCAGCTAGCGTCCATTAGACCCAAACCACCTCTTGTTGCTGGTAGTGTCAGTGTTTGAAAATTGACTTTAAATAATTCGCCCTGACATAAGAACCAAGATATGGCACGTTGAATATTCTGAATTATTTCCCTGGGAGGCGGAAGCACTTGCGCTATGTAATTTAGTTTCCCAAGTACAGCCAAGTTAATTAGTCTTGATTTTTGAATTGCGTTAATTTGTTTGCTTCTATGAAGTTGTAACGTTCCCCTGGTACTATTCAAAACATCACCCTCCAAAACTACGCCCAGTGATTTGTGCGTATATACTTGTTTCAATTCCTGCATATCGGTGGTAACTTGGATTCCCGCTCCAATATGAAGGATCGCTCATTTAGTTATGTTAATTACAGCGCCACTCGCAGTGCTGAATAAATTTAATTGATCTCGAATTATATCCAAGTCTTCGTCGTTGGTAATGTAAAACCCTATATCATCGGCATAAGACCTGCCTGTATATCTTTTCCCTTGGTAAGTTATTCCATTGGTCAGGTTATAAATTGACCGCAGTAAGGGTTCAGTGTAGAATGCGAAAAGAATCATTGAACGTGGACATCCTTGTCTTACTCCTCGTCCCATAATTAAATATTTTGACATAAAACCGATAACTGAAATTCTTGTTTTTGCGTTAGTTATTAATTTTCTGATAGCAGAAACAAAAAGCTGTGGTATACCCAGTTTTTTTCATGGTTTCTAACAGAAATCCATGATCGACACGATCAAATGCCTTGTCCAGGAAGAAAATTCCCGCCTTTAGTTTTGAATGCGCTGCCAAAGCTATCACATCTCTATATTCTAATAGAGCCTGTTGAATGCCACGGTCTGGTATAAATCCTGATTGGTAAGGACCGAAAATTTTCGTTAAAAGAGGAACTATTCTTTTTTAAGAATGCGTGCCAAAATCTTATAATCAGAATTTAGAAGAGTAATTGGTCTTAGTTTCTTTAAGTCATTAGTGATAGGTGTTTTGGGGATTAGTACCAGAACACCTTCATGGACGGTATCAGGTAAATTATCGAGGTACCAGATTTCATTAAAAATCTCGATCATTTTTCTCGAAATGATCTTCCAATAACACCTATAAAATTCAAGAGGGAGATCGTCGATTCCCGGTGATTTCCGTAATTTCCCGTCCATCAGAGCAAGTTCTGCCTCTTCGAGTGTGATACGATCAGATAAGCTTTCTCTTTCAATGTTGCTTAGTGAAATAATAGGAAAATTTAGTATTGCATTTATATCTTCACGTTTAGATGGTATAGTTTTGTAGAAATTTGAAAAGTGATTCCAGATGGCTAATGAGATAGCATTTTGGTTGATAACGCTAACACCCTCCGAAGATGTGATCTTTGTGATAAGTTGTTATTTCTTTCTTTTTGTCGCTTTAATTAAGTGATAAAGAGAGGATTTTTCCCCTTCAATCACATCAACAGTGTCGGTATTAGATAATAGGGTTTCCATTTTTGACGCTTGGAGCTTCGTTATTTTCGCTTTGAATTTTTTTATCATCACCAAATCTTGAACGGTGTGGTTTTCTTTATTATATAATTCTCTCAGACCCTGAAATAAAATTCCATGGTGTGATTTAACCAAAGATTTTTCATACGAGAATATGCCATGATCGTTTGCCTGATTTTGGGTTTTGCATAGGAAAGCCACCAAGCCAAATTAGAATTGTAATTCTGACAATGATTGATGCACGACGACCAGGTATTGGTAACGAGCTCTTCACACTCTCTGTCCTTTAGCAGAGAGGTATTCAATTTCCAGAAACCCCTACCACGAACGAGTCTATTTGGAGACATCTTAAAGCGGCAAACATATGCACAATGGTAGGAGAAATTTAATGGAGAAATACCATCACTACTTACCGAGGGTATTAGGTTATTGGTAGTATATATTCTGTCCAATCTACTTTTTGATGTGGAAGTTATGTGCGTAAAACAAAGCTGATTTTCATGTAACGTCCGGAAGGTATCATACAGCCCAATACCAGCCACCATCATTCCTAGCTCTGAACAGAAGTTGGGGTTGGGACTTTGGTCGATATGATCTAAGACACAATTGAAATCTCCTCCTATTATTATTCTAGATGGCTTTTTTCGCAATAAATACGGAATTTCTGTTTTAAAGAAAGTTGCTCTTACCGCTTTTTTATTTGTACCTGATGGAGCATAAACGTTAACGAGACATGTATCGTTAACATAAAGAGAAATTCCCCTTCCAGAGACTAAATATTCAACGTCTTTGTAGGCCAGGCCATCTTTGATTAAAATAGCAGTGCCAGTTTTGTTTATTGGATTTGTATTACTAAGGCTTTCAAAACAGGCGATCACCAAATCTCGAATTATCACTTCTTGTAAAAGGGCAATATCAACCTGACTCTGGTATAAAAATTGTCTCAGACAGTTTAATTTGGTGGGGTTAGTAACGCGGTTGATATTAACTGTCGCAACAATTATGGTTTGTTCCATAAGGCATGTAATTATAGATGTTCCAACAACAGCCGATTTCAGATCGCATTTTCCACATCATCAGCCCATGCTATTGAATGTTTTGCGCTCAGCTTTGATGTTTCACTGTCAATTGTTTGTGGGTTGTCATTAACATGTTCTTCATCGATTTCCATTTCATTCTCCGCATCTTTTCCCTTACTTTCTGTCACATATTTCGCGCCTGTCATCTTCAGGGTCTTAATTCTTTGTTCATGTGCATGTGCATCTTCTTTTTGCTTATTTTTAGCAAGTTTTGTTTTTTTCATTTTAGGCATAGGATCTTTATCATCTTCTACTTGACGCAAAGAATTTACCTCTTTATTATACTTTGGTGAAGTGCAAGGATTGTTGTCTCTGGAGTGTGGCATATCTTTCTCTCGTTGTTTGTCGGCGGATGAATTTTCAGTGTATACCATGGGGTTGTGGTTACTTCCGCGTGCGCAGACATTCCCTATCTGGTGAGTATCGTTCATATTCTCTGATTCACTTTGTTCTAATGAAATTTCATTATTGTTACCAACCTCCGTAACATCGGTGATATTCAAATGTACAAATCTGCTATCAGGAATATTTTTGGTATGCGTTTCTGCAGTAATATTGCACAAGGTTGGAAAATTCGTGAGCTGGTCTATATTTTTTGACACTGGAATTGAAGTCTCCAGGTACCGTATCAGTATAAGTCGTGGGACGTGGAAGGTTCAGTCTCTCGTTGATATTTGAGCTTGGCCCTACTTTACGTCGTGGACATTGTGCACGAAGATGTTCTAGTGAATCACAAAACGCACAAGTTCTCGGTTGCCCATCGTAAATAACTAATGCTTTAAACCCTTGTACAAACACATATGAAGGAATGTGCTTTCTAAGATCAATTCGTGCTACTTTTACGCCATTATCCACTTTGAATCTCATATTCCCTGCCCACTTTTCCACATACACTTGTAAAACTTTACCACACGATTCTAGAGACTGTTTGATTTGTTCATTACTGATCTCAAAAGGGATATTGTATAGCTTCACTGAACGTAAACCTATACCAGCATAGCATATTTTGACATGACTCACCTCTCCCGTTGAGTGTACGAATTCGCAGTCACCATTCGTATTTTCCATGACTCTTGCACAACCTTTGCCATTCCATAATTTTACATAAACTACATTTTCTAAAAAATCGTACTGGAGACCTATAACTTCATCTTCTCGTAGCGCTATCTTTTCATACATCCACTGATCAATCTCATATATTTTGGGTCGAGGAAAACCATATTGAAAGCTGACCATCAGTGTTGTTTCTCTAATGGCGTTTTCCATTCTAATTCTATAAGAACTCTTTCACACTAAAAAGTTCTGAAAACAACATTTTTATGTGCCCAAAATCAACTTATGAATTAGTAGCGATTCGGAAGCTGTTTTTTACAACGGGCACCAAAGATGCTACTGACGAACTGAACAGGGTAGACATAGGAAGCGGACTGGATGAGACCAGGACACATGCAAACGACAAGTGTACGAGGAAAGAGGGGTGGGAGTGGGGACTCGCCCTCTGCGCGATGAAAGTCACCCACTACTCAAGGCGATATCCGTTAACAAACAGTGTTGGGATAATTTCAACAAAGTGGCTTTTGCTGCACAAATTACAGTACGTAACGTAAGACTTCGAAAGATGATTGGTGTCATATGAGAGATTTGAGCGTCAGACAGTTCAATAAAGACAATTGGTAGCAAACACCCCGAAGACTTGAGAACAGTTGTGGTTAATTGTTAATTGCTAAAAACGATTGTGAGTCACGTTTAAGAAAATAAATCTTTTCTGGAAAGCAATGTAGAATCACACCTTGGCATCTGCACTAAATGTCAGTAAGAGCTGTGTGGCACGGTGTGTGATGTTGTAAATCAGTATCAAGAGATAATTTTTAATAAGAAACAAATATGTGCTGTTTCTGATTTGATGTGACCTATCTTGAAAGACGAGTCCTGTGACTGACCGGTTAATTCTCTACGATGTAGACACTACGGGACCTTGGGTGACATCACGGTCTGTCAAACGAGAAATCATCCATGTCTGAATGTAGAGGGTGACCAGAGAGCTCTGATTAACATCATTGGGTGATTCCGTAATTCAAGCACGAATGAGACGTCTTCATTTTCATTTTGGTTCACCAGACGCAGCACATTTGTAAGCTGAGAGCTGTGTTCTTTGAGTTAGTAGGACGATATGTTCGTGATTCGACCGTCAGCCACGTTAATCGCCTCATGCCTATTGACGTTATCCGTGTTAGCAATACATTGTCTTCATAATTTTTTTACTGCACACGCTGATAATGGTAATTCATTATTTCTTGGTGATGCTATTCTTCCAGTCAATTCATTCATTTGAAATATATATTTAATTGGATAGTTACGCGAATTAAGATTAAACTAGCCGACCCGTGCAAATATTTGGAATACTATTGAGATCAGACGCCGAATTGTAAATATAATAATGTGTGTCTAAGTAAATTCGAGTATTTAAAAAATGAGAGGTATTTTATTTCGAAGAGCACTAATAAATATCAGGCTTATTGTAAAAAGTTGTTATCATTACATACAGTATGTTTAGGTCTCTCTGTTGTACCCCTTGGCATCGTGAGAAATATCTTCTCCCTCTTCTTATTTCTCTCTCGTCATCGGCGGCACTGCCTACCGTTCTCTCGAAGCGATTGGGGCAATATTTGTACCTCAATATATCTTCTGTCATATTGTTGGTACAGGTTCCAAATTTCTGTTGTACATATATATTAGCAATTTTACCAAATGAACTAAATTCCATTTCGTTACTGTTCTTAGTTAGGATGTTATTCAGTTGCAAACTCCGGTGATTTTGTCACTCACTCGCTCACTCACTAATGATTATCACTACTCTAAGGTTCTTTCCGAAGTGGTAGAAATCTGAAATTTTGTACACAAATAAAATTTCACCCCCATAATATAAGAAAAGTCTTAAACTCACAAATTTCCATTTATTTACTTATGGTAGTAGTAAACCAGCGGCAATGTGCAATGCTCGGTTACAGCACACACCAATTTATTATTTGCAGATTGGGGCATTGTTGATAACGTATATTGATGTCTTCAGTTCTGAAGTATTCTTATTCACCGATTTTCAAATATAACTATTACATTTGAGCGACGATTCAGAATAAGTGACCAAATAGCAGAAAGAAATGAGATCCCACAACAAAAATTCTTGTAAAAATAAGCCAAGTTTCATGCTTGTTTAGTAACAAAAAGTTATGAGATTTTTTTCTGAACCATGTCTATACTTCGCAGTGTGTAGTGACTTCACTTTCCGAAACAGAATTGTTTCTCTCTGTTCTACAGGTCGTTTATTTAGATTTAAAACATTCTGGTGACTTGGCTGTTATGCATGTCAACTTTTACTGAAATGGAATGTATAATGTATATGATTTATTCCAAGACTTATGAAATCCGAAAAATTTCTAGCAAAATCTTGGCTTTATGTATTTGTAAGTTTGATGAAGCAACACATTTAATGTATTTATATAGGTTTAGTAAAGAATGACATGCATAATGACCAAGTCAGCAGAACATTTTTAATTCTAAATAAACAACATATAACACCGGGAGATACCATTCTGATTCAGAATCTAGTTTCACACTGCAAAGTATAGACTTGGTTTAAGAATAAGATCTCATAACTTTTTGTCACTACACAAGCACGAGACAATGACAACTTTTTATAAATTTTAGATAAAATTACTACAGATCTTTTAAAGATTGTGGGATACGATAGTGTACCTTACCTTGAAATTTTATTTAAAATGAGACTGGAGTCTTGCTGCTTACCACGGGATTGGAAAAGAGTGATAGTAGTACCGGTTTTATAAAAGAGGGGTTACAAATAGGGTTGAAAATTACAGGCCAATAAGTTTGACATCAGTGATAGCAAAATGATGAAGAGTTTGATATGTAACTACATCAGAAATTTCTGGTTTGCAGATCGGCAACATAGCTTGAGGCAAGGATATTCATGTGAATCTCCGATGGTGGACTATATGCAAGATATTTCAGACGAATTGGACAGTGGAGACCATGTTGTTGGTGTGGCACAAAATCTTTCTAAAATATTTGACAGAGTGAACCGTAAAATGGTTTTAAGTAAACAGAAATCTAAGTTACTTGTTGGGTAAAGGAATTCTTAAAGCCAAGAAGCAAAGTGTTAGAGTAGAAAATACATTATCAAAAGAGGTGGAAGTATATATGGGAGTGCCACAGGGTAGTGTATTGGGACCGTTGCTGTTCATTATTCTAATGATGATGGGTTGCGTTCAGAATTTAGGTTTTTTGCAGATGATAAAATGGTATACAGTAGAATCAAAACAGGTGAAGATGGAAATAACTGCAGGGTGACATGGATAGAATATCTGAATGGGTAGGTCAGCATGGAATGAAGATAAATGCCAACAAGAGTCAGTTTACTAAGTACAAAGAAAATACTTATGATTATAGGCTGGGGTCAGAATTTCTTGTTGAAGGCATGAAGTGTAAGTATCTTGGCAGAACGTTTGATAACTCAAGTGGTCAGAGCACATTGGGCAGGTAGTGGGAAAAGGTTACAAAATTATTCATTTACTGGAGAGGGCGATGAGAGGATGTAGCAGAGAAGTTAGTGAATTGGGTTAAAACTAGGGGAATTGCCACCTGAGCGATAGCTCCATCGCATTTTAAATTTATGATCTTAAATATACATAAAAACAGAAGTGAGTTTCCCTATATTTCACTTTTCAGCAGTCACTAGCTAGCACATATCACTGGTGTGTGTATGTGGCACATAGCATGGAATTTCCTGTCATACACAACATTGCTTACGAGTACAAAGTTAACAATTCAGTTGTTGACACTGTGGATTCCCTGAAGTATCTAGGCGTTACAGTACAAAGCAACATGAAATGGGACTTGCACATAACTTCCATCGTAGGCAAATTCCAAACTACGATATATAGGGCGTATTTTGAGAAGTTGTAATGCTCATACAAAGGAAATGGCGTACAAAACACTAGTATGTCCGTATTTGGAATACTTTTGTGGAATTTTGGATCCGTACCGCAAGGGATTGATTGACACATTGGAGAGGGTACAGAGGAAAGCCGCTCATTTCGTGACTGCTAGTTACAGTCCTTACGTAAGTGTCACAGTGCTGATACGTGGGTTGGGCTGGGATTGTTTGACGGACAGATGACGTCGTTTTCGTTTGAATTTGTTGGAGAATATGCGAAAATCTTCAATTTACAAATGAAAGGAAATAGTTCTTCCGTCAACCTATTTAGGTTGCAATGACAGGAGGGATAAGATTCGAGAAATAAGATGCCGTACTGATACATTTATGTATTCATTCTTTCCTCGTTCTGTTCGGGATTGGAATGCACTGAATTAGGATTGGTGTTTAGCACCCTCTGCCACCCACAGTATTTGTGATTTTCAGAGTATAGATGTAGATGTAGATTGGCCGAATGACGTTAGCTGTAGGAGTGTTGGAGATGTGGCGGTTAAAGGTGGTCGATGTAGGGCTTTTTCATATTTCTACCATTGACTTGTGTGTCCCTAAACTTCTCTTTTCTGTCACAACTACGTATCATAGACCATTGGTGTATTGTGTGGTATTAGCATCGGGTCTCCCATTGTGCAATATAATGGTTGCATGTCGGTAGCTAAGGGGGAGTTGGAGCTATGGTGCTTGAAAGTGGTCGACTTGTGGCACTTTATCATTTCGACCAAAGACGTGTGTGTCCAATGTATCACTTTTTAACCAAAAGTATCCAGCACATATCACTGGTGTTTGTGTGTGGTAGTAGCATACATTCGCCCATCGTGCACAACGTTGGCCGATTTTTGGTAACTGTGGGGTGTGGGAGCTATGGTGGTTGAAAGATGTCGATCAAGGACATTTTCATATTTCTACCTAAGACATGTGTGTCCGTATATTTCACTTTCCTGCCACATTTACAAAGCGCAGATCATTGGTGTTTGTGTGTTGTAGTAGCATCGAGTGTCTCATCGTACGCTATGGTGGTTATATGTCGATAGCTATGGGGAAGTGGGAGATATGATGGTTGATATTGGTCGACGTATGGCATTTTCCTTTTTCTACCAAAGAAGTTTGTATCCCTATATTTCAACTTGCAGCCAGAACTACCAAGTGCAGATCACGGGCGTTTGCGTGTTGCAGTAGCCTGGAGTTTTTCATCTTGAACTACGGTGATTGCATGTCACTAGCTGTGAGGATGTGGTAGATATGATGGTTGTAAGTGGTGGACCTGGTATAAAAATAGACATGCGTCCCTGTATTACATTCCACAGCCAAAACTACCTAGTGCAGTTCACTGGTGATTGTGTGTGGCATTAGCCTCAGGTCCCCCAACTTGCACCATGGTGGTGTCATGTTGGTAGCTATGGGGTGTGGGAGTTATGATGGTTGAAATTAATCGACGGAGGGCGTTTTCATATTTCGACCAAAGACATGAATGTCCGTATATTTCATTTGCGGCTATAAATACCCTGCGCTGATCACTGATGTTTGTGTGTGGTATTAGCCTCGAGTCTCTCATCGTGCACTATGGTGGTTACATTTCGGTAGCTATCAATCAGAATTATTTACAAACACGAATGAAGTCGTGGGCACCAACTAATAAAATAATTGTTTTTGTGGGATAGACGTTATATCTTATCTTTAAACGAGCAATGCTTGTATATATTTGTAATCTCCAAAACGGCTGTAACGATTTTGATGAAATTTCGTATTTAGATATCATTTTGTTTTTAAGATTACCTAAATAGTTGTCTTCCCAGAAAAAAATGCTGTTTTACTAAATACTAACAATTTTTACACTTGGTATCTTTAAAACAGCTCCAACGGCATATCGTAGACGATTCAGGTACCAGAAAGTCTACTAATAGTTTCTGTTTGGTTTCAACGAGGAACTCCTATATAATTATTTAAACGAACAGTTCTTGTATAATAGCTGACCCTTGGGAATACTAGCACTGTTAGGTTGTAAAATATTTAAAAATGAAGATATTTAAAAAATAGATAATGACTTTGTTGGAAATGATGGTTTACTTTATGAAGCTTCTTTGAAAATAATAATAGCAATTATAACGTAATCAACGTTAACTTTTTGACCGTATGTGTCTTTAACACAAACATCAATATTACTGAATAGTAAAAAGTGGTTATTATTAAATACTACCAGTTTAATTGTAAAACATTTAAAAAGTAGATATTTAAAAAATAGATACTGGCTTTTTCAGGTGCGATTTTTCAAACTTTATATTACAAAACTTCTTTCGAAACAATAGTAACATAGTAGCAGAATTTTTATCTCGGAAACGGCTGTCGTAGAAGTTTCAGGTAATGCCTACTGATGTTATTTACTGTTCCCTTTGATTCAAGCAAGGAAATATGCACTTCAAAATGCCTAGGAAGCCGTTAAGAAAAACGTTTAATTATTTTCAAGAAAAAAAATAATAACATATGTGACATCCCTGAAAAAATACTAGCTTAAAAAAAAAAAATCTAACGACACGTAGAATTTTGAGGAATCAGTGAGCCTCCTTTTATATTTGGTTGTAGTAAGCTACTGTGTGCTTCGAAATTCATAGGAAGCCTTTAAGAATTTTTTTAAGTACAGTCAAACTTCTCGCAGTCAAGACTTATCTCAAGAAAAGATAAAAGATGATTGTGGGCCTCCATATGACATTCGGGTAAACGAGAATCTAACCTCGTTTGGCCATCCTGGCTGAGGTTTTCCGTGGTTTTCCTCAGCCACTCTAGGCGAATGCTGGGATGGTTCCCTACAAGGCCACGGCCGATTTTCCATCCCCCTTCCCTCCCCGTAGTAGTAGATTGGTTGGAAAGAGTCTTCGTGACTATCCAGCAGCCCGCCTCCCAGCCTTCAGCTGGGAGGAATGAATAGTAAAAAAAAAAAAAAATTATTCACGATTTTTATTTAACTGACTACTGTTCTTATGTAAATAGGAAATAAATGTATAACAAATATGGAACCGTCTAGCAGCTCAAATATAATTAGATTGGATAAAAGTGGTTTGCTGCGCTACGATCCCGGTTTCAAATCCCAGTCGGGGTAAGAATTTTTAAGATTTGTATTTGATCAAACGAACTACGCTGGGGCGTTATGTGGTTCGGATTTTACATTAAACTGTAGGACCCAGAGGAAAGGAATTGGCCGTCCTACCTCTGATACAATGGCTTAGTATGCCTCCTTCGGGTTGGGTTTGTATGCTGTCTATATATTTAATCTATCCAATTTAATACTATCTTCTTCTCTTCGATATCGGCCATCTAAGGTCCACGAAAAGTAATCCCGTGCATTCATTTCGATGCTTCTTTTGTTGACTTCTAATAGTTCTTCATCCTCTCACTTTGCTGTTTCCTCCTTTCTTGTGTCCATATGTTACTACCTTTTCTCTTCTCCTTCTCCTGGAAACCCTTGAAATTTTGGATCAATCTCCTAAAAGTTGCTCTATCTTGTATTAAATCTTCTGTTATTCCGATCTCAATCATATCTTTCTTTACTCATTGGATCCACTGGATTTCCTTCTTACTCTTGTAAAAATGATTGAAAATTCTTTTTGTAAGTTTATTGTTATCCATTTTCATTATGTGACCAAAAAAACTGATTCTCCTCTTCCTGATCGTGTCTGAAATCCTTTCAGTTTCTTCTTCTTTGAATAGATCTTTATTCCTCCGGTGGCTAAACTCACCACTTTCAATTTTTAGTGGTCCCAAACTTTTCTCAAGATTTTTCTTTCCCTTTTCTCTATCTCTTCTATTTCTCCAGTTTTCATAGAGAACAAGCATTCTGAGGCATACGGTCCTTCTGGTTTGATTACTGTGTTGAAGTGTTTGATTTTAGTTTTCCTTGATAGACTCTTCCTATTGTATGTATCTTTTGTCAATTGGTATACTAGTTCTAGTTTTCTTGCTCTTGATATATTTGCTTCCTTATCAAGCCCATTAATCTGAATTACTTAACCTAGATATTTAAATTTATTGATCTTGTTAATTTTTCCGTACTCTGTGTTTAGTTCTGAGGATGAATCCCTAATATTGGTCATGAATTTAGTCTTCTCAAAACAGATCTGAAGTCCACCTTTTCCCGTTATATCTTTCAGAAGGTTGATTTGTTCGAGTGCGGTTTCTATACTTTCAGAAAGAACCGCTATATCATCAGCGAAGGCCAAACAGTTTATCCCAACCCCTTTGTGCTTTGAACCTAAACTTATCTCATGGTGAATTCCTCTTTCCTTGAGTTTCTCTTACCGAGAGTGGCGGTGTAACGGTTAGCGTTCTCGCCTCGCATTCGGGAGGATGGCGGTTCGAATCCCCGTCCGGGCATCCAGATTTGGGTTTTCCATGGTTTCCCAAATCACTCCAGGCAAATGCCGGGATGCTTCCTTCAAAAGGCCATGGCCGAATTCCTTCCCATTCCTTGCCCCCCAACCTTTCCCGTCTCTAAAGACCTCACTGTTAAGAGACGTAAAGCAGTTAAAAAAAAATTGAGTTTCTCTTCCCATACTCTTATTACCTTCTCCAAAACGCAATTGAAAATAATTGGGGAAAGCCCTCTCTCCCTGCCTGACACCAGTTTTTATTTTAAATTCTTCTGAGATTTCTCCCATAAATTTCACTTATGAATTTGTTCTAGAGAGGGTCTGCCTGACTATGTTGACTGATTTTGAGTCAACACCAAATGCCTGTAAAATGTGCAGCAATGAGACTCTATCTACTGAGTCGTAGGCTTTCTTGAAGTCCACATAAATTATAACATAGTTTTTGCTCTTTGTAACCCTGTCTCGTATTTAGAATCTGTTCTACGCAGGATAGTCCTTTTCTGAACCTTAGAAGAGTAGTAAGTAAAATGATTTAATAGTGAACACTCTCATTTGAATGTATGAGTTCCAAGAAATCAAGATCGTCATGTACATTTTTCTACCGGGAACAAACCAAATGCGAAGTTCCCCTATAATCATTAAGTAAATTTTTCGCTGGATGTTTCATAGCTCTTTTACCAGCAGCCATTTGAAATCATCTGCCCCAAAAGGACATACAAATTGATGCATAACTACTTTAATATTTATAGTTACCTGAAGATGTAATGTAGGTCACAAACAAGCCGAGAAGTGTTAAATTATTTTTTCTTTTCCAAAAATCGGTCTAAATCATGTTATGTAGAATTTGTTCAGATAATTTTCGTGTTATGCTCAATAATAATAATAAGCTGTACCGATAGTGACAATCCGATTTTATTCTTATTTGTAGGCTTTATGGCTGCGCTCAGGGAGGAGTTAAGAAACAAAGGTAGACATAACATAAAGACGACTGTAGCATGTACCTACTTCTTCAAGACGCCGTATATTGAAGATTCCTTCGCAATGAGGTGAGTTTGTCTTTTACTTCAGAATGAATAATATTAATTTAATAAACTCTCAATCACTCATTTTCTTCTGTGAAGGCAGTGGACATGTTCTGAACATCACGTCAGACGAAAATGACATTTCTATATTTATGGTGAGGTCTCTCAAATACTCGGAGTATTACATTTATTTTGGGTCGATGCATTTCACTACTTCTACGTGTCTCCTGTACACATAAAATGTGGCGTTTTTGTTGATTGCATAGATCTTGTAGCAATTTCTCTTTGGCTGATGACATGCTTTCAGTGTTAATAGAGACAATCTTGAACTGTGGCCCTGATTAGGGCTCCAACGTTGATGTTTCTGGTGTGGAAGGTTTTGCCGGCATTATACCGTTGCCCAGGGATCGCCCGATTGCTTCTGATAACCTTTTCAAATCACAATCTTTGGAAAGGCATCTTTCATGACCCACATTTTTTTTTTTTTTTTTTTTAAGTATACGTATAAAAAGTTCCCTGAAATCTGGATAGACACTTTGGCTTTGTATAAGCAACACTGACTAAAATTAAGGGGATGGAGTAGTTGGATTTCTGAAAACCAATTATAGACAGTATTTTTCTGTTTGTTTTAAAATATGTGAGTGCAATGTTCCATGGCTATCTGATGAAAACTGAGGGTATGTTCAAACGACATTGATAAAAACTGATGGTATGGAAAGGAGGAGAGGGTTTGGGTTTATAAAAACTAAAAATTGACAGTATTTTTCTGTTTGTTTTAAAGTATACGTGTGCAAAGTTCCATCGAAATCGGATAAAATATGTGGGTTTGTATAAAAATTAAGGGGTATAAACGGGGAGAGAGGGGTTATTTTTTAGATTTTGGTTTTTTAAAAACCTCCTTCGTGCCACCCACCACATTCTCGAATAATTTCAAGTCAATTGACCTACTATTCGAATATTGCCAGCATAAATAAACGGAAGCTAATTTTTTATACATAAAGACTAAAGTAATTAATTGAAAATATGCGTCCGAATATATGGAGTCAAATCGTTTCGCTTCTTTAACCATGTCTCAAAACCTTTAATTCGATGTACAGCAAAAACTTATTGTTTGTCTTAGGCTCATAGATTTAATTATCAAATTTTTCGAAATAATTTGATGCTATCCACCGGTATTCCAAAAATTTTGAACATAACAAAAATTAGGGAAAGTAACTTGTTTTCTCAAGTATCTTGTTTCGTCAATTTATAAATGTAATATGCTTGCAGACTTCCGGCATTACCTGTAGAAGATGTGGTGACAGGTATCATAGACGGCATCCGGAGAGAAAAGACGATGGTTATATTGCCGAAGATGCTTGCAATACTGGGTTCCTTCAAAGAGTGAGTATCATCCACTAGAAATAACATATTTGCTTAAACGACTTCTTACGAATAATGTGGAGGTAACGTCTATGTAGAAACGTTACATAAATTTCGTGTAACAATGAATCATCTCTTAATTAAGCTGTAGAAGGTGGATAGATCTATCTTCAGCATTAGAAAAGCAACGAGGACAGTGAGACCATATCCAGGAAACTCCCTCATCAATTTACGAGTGCTATGAAATCATTCTACCGCCACAAGGGTCGCAATGAAGGGAGAGATAAAATTAGAGAAATATGACGCCGTACTGAAATAACATGATTGCTTAAACGACTTCTTACGAAGACTGTGGAGGTAATGTCTATGTAGAAACATTACATACATTTCGTGTAACAAAGAATGATCTCTTAATTAAGCTGTAGAAAGTGGATAGATCTATCTTCAGCATTAGAAAAGGAACAAGGACAGTGAGACCGTATCCAGGAAACTCCCTCATCAATTTACGAGGTGTATGAAGTCATTGTACCACCATATGTGTCGCAATGAGGGGAGAGATAAAATTAGAGAAATATGACGCCGTACTGAAATAACATGATTGTTTAAACATCTTCTTACGAAGACTGTGGAAGTAATGTCTATGTAGAAACATTACATACATTTCGTGTAACAAAGAATGATCTCTTAATTAAGCTGTAGAAAGTGGATAGATCTATCTTCAGCATTAGAAAAGGAACAAGGACAGTGAGACCATATCCAGGAAACTCCCTCATCAATTTACGAGGTGTATGAAGTCATTGTACCACCATATGTGTCGCAATGAGGGGAGAGATAAAATTAGAGAAATATGACGCCGTACTAAAATAACATGATTGCTTAAACGACTTCTTACGAGACTGTGGAGGTAATGTCTATGTAGAAACATTACATACATTTCGTGTAACAAAGAATGATCTCTTAATTAAGCTGTAGAAGGTGGATAGATCTATCTTTAGCATTAGAAAAGCAACGAGGACAGTGAGACCATATCCAGGAAACTCCCTCATCAATTTACGAGTGCTATGAAATCATTCTACCACCACATGGGTCGCAATGAGGGTAGAGATAAAATTAGAGAAATATGACGCCGTACTGATGCTTATATGAATTCTTTCTTCGCTCGTGCCATTCTGCCCAAGCATGAGGGTAGAGATAAAATTAGAGAAATATGATGCCGTACTGATGCTTATATGAATTCTTTCTTCGCTCGTGCCATTCTGTCCAAGCAGATATTAGTTTTGGTGCAAAGAAAATTCTGGACCCACAATTTTGTGAGTAGATGTCTTTGGTAGTCTTTTATTACGATGTCATGTACCTCTGGTGGATAAATCAGGACAGCCCTAATAGGGTGCTACATGAAATTCAGTGACGTGTTGATAACTCTTTTTGCTATAGAATCCATAAGTTGGCGCTAAAGTGAGTAACCGAGTTTAATTTGTTAATGGTAACGTATGTGTCTAGTATTCAGGGGGATCTAAATTCAGTTCAGCGTTCAACTATTCACAATTCGATCTATCTAGATTCCCTCATTTACCTCAGTCGATTATTGAAATGGTTTCTTTATAAAAAGTGATAGGGAAAAACTAACTGTTGAATCATTGAAATAAAGCGCTGTTTATAAATGCCGACCTAAAGCAGGAAATTATTACACGTTGTCTACACGTTTTCTACTAAGCAAACAAGGTATGACAGCTGGTCAGTAAAATATTTATGGATTCTCTAGCAAAACTGAAGTACCAAGGACGACTGCTACCATAGTTGTTATACGAGTTTTAACCCTTGAAGGATTCACTTTACGACTCAGTCGTAGATCGTAACGACAAGTTGAATGATGTTACATTAGAACCACTTACAGGAAACAGTGAGATACTTAATACAGAGGTGTAAAAACAATTCATCGTCTTCCTAAGGACACAACTAATACATTTGTTATTAAGATTTGCGAAAACAGTCAGATGTGTAAGTTCACAGAATTTAGAGGGTTTTGAACCACTCATAAATGAAATTTAATTATTGATGCGGAAATTATATGATTATCACAACCATGGTTTTAAACAGTTTTCAGTTTTACTCTTGCCATCCATTATTTGATTTTAAGACCATTTTGAAACTTGGAAAATTTATCTCAGAATATATATATATATAGGCTTGTGGTTTTACGCCTCGTCAACGTAGAAGCCATTATAGGCGGGAAAGGACTCAGGGCAAGGAACGGTAAGGAATTCGTTCATTGCCTTTTGAAGTATCCATCCCGACATTCGCCTGGAGTGATTTTTGAAACTATGGAAAACCCAAATCTGGATGGCCGGACGGGGATTCGAACCCGCGTCCTCCCGAATGTGAGGCCAGAATGTTACCGCTCATCCAGAACGCTCGGTTTCCATTCCTGATAGTAGCAAGGTACCATCTTGGCTTTCTGTCGCAAGATTCGACACAGTTTATAGTTATAGTATGATGGTAATTATTAAAATCCGATGTACTCATAAAATGCGGTGCTGTAGAAGGATGCTGAAAATTAGGTGGACAGATAAAGCACGAAATGAACAAGTTTTCGAAATGATGGGTGAGAAAAGAAGTTTGAGGCTTATAGAAAGAAGAAAAAACATGGTATTTCATTTTTTGAGACATGCAGGTTTGGTTAATTTGTTAGTGGAGGTAACAATGGAAGGTAAGAATTGTAGAGGAAGACAGAGATTCGAAAATATGAAGCAGATAATCGAGGCCGTAAGGTGTGAGGGGTATGTAGAGATGAAGAGGTAAGCGAAAGATAGGTAGAGATGAAGGTTTACATCAAAACAGTTGAAATACTGATAACAGAAGGGAAAAAAACACTCATCAAAGCCACGAAAGTGTGACGAAACTACTTTTAATTTTTTTTTAAATCTCCTTCAAAAATACATTTGGCCATAACACTTGTAAACGTCTGATTTTATTTTCATATATAAAAAGAAAACTACAGAAAATACTAATAAAAATGTGTTTCAAGGAAAAGATTTTTCTATAGGTTACAATATCTCTTGAGTTCTATAATTCTGTCGCAGATATGTTAATAATAGCAGATTAATCCTGCATAGTGGGATAAAATAAAAATTAATAACTTCACCAATATTTCAGAGTAAAAGTGAGGTTTTTAGTTGTTATCCCTCAGTTGTTAATAACTAGTTCAAAAAAGATATACATTTTTTTACAATATTCGTTTTGTTTTTGGTAATAGATAATTCGTTTACCCACAGGTAATCTTTTTTAACGGTCACCCTGTAAGGTGATGCCTAAAATTTATTCCCTAATTTGATTTTACTGTTATACGCATCTGTCTGTTTCAGTCTTTCTCCAGAGTGTATCACCGACAGAGTTAAGGACTATTTCTGGTTTCGAATGAGACATCCTTCTAACGAACTAGCTGCCGAAGCGACATTTACCTATAAGTTAGCGCCTGGTTCACTAGAAATCGGATAAAGCAAAGAAAATAAAGAAGAACGTCATGTGTGTTTATGGGTGAATAGAAAACATTTGTCGCTTTCCAAGAGACAACTGTGATTATTATTTACCTAATGCTTCGGAACATGCAATATAAAAAATACTATAATCATGTAAAAACTAAATGGAACATGAATTGAAAGTTGTATAATTACGTTTATGTAATTATTTATTGCACAAAATAAATGAAATGATCGAAATAATTACCCAAATATTAATTTAATTGATAAAAATATTTCTAACTGTTCCCAATAGTAAATATGTTACTGGTAATAAAATGGTGATACGTCTAATTTCATGGATTAAACACCATGGTATTGGGTTAACTTTTGAAAAACAAGTCCTATTTTACGTCGCAGGACTAAGATGGAGTGTGGCAAACGTGATCAGCACGTTTGAAGAAATTCTAAAATTGTTAAAACTACATCTACTTTATGATTCTGATAACCGCAATGTTGCAACGATGTACCTAGTACTCTCTGGCAAACACCATCAATATAATAATCCTTGGTCTTAGTATTAAACTGTTTCGTGATTAAGTTTATTGATTTTTTCCAGAGAAAATTAATAAATTTTTACAAAAATTAAATTTTAATACATTTTAGTCAATGCTAATTATAAATAAGTCACTGACCATTCGTATTCACTAGATGGGATGGGTACTTAATGAAACATGTAAGACGCAGTTGACTATCAAGTGATAGAAATCACCAGAAAATCTAACAATTCGACACCGTACCAGACATTTTCGTAAAGATGCAAAAATTGCTTCAGAGAGACTACCACATTGCTTACTAAGCAATAGTTCTAAAAACAAGCTTTGTAACAATTAGTGTAGATAGTTTTATTTTAAAGAATGAATTAATAGCTATGAGATCTTAATTACCTATCGTCAATCTCTTATAATCATATTAATAACTACAATTTTTATTATTATAATGCCTTAAATGCTAATCATCTAACAGATAAAAATGTAGAATTCTTATTCTTGTTGATAAAATATCTCCTCGGATCAGTTCTTGTAATACACGACGTTTAATAGTTACCTCCGCTGAGTTCATCAGGTGAAATGGTAGGTCGAAGCTGATACTGCGACAACACTTCGTCGACTGTGAATGCCCAGCATTCCTGGCTCATCTAAGTACCCAACGGCTAGCAAGCGCATTTGGGGCATGACGTGTAGTTGCAGTATCAACTTTGATCTACCATTTCACCTGATGAAGACAGCGGAGGCAGCTGACGAAACGTCCTGTATGGCAGAACTTATCCGGCAGAACACCCGAGGAGAATTTTTATCAGCTGTACGCCGGAAAAGACCCAGTTCCCATAGTCTTATTCTTCTCAACCGATATGTTGGTTGATATTTTTAAATGGAAAATTTTAAACTGGGGTGGTTCCGTTTGCTTCCACCTGTGATTGCAATATAGGTACCTGTTTATTGTAAATGACAAAATGTTTTGTACGTTCAATGTATTGTATTGTATGTGTTGTGAATGAATAAAAATTCGAGGAGGGTGAAATTCGGAGCCGACCAATTCACGCCTACTCTTTAGGAGAGCAAGTGGGGCGCCAAGCATAACGTCCCCATCAACCGGACGCATCAGCAGCAACGGTGTCTGCCGTCACTTCATTTGCAGCGAGGAGAGAATTGGTATTTAACCCTGGACTTGGGAGCATAACCTGGTAATTAGGGATTGTGCACCACTATCTCTTCTACTTTGTCAGCCAAGTCCTAAATATGAAAAAAAAAAAAATCCACTAGCAGGATTCGAACCAGCTAACTCAGTCGATTACAGTTAAAAAGTTTTAAACACACTGTCATCACATAACAGCTCAATGTAACCTTGTGTTAACAAGTAAGTGAACTATTTGGATTATACATTAGAGTAAAGAACTATGCGCACATATAGAAAGGCAAAAAGGAACAAATACGTGTTACTAAGCTTGCACTGATTTTATAATTACTGGTATGGAAACTTGTTATTAGGCTATTGTACGTAAACTACCAATCCCCTCCATTTAATGAAAGCCCATAAACCCTTTTGGGCCGTTTCTTTGGAAACTATGTAACTTACAGCGTTTTGAAATACCAAGAACGTTAACAGGAAACATAGGTGATCTCTTCGTGTAATTTCGTTGAAATACTTTCATTTATTTTTTAACTTTTTCGTTTACAGACATGTAAAAATCTCAGAATTTGTGGTACTGACGCCTATGACATTGAGAACAATGTATCTTGTAGGAATATAAAGTATCCTATTGTAACGAGCCGCGCTGTCGCCACGTTACAAGGTGCATTTTTATTATATATGTAATAATATAAGAGTAATTTACATAAATCTTGGGCGACCACGTGAATAGATTTTTGTTGTAATTTTATAAAGTACGCAAGATTCCAAGTGAGGACTGTAATGAAATGGTGAACTTATACAGTGTATCGTAGCAAAGCGAATATTAAAGAGTTATTGAGCTATGTAGGCTAGAAGCTAATCTTGGTCTTTCCGAGCCATGGCGACAGGACGTCGCAGATTTGGGATTTGCCAGACCACACACACTGCTCCCTGGGGATGGGTCACTCACCGAGCGGGAAAAGCCTGCCGTCCGAAACCCGAATGTTCTCTCGCCCCGGCGAACTTAGCCGAATATGTCCGACCTCTGTTGGATTCTTTGGCCAAATCACATATCGAGGATATCACGTGACATTAGGTGCCGACCTGAAGGTCCAATCAAAATGAGCGTATAACTCAAAATCCTGGGAATTTTTGTTGTATGTGAGCTTCGAGACTACAAATGGGCGGAGCAAGAAGTTTCCTCGTGGACCGAAGAGCGAGGAGCTGACATTCTAGATTCTAACTTCGATCGCACCAGTCTGAGGTTGACTTGGAAAGTTGACTTCTTTCGCTAACCGCAGCTTGCCTTGCTGGAGCAAGGTTATCACCGCAACACAGCCGGTAATGCGATGATGCGCATTGCCAGCCCAGAGATGCCTATAGCCGACTTGTGAGATAATCTCACATATCGTGGGTCCGCTACACTCATCACAGACATCAGACGCAGAACTACAATGGTAATTGATTACGACCAAGCCATGTGATTGTGCATTCCGTGAAACAGAACCCGTAAGCGACTTTGAGAGGATAGGTCCATGTTCTCACTTTGTAATTGTAAAGACCCCTGAGCTAGCGGCATAACTTGCCAGAACTAGTTATTTTCGAATGATATATTGTTCATTCTGGCGCCCATGATTTTCTTTTTTTAACTGTAAAGTCACAGTATTATGATGCCTTTGTCTGAGGTAGTCATAACTTGTATTTTTCATTGTTTCCAGTTGTCATTATTTCTTGCATTTTGATTCTGAGATATTTAAAAGTAAATATACAATTGTTTGCTTGTCCATGACGGCTAATTGTAACTCTGAGCGTTGCTTTATGATTTTGCCAATTTGTGTTAATGTTAACGGTAAATTCGCTCAGACTTGTAATCGCCAGTGATAAGAAAATAAATGTCATATTGTGACAATTTTTCCTAAATTCCAACCAACGTCGAGATTCTTGCTAAATTAATAAATTCCCACTCCTTCATAAAAATTAAAATTAAAAATCCACAATTATTAATCATAAAGGTATGAAAGATAATTGTAATGTGGTTTGCCCACCAAGGCGCCCACCACATAATGTCGCCCAACGCTGGTGCCAGATGAGACATTACTACTTAATGTCTGCGAACTTGGTGGCACTAATTCAAATTAATACAATTTGGAGCCCAAATTCAGAAAGTTTCATGGAATGTTGCACATGGCTTTTGGCAGTTTTATCATTCTTGTAGTCAATAGATATTCATACATGATTTTATTTTTGATGTTTCACTTATATTTTAATGCATTAAGTTCATTTTTGTTTCAATGCATAAAATTCATTTTTGTTTGAACGCATTAAAAAGAAGTTCATTTGTGTTTTCAATTGAGATGCAATATACTTTGTATTGTAACAATTTTGTGATCATTTTTTCAAATTTTTAAATGAGTAACGTCAGTGTTGATTTCTTAATGCATGGTAGCTGCTAAGAAAATTAAAGATACGCATGTTTTGCCCATGTGTTTGAAAGTAAGTCTGCTTTCATGGTGTTGTGGTTGCATGATTCAGCGTTGCTTTTCTCTTGCTGTATTTTGGAGGGGTATATGTATTTGTGTGTATTGAATTCGCGGTATTTTTGTCGTTGTGAGTCTAGATTTCGTCATTGCACAATTGCGGTGTAAATTCATTCGTTGTGTGTTCTTATGAAGCTGCGATCCCGTACAGTAAAAGATTTCGATATGGAAGATCAGTCTGATAAGCAAAAATCTCCCGAAATCATGAACGATCAGGTTCAGTTAACGGAACAAAGCGAAATATTGGCTGCAGGGGAGGGGAACGTATGTTCTGAAATTCCGACCCACTCATATAGTTCGCAGTCTACGTTGTCGCCACAGGAAGATATGGAAAATTTTCCGTCTCCTGTCGGTGAGACGACACAGAATACTCCCGCACATTCAGAACAGACACAACATATGACCCAAATTCCTATAGAATCACCACCCCTATCATCGCAAATACTAAACATGTTGATGGCTGCAATAGAACAATCAAGCCAGCAATTTCTGGAATTAAACAAGCGTTTTGATTCACAAAAAGAGGAAAATAAGAGAAATTCGGATTTGCATAGCCAATCGAATCAACAACTAATGCAGGAAATTAATTCACAAAAACAGGAATCAAGCCAGCAATTTCTGGAATTAAACAAGAATTTTGATGCACGGTTTGATTCACAAAAGGAGGAAAATAAGAGAAATTCGGATTTGCTTAAGCAGAGTTTTGATACACGATTTGATTTGCAAGCTGCGATATTAACAAATTTGGACGGAAAAATATCCACCTTCCGTTCTGTGGTCACAAAAGAAATATCCGAATTCAAGTCTGATGTAACTACAATTGTTTCCAAGCTGGAAAGGGACACAGAAGAAGTAAAACTACCTGTGCTTCTTTGCAATCGGGTAATCAACAGTTGACTAAAAGACTTGACGCTACCGAACTGTCCATTGAACAGATGCGAAACGAGAACGGCCAAAACCTAGGGCAAATTTCGGAATTTGTTCACGAGGTCAAAGACCAAAGCGAACAAAACATCCGAAAACTTAGCTCAGAGATGACTGCCGTGGCAAGTTCAGTTGAGCTCGTTAAGACGGCACAAACCGAGTTGAAATTGTCACTGGACGAATTTCTGGAAGCCGAACGTAGTAATTTTAGTCCTCCACAAAATCCTCCGAATGCGATATTACAGACTGCGAGTGAGTCGATTGTTAAAGTCACCACTCAACTCTTAGTCAGTGAAATTGTCAGTTTGTACGCAAAAATATCTGAAATCAAGAAACACAACAATTTCAGTTGTCTTGGATCCACAGTTAAGTGCAAACTGTCGGTAAAGCACAAGACATTTGTAGGGCAGGAGAGGAAAGATGTACAGTACATGTCGTTCTTAAAAGCCAGACAAGCGTCGGCAAGTTTTTCAATCATCGGAGAAATGCGAAATCAGTCTCAGAATTCACAGCCTATCAACATCGCGTGGAAATTTTCTGTCCGTAACTTTGTGTGGAACACTACACAATTTGTTCATTCCTTGCGGTCAGAAAAGACGCAATTGTCAGCTGGACCAGTTAGTAAGTGGCGTCGGTCGACGGACACTATACCTGTTCCAGGAATGTCATTAGCTGTCGGGCACAAACCGCCGAACGTCTGTAACCTTGTAAGCCCAAGGTTCTGCGTCCTTCGAAATCCTGTTGAAAGCGGTAAAGACGAATATTCGCGACGCAGAATTATTTTCCAGAGGAAGATCCATGGACGTCTCAAATTCGTCTTGTAGGCATTGTTCAACAAGTGTGTAGCATGCAAATACGATGACGAAAAGGCTGGCTATGAATTGACCGATTTGAATCATAAAAAAAAGGGAATTAAATGTACAGTACACATTCTTTTAGGTTAGACGCCTTACCGAAATTAATCATGCTTGAAAAACGCCGATGCCGGTTTCGCTAGTCTAAACCGTCTGTTTTGCTGGAAAGATTAGATAAACGGAAAATTAAAATTCCAGTTACCAAAATTTGCACTTACAGTTAAAGCTACTTAGGATGTTTCCATAGTCGGAATTTGTAATGCTTATTTCGCTATTCCGAACTTTATATTTTGTCCACGTGAAATATTAATAGTCACTTTTGACTTTCACGCTGTTAATTGGACTTGATTTGATAAAAATCCTGAAATATTAAATGTTTTCCTGAGCCAGATAAATTAATACGCACCCGCGGAAGAATGAAGCTCCATTAGCAAGCATAATTTCTTGTCTTCGCAATCACAATGAATCTGACAGCGATACAAATATTGTGATATGCTTTCTAAGATGTATTTTGTGACATAAACGAAAAGGGTTTTCAACATTTTGTGATGCACGAGTTCGATGTAACGTTTTACCTTAGGTAGTTGCATTATATCTTTTCTGAGCAGAAGTGTACAGCGAGCGTAATAGCGCTTTGTCTGTGTTGACGAAGATTCGAAAATGTTATCTGATCAACGTATTTTACTTCTTTGGTTTTGTGTATCTGATCAAGGGTAGCGCTAGTGCCATAGATAATTCCCTATAGAACACGAAACCTTGCCAGAAAGATTTTTTTCAAATTGTATTAGTCATCACAGAAATTAGTCGAAGGATTACAGATACACAGGATAGTTTTCACAATACCTTGCTGTTATTTTGCTAACGATAGCGCGTGGTCAAAGTGCAATAAGTTAAAGGCGACTGCATTTGTAAAGGCTAAAGGGGAAAAACTTTATTTACGGGATATAATCAATCAATAATTCAGCTAAATTTGCAAGTTAAAGTAATTATCTTTGATGCTAACTTCAATTAAAAAGGGGATTTTGTATATGATAAATGCACAGATGGTGAAGACGTGAACAATAAGATTATTGGTGATATCGTCGTTTTTCCTGCTATATTTCTGGCCGTATTTGGTGGCCAGAGTGATCTCGAAGAATTGTTACGTGTTGACGGACGGACAAACCGAGATCGGGCCTCATAACGCCCGGAATTTAAAGCCATTTCATACAAAGTAACGGTTTCGAAAGAGTGGGGAAACAGCTACCATCGAACAGCTGGGGTCATTAACGCAGGTAGGCAGCTGAACTCAACCGGCAGGTTCCTAGAATTCTGGCAGGTAGCGCATACCCAAGAATGAATGGGAAAGAAAACAAAAGTTTCACGCCTCGTTCTAGCGGTATTTCGCGTACCCTTACTGTAAATTGTATAGTATTCCGTAAATTAGATTAAAACTATTGTTGGACAGCACATGTTTTGCTCAGAATTGTGTGCACTCAACGAAAATAATTTCAAGGTTATATTGTTGCTTTATATAGATTTGTAGTATTCTGCTAGCGTGAAATCTCGAAATTGTTTTGTATTGGCAAACGGAAAACCTGAGAGCGAACCGTTCTGTGCACAAAGCTTACGACCTTTTCATACAAGCTAAAGAAGCATAAGTGTATAAAAGGAAAATATTCGCTAACTGGGATGGATTTTCGGCATAAAACGTGGAGTATCCGGACATGTTAAGAGTATTGTAATAACTCCTAAATAAAGAGAAATATTTTATTCTTTGAATGTCGAGATAATCTCGAGTCATCAATAGACCCATTGTGAAGGAATCGTAATGTTACTGAGGAATGATAGTTTCGCTATTCATTATCCTTTCAATTTGTGTGCCGAATGGATATTTTGGGTCCGCTTGTACGCCAAAGATGCTACAGCGACTTTGGTTGACGATGATGAAAGTTCACGTCAAACCGCATAATGTGTATAATGTCTCATATGGGAATGGTAAATTTTATAGAAATTCCATTACATATACCCATGAGCAGATACAGTTTCCTTTCGCCATGAAATTCGCAATCACTTCACAGACGGTATATTACAAGTTAGAGATGTCGACCAATGAAAGACTAATTAGGAGACCACCTAACATTCAACGAGTAAGGTTCATAATTTACGTAACAAACTAAAACATGTACTTACATCGTTCATTCCGCACCACGTTGAATTATAAGTAAATGCCACGTCATTAAAATCTAAGATTACAGTTAGTGATGTTTGACCATGAACACGAACACACCTTCTCTATGAAATGCTTGTTCAATTAACCGTCGGTCATGACGCAAATCACGTCACCGAATCCGACTAAACTATTCCGTTGTTTTGAGATTAAAACCGCGCAATGTAATGAGATATTTTACGCTCACCTCTAGCATCTTTATGGATGTTTGTTGAAGCCAGAATTATTTTTATGCACATGAGTAAAACATCACGCTAAATTGTAAATACAATGTATAGTTCAACCACTTTCTGCATAAGTGTTCTGACAATGTTTTGTTTTATTAATGTGTTTCATTTTAGTGATTTAATGATAAGATTTGATACAAGATATTTTCAAGATTATTATTATTTAAACATGTATGTAAATAATTTCTTTTCATGTATATTTTAGTATTGTGTTTAATATAACTTTGTATTTGGGAAGGCTACCTGAATTCACGTGCTTCTGTTTGTAAAGAATTGTAAGACGGCCAAAAGGACATATGCTCCCGTTATATATTCACCTTACAAGGCAGGAATACCGATGGTTTTTGGAATCACATTTAAAATTTATGTGATTGTAAGAAAAATGCTTCAGTTTTTGTTGAGTCACAATGGAGGTAGAATTAGGTAGTTAAAAATAAAATTATTGTACCATAATTTCATTTTTCACCAACGGCCGGCCATATTGTAACGAGCCGCGCTGTCGCCACGTTACAAGGTGCATTTTTATTATATATGTAATAATATAAGAGTAATTTACATAAATCTTGGGCGACCACGTGAATAGATTTTTGTTGTAATTTTATAAAGTACGCAAGATTCCAAGTGAGGACTGTAATGAAATGGTGAACTTATACAGTGTATCGTAGCAAAGCGAATATTAAAGAGTTATTGAGCTATGTAGGCTAGAAGCTAATCTTGGTCTTTCCGAGCCATGGCGACAGGACGTCGCAGATTTGGGATTTGCCAGACCACACACACTGCTCCCTGGGGATGGGTCACTCACCGAGCGGGAAAAGCCTGCCGTCCGAAACCCGAATGTTCTCTCGCCCCGGCGAACTTAGCCGAATATGTCCGACCTCTGTTGGATTCTTTGGCCAAATCACATATCGAGGATATCACGTGACATTAGGTGCCGACCTGAAGGTCCAATCAAAATGAGCGTATAACTCAAAATCCTGGGAATTTTGTTGTATGTGAGCTTCGAGACTACAAATGGGCGGAGCAAGAAGTTTCCTCGTGGACCGAAGAGCGAGGAGCTGACATTCTAGATTCTAACTTCGATCGCACCAGTCTGAGGTTGACTTGGAAAGTTGACTTCTTTCGCTAACCGCAGCTTGCCTTGCTGGAGCAAGGTTATCACCGCAACACAGCCGGTAATGCGATGATGCGCATTGCCAGCCCAGAGATGCCTATAGCCGACTTGTGAGATAATCTCACATATCGTGGGTCCGCTACACTCATCACAGACATCAGACGCAGAACTACAATGGTAATTGATTACGACCAAGCCATGTGATTGTGCATTCCGTGAAACAGAACCCGTAAGCGACTTTGAGAGGATAGGTCCATGTTCTCACTTTGTAATTGTAAAGACCCCTGAGCTAGCGGCATAACTTGCCAGAACTAGTTATTTTCGAATGATATATTGTTCATTCTGGCGCCCATGATTTTCTTTTTAACTGTAAAGTCACAGTATTATGATGCCTTTGTCTGAGGTAGTCATAACTTGTATTTTTCATTGTTTCCAGTTGTCATTATTTCTTGCATTTTGATTCTGAGATATTTAAAAGTAAATATACAATTGTTTGCTTGTCCATGACGGCTAATTGTAACTCTGAGCGTTGCTTTTATGATTTTGCCAATTTGTGTTAATGTTAACGGTAAAATTCGCTCAGACTTGTAATCGCCAGTGATAAGAAATAAATGTCATATTGTGACAATTTTCCTAAATTCCAACCAACGTCGAGATTCTTGCTAAATTAATAAATTCCCACTCCTTCATAAAAATTAAAATTAAAAATCCACAATTATTAATCATAAAGGTATGAAAGATAATTGTAATGTGGTTTGCCCACCAAGGCGCCCACCACACTATATGATAAATCAAGACATGAGCTATCAATATTTGTGTTTCCGTTGAAAGCTGTTCGTTAGTTTTGGTTGCATACGTGCACAGACAGGCAAAAAGTATAAAACTTACGGCTTTTGCCTCTGTATAATTGGAACTAAAAGTTGCGAGGTTAATACTTACTTTCTGTAGTTTAATAGGGCCCGTTATGCACTTTTGATTTTAGCCAAAAATGTCAAACGTTAGCCGCCTCACCTTTCTCTAAAAAACAATATTATTCATCAGTCATTAAAAATAATTCTCCTTCGGTTTCTTTTGTTCAACATTGATTTTTTTATCATTGTACTCTTAGTGTTTAAAACTTTCACAAGCTTAACAAAAAACTCAAACCAACAATTTCTTAAGCAAGTCTACTATAACAACGAGTAAAACAAAAACTAGATACAGTCAGAGATGTTCATTGCATATCTTTGGTTTACACGGTTACCAACTTAAACATCCCACCATATTATTTTAACTATTACTTAACTAATTCTATGGTTGTTATCTCACAAAGTATCCGTTCGTCAAATGCTAACAAAGGTTATCATTACGTGTAATTTCACTGTTATCCAATGAACTGCGCGATTCATACACAGATTCGTACACAGGCAGATAAAATTTATTGACGTTAACATCACTTTTCACAGCAATGAACTTAGAAGAAATAGCAATCCTCATAACTGAAAAGGCACTACAAATCCACCATTAATACTAGCCTCTAATTCCATTATAAATGACGATTTTAAGGAGGTTTTCTGGTCATTAATTTCTGCACGGTGGTTTAACTAAATAGAGTTGTTATTAAATGAGGCTTATCACACTGGTTTTGTAATATTTTACATATTTCTATAGTAGTTTATATCGCGATACAATTGGAACTACTTACAAGAAGCTAAACTAATTACATCATTAATATCGCGTCAGCGAAGGCAAAGCAAATTAAAAATGAATCTTAACAACGTACGGTATACCGATTGTATTTGTTTTAAACCTGGTCCAGGAATAATCCACTAATAATCTTATATACACATGAAAATAAACATGTTTGTCCATGTATTTCAGTCTGCAGTCACAATTACTTAGCGCAGACCACTGGTGTTTGTGTGTGGTAGTAGACTGGGGTTTCCCATCGTGCACTATGGTTATAGCATGTCGGTAACTGTGGGGGTAAAGGAGATATGGTGGTTGAAGTGGTCGAGCTAGGGCATTTTCGTATTTCTACCAAAGTGTTCTAAAAATGTTTTGAATCTTCTAGAATTTGCTAGAAAGGTAAGCGATAACGTAATGCTGAAAAGGTCGTATATCAACATGACAAAGAGCACCACGAATTTAGCACCAACCGTTCGTATACCTATATAAGGAGTTCGGCACCTGGGCTGTCTCATTATCCGACGGTCAGCCGACCTGTGCAGACGTCTCGCCACCTGATGAAGACGACAGAGCTCGTCGTCGAAATATCGTGTTTTCAAAACACTATCCGGCGGTACACCCGTAAAGACTTCATTTCAAAAGATATACATATTCTACCTTGAAGTAATTTGTAGAACTTGTTTGTACACTACTGTTCCACACATTGTAAAGCTTTAGCACACCTAAGAAAACTGACTGAAATTTTTGCTGACTTGATTAGATAAAATCGTTACTGCCTGGTCCCGAAAGGTAAAAGGTCAATGTATAGCACACTATAACGTTCCTCGAGACGCACTACGTTCCAGTGACAACCGAATCAAATTTCCACTGGTTCTCGAGCGTAGCGCGGTAGGTCGTACTCACATACGCGCTGAAAACTTCATTTTAGACTGTGAAGAAGATAAGAGACTTTTCTTATCTGTATTTACACCTAGTTAAGATAGTAAGATATTAATGGACAAGATGTTATCCCGAGATTCCCTGAATCTGATATTTAAGCGTTGCCACTAACTCCCTGTGAATTACGAATAAAATTGTGAAATGATGACATTAAAATATGTTGCAAAATATTAGCAGAACACTGAACAATGACAGTAAACATCACCACTTACGATAAACGCAATGACAGAAATCGTCTGACTTAGTAAGAAAAATGCCTCACACTTTTTACACATATATATATATATATATAAACATGTAAATCATAAGTCTGGGTGAAAAATGCGATTTTTGATATCTCCAATTCCATATACGACTTTGCATGTTAAGGTAATGTTAGAAATGATGGAATGTTCCCAGCATTGTTTTAATTGCTTTCAGTGATTGCTGCAGCAAGATATTTTTATAAGAATTCTTAAAGATGCAGTGGTGTCCCTATGAATGGACCAATCGTGGTGGGTGATTGATGAAGGTCTGGCCTCACATTCGGGAGGTCGAAAGTTCGAATCCCGATCGGGCCATCCTGATTTCGGTTTATCATGTATTACCGAAATCTCTCCGTGGGAATTACGAGGTGGTTCCTTCAAACGGAAATGGCGGTATTCCTTATCATTTCGTGCCCCCAGTCCTCTCCTGTCTCCAGTGACATCGACGTTGAGGAGGCGTATAATCATTAGCAAAAAAAAATCCTATGAACAGCTATAAATGCAGTGGGTACTACCATTATGAAAATTTTTCAACAGATGAGATTAATTATTTTTTACAACCAGTTTATGTAACTCTCAACTCATCGTTCCAGTTCTCCTACCTACCGGACTGATGTATATATTATAAGCTCAGGTATACGAACGGTTGGTGCTGAAAGTCATGGTGCTCTGGTGATATACGACCTTTTCAGCATCATGTTATCGCTTACCTGTTCCCGCCTCCTCTGAAGGACAAACTGTACTGGTAAGGAACAATGAAATTTTTCTATGTGCTGTGAACATGTACTGTCTGCTAGGCTTAGTCTCGAGCTTCTCTTCTGTTATATTCTGTGCCTATTTTGTGGTTTCTATACACCTTGTGGGTTTCAATTACGTCAGAGATTTTCTATTTTATATTATTGCCTGATTTTCAGTAATTTCCCTTAATTACTCAAACCACTGAATATAATTGGTTGGCGGTGCGATAATTTAGTCCATAGCTACATCTCTTTCATTTCGTTACTTATATTTTAACACCTGATCTATTAAATATTGTGCAGTCTCTCGGACAATCTCATCACTTCCAGTGTGTTCCAACCAAGCTCCTTTATCACTTCAGTTATCAACTGTGTTTTACGGTAATTCCCATAACGAAATATAGTAGTCTTACTTTTCAAAAACTTCGTCCCTTGAAATTCATACCTGAAATGAGAATCCCGTACCATTCTAAGAACTGTTTCAACTTGTTACACAGCTTATTCTAATTTTATTAAAACTTTTATTTTGTTAAAAGAATGAGAACTCTAGTTTGAAAAACACATCTGTCATAGTTAACAGGCGCGTTATATTCAGCTCTAAACTGGAAATCAATTCCAATATTAAGAGCGTAGGAATTTAATTTCGGCAAACGACACAAAAATCTGCACCCCCTTTCTGGATTGTCGACATTTAATTGAAATGTACAATCCACAAAATTTCCGATACCGTGTTACGCCTAGGGAAGATTCCGTGTTATGAGATTCCTACGTGTGGCCATGCTTGCGGAATGGCTGTTAGGGATGAGATGCCTATCTGATCTGGGTGGCGTCCTATACTTTATCGTTGCCATAGGTTAGATGTGTGCTGCAGGGAGTACCAGTGCAGCGCTAACCTGAAGATGGCGGCAGAGCCAGCCGCCGAAAGCTCGTTGTTGTCTCTCTTCAACAACATACGGCGGAAAACCCGCGAAGACTATATTTCGATATTTATGGTATCTCTCCATCATAAAATCAAGCTCAAAAATGAAGAAAATAGCTAGGGAAGAAAAGTACGGATAGAGGCAAGGATAATCTACAGCAGACGCAATTTACAACCCAGATAGATTGTAGAGAAAATGTGGAAACATAGCAAGTATTAGATTGCTGGTGGTTTTATTTACATATTATAAATAACTAGTCCGCGATCAAGTTTGAAATTTTAACTTGTTTTTATTTTCATAAGCGCATCGAACTTCAAAGATACTGGACACATGTAGACAACTCCAGAGATTACAGTGGACACTGCTTCCAAAGACAATAATACCAAAACTGTACGTTCAAAACTGTCCTAGGCCGACGTGAACTGAGTCTGTAAAACTGTCTCTTAGTCTCTGCTGATCGTATTATATAAGTTCTATCGAAAGTTCGAGAACACTACAAAGGCTACCGATATATATTTCTCGAACAATAACAATACTTAAACAATTGAAAACATATTAAAACAATCAGAATTAATACATAATCATTTACAATCATTACAAAATTCTTGAAAATGAAAATTAAAAATACTTAAACACAAAATTATCCACATAAATCATTTCTAACTGTAGTAAATCATCCTTTAAAACATCGTAGCCCACCTTAATACTTACAATTACAAACATTTAAGTAATTCTCTTGGGTAGTTCTGTTCTTATACATATTAAATGGTATTTATATAATTTATTTTTCACAAAACAAAATCCATTTACACCAATTTACAGTAAAATACAAGACAAATACACAAAACCATTTTCAATCAAACTCAAGCTTGCTACAAATGCTTCATAAAATACAATTCCAGTTACAATTTAGGTTTAAGGGCTGTTACACGAGGTCATCATAACAGCTTCTGTAGACATAAAAATAGCCTGTGAAAAATACGGAGAGGAAACAAAAGCGCAGTCTAAAACAGATAAGAATAAATGAAGGAATCGTGGCACATACAACGAACATCTACAAGGAGTTAATTAAATTGTTTACATATTATATACTCACTCGGATTCATTTGATAAGAAAACGGATGTAAAGCAACGAAGTATTTAGGCCCTTATGTTAACGAAATTATTGCTGATATGCAAATATACAGAAATCCAGCAGAGTTAAAATTGATGGAGTACGCAGATGACATGGTGATGGAATAAGACAGAAGATAATCTTGGGAGAGTACTGGGAATATGGACGGTTGTATTGGGAAACCCTTCAGAATTAGTATGGACAAAACATAGAATAAAAAAAAATTGTTGTTCAGTAGTCTCGGATCTTCCATACTGTTTGTCGGCCCACATGGCTCCAAGTAAAAGCTCAAATGACACATTTCGAAACAAATAACTTTTTGTTTGTGTTTCGACTGGTTAGGTGATTCAAAATTGACGCAGATCATAGAGTTTGACATTTATTTTTATTTAATTTAAGAAATAGCTGCTCTGGATACCTTTTAGAAAAATTGAGATTTTTAATTTTCATTTTTTATTATTTAGAAAATGTTTATATTAGAGCCATAACAAAAATAACGCCTCGAGAAAAATTATAAGCATAAAATATTTCTGTTTAAGTATCTCCCACTGTCCGTAACCTATTAATTGATCGACGAGAGAGTCAGTTCAATGTGACATTCTAGCCAGACTTCGTATTATGCTGTGCAGAAAATCGATAAAACGGATGAAGTCTGAAAAATACTTAGACATGTTTTTTCTTTCGTAAAATATGTTGTAGGACCACAAATATGAAACACTAATGATCCTAATATGGATTAAAAGTAAATTTCAGTTGCTAATTTTTCCCTCGTCTGAATAACGCACTAAATATCAGAAAATTCAACAATAGTAGTTAATTATTCTGATTTCAAATTGCAACGTCAGTTTGAAAAGATGTTCGATACAGAGAAAGTAGATCTCTTTTCCAAAGTTCTGATGGTTGAATACTTCAGCCAAACTATCTTCTGAATGCGTTGATCTCTCAAAAGGGTAGCTCGGAAGTTCGACGTGACCAGACTATATACTGCTTTCAAGGCTACAACCACGGATGGAGTAAGGGAAATGCTGTGATTAATCGATAGAGGTAAAATGACTCGTTCGTTGAGCGGCGAATACGTTCGTTTTGTTGTGTAGACTCACGCACACTGTAGCATACCAATGGGACAGTCGAAATAATTGATGCGAATTACTCACAGCGTGCGTCTGTCAGGCGCTCGTAGCGGGCGAAACACGGCCGCAGTGCAAATATTTGCGCGTGCCGATTGGTTCGTTCCTCGGCAGTGGGGGAGACAGCGGGCCCGTATTTGTGTGGAGGCCGCTTTGGGCCTTGTTTGTGATCCGGACTGCTGGCTTGGCGCCGCGAGGTGTTGTTGACGGGTCCCTGCACAGCCTCTGCCTGCTCACGGCACAGACTCTCACTCCGGCATCGTTGGAAAAATAAGAAATTGTACCACTGTATGAACCAAAACATCTAGAAAGATTACAGCTACATTACAGTGGAGACTACCAATATGTATAACAAGTAACTAGTGTTTACATATATAGTTCCATATACATTGTCATCGACGATGGTTATCGGTTCGAATCCAGCCTCGGACATGGGCTATTTGAATTAAATGCTGTTTTTTTACTGTGCATCCTCCTTACTATGATGTAAACTTATTCCGGATCTGATTTTCAATTATCCAACACTTTATGTTTTCACAACAGTATTCTGTAGCCAACATGTGATGTCCCCATACTACAGGAGAAATACTGTTACTACAATTAAATAGTTGTTTAATTATTTGCGATTTCTTTAAATCGAAAAAACAAAATAAAGATAAAACATTATACTGTCCGAATTTTCGTTTTCGTCCCATCGGTCTACAAAACAACAAAGGAAGAACCAGTATATGTAGTGTAAAAAAAAAAAAAAAAAGTTTTATACATTTCTTAATCAATTAACTTAAAAAGAAGATGTTCTGATCTATCGAAGGAGATCAAGGATTTAGAATGTACCCGTAATTGCTGTAGAATCACGATCTCTCATCGGCACCAGCCAGTAGCTGTCCCCTTTAGCCATGACAGATATGCTTTGTCTGAAACATACTTTTATGGAACGCTGGATAGCAATGGTTCCGAAATAACTTTTTTATAAAATAAAATAAAACAACAATTCTCAAGTGTGGCAGCTCAAAACTCATGTACGTCCTTATCAAATTGAAAGGCACACTTATTTCAAAGGGCAAACGTGTAAGAGAAAAACTGAAGAATTTTTGAAGGGTCTGAGCCAGGTAATATTCCAAATATTGATACAGTCACTTGAAAGGCCTTTTAAATTGCATAGTTGGGAAATTGGTGTGCAGTGTTAGAGACATACCACGTCATGTGCACCAACGGAGTGTTGGTTTTTTCCGCATTGTTGCAGATTGGTCATATGATGAAGTTACCAGCGATCGATCTCAGTATACGAATTCAACATACGTCACCAAGGAAGAGAACACATCGAACTATAACTTAGCACATACCTGGTAAGGCATAGAAGCAAAACTGTGACATCTTGTGGACTGCAACAAAAAGCATCCGTGACTTGGGAGGTGGGGCGATTGGGTGGAGAGGTGGTGTGGGAGGTCCTCAATTGTATCTAGGATTTAACATCATTTCCTCTACCTGCAACAGCAAGTAGTCATTTCAAGATCAATTAGTGATCTCGGTGAGATGAGATAGTACTTCCACTAAATTTGAGGAGAGACGTAAAATTTGTCTAGTGACAGTGTTCGCATGATCGGTAGAAATCATATTAAATTGATAAACACCTGAATAGCACATAGTTGATATATTGTAGCACGAAAAATAACTTGTCAACCATTTTCTGTCCGGCCCCCGTAAGGCAGGGGTTAGCGACCTTGCCTGGTGTTGCAAGCGTCACCGGATAGAATCCGGCCTATCGCACAGGTGGTTTTAATTAGGTGTTACGTTGTCTTGTATTATGTTGGTCTTGTGTCGTCCTTACCAGACTGAAGTGTAATAAAGAAACAAAAACACATTGAACTGGATACCAGTTAAAAAAAAAGGCTTGTGCAGGCAATCCCACCTTCATTGCCTCCATACTGTAGGTTGAAGGTGTGCGAAAATATAGGTGCTTTGGTTCTGTTATCCCTCCTAACTAAATTATTTTCTTCGTATATTTGAAAAAAAAATGGTTCTTATGTCACCAATAATGGTAAATAAATTATTTCATGTGATAAATATGTCTACAGAAATTAATAGCTAAAAATTTAACATTGGTGACAATGTCCATTTATGTGTTTCAGTTTCAGTACACTTTGCAGACAAATAATATGTTTTTTTTTTTGTTTTTTTTTTTGTTTTTTTTTCCCTTTCTGTGGATAACGTCATCCATAAATACAAATACTCAGTTGCTTGTAACGTAATGAAGCACATGCTCAAATTTTGAATGACGTGACTGTTGGCTCACTGGTTCTTAACAATGGATTGTTCAGTCTGAGATATTGAACCTTATGTCATACAGTATCAAACTGGAAAAACCAAGAACCACTATGTTGATGACTTAATTTCTATCACCGATTACTCAATAAAAAGGTTAATAAAGTTTTCTCATTCTTTCCGAAAAAAAAAAATCTTTCCTTACTTTATTTCATCAGCGCACCTTCATACTATAAGAAAAATGCGTGTATTTCCTATTAATGAGTGCTGTAGAGAGAGATTGATAGACGGAAATAACATTCGATTTGGTCTACCTAGAAACTTAAATAACTAGTTAAGTTATAGTTGTTTATTAAGTGTTGCCTACGACTGTCGTTGTGTGCCTTGGATAGAGAGTATGAAACTTCTTTAGTTAATACTTAAACGGCCCGGTTACAGAGAGGAGTTATAGATGAAACGTGAATTTAAGTTGCCCCTGATTGATAGTCTACAAGTGTGACGAAGCTGACACAGTGGTAGCAGCAATGCGAGGAGCAATCGGTATCTCGGAACATAGTACGTACTTGACTTAGTCTTTCTCCTACATTGTGTCATAGTTACAGTTTTTATCACCACAAACTGCATGAAAGATGCTCTGCATTTGCTTTGTTGTTTCGGATTCAGAGTCTAAATCGTTATTTCTTCTTTCTCTTCAGGTAAATGCGGAAATGTTCCTTAAACAGGCAAAGTATCAATTTAGAGTTTTAAGAAAACCCTCCCCATTTAAACACATTTAAGTAATTTGTTTTATTTGCAGCAAAACGTCTCACCTTGTGAGAAAGATTGTGAAAATGGTTACCAAACACTTTCCAGGCAAGATATACTTAGATTGTGGTATTTATTTCAAATATGTATTTTCCTTTATTTTTGGTGTAACAAACAATTTCCATGAGAAGGGGCGGTAACATAAGAGGAATTTTTAACGGGATATTGCAAAAGATAGTTACGTTTTAATTTTTCGAATGTAAAAACTTGAGGATGCTTACAAAATTTTTAAATGACATAAGTAAGCTAACCAAATTGCACGATCATTTTTCTGTAATAAATAGGCACATTTCAGCTCTCTGACGTGAACACCGTTTAGTTACCAACAAGAAATTGGGAAACTGATATTGAGGCACTTAAAAACTTTGTGTATTATTCGTATTACAATATATAAACCTGTCCTCATAGTATTTACATGTCTCAATTACTTCTTTAGCAGCATTCATAAACAACGTATTCCTTATATCTTACTCACATTTCTCTTAAAATTCTAACAAAAAAGTCCCTTGCTAATTCATACCGCTTACAGTGAAATCTCTTACGTAATTTCCCTCTATTTCTTCTTTTCTATAGCTGTCTAATTGATCATGGTTACTAATTTTTTCTCCTTGGATCTGTAAAGTACTTTCCTGATGGCTCCTTTAAAATGAAGGTTCCATACATCCTGTAAAACAACCAGGAGTTAACACGACAAGAAGCACATTGCGCGGCGAATCGAAAACAGTGTGAGTTGGCAGGCCGTACAATTCTTCGGGTTCTCCCAGCCAACAATGCCATAGCACGAAATTTTTTTTTTGTGGGGGGGGGGGGGGGAGGGGGGCGGCTCAAGTTAGCCACTTACAGTTTTAAAACTATCGTTCCTGGGATAAGGGAAAGAGAAAATATAGTAGAAGTATTCGCTGAACTGTAAACATGTAATTCATATGCTCTATTGGAGACAAAAATGTTTCGCATTTGGTTCGTTTTCTCAAAATATTTTCGGCTCTAGGCATAGATCACACACGAAAAGTGCTGGTGAATTCTTAAAATTACAGTTTACCTGCGAATAACGTTCGTGAGATTTTCTCTTGATTCAGGCCATTTAAATCAAGCCCAGGACTCAGAAAAGTTTTTTCATGGTTCCGTTAATCCTCCACTATGATTGTCTAACTGCTAACTTTAGCAACTGCCAGCCTCCTTCGCTTTTCAACAAAGAGATTATCGTCATAAAACGTAGTCGATGTACTGGCATGATTACCTCGAGATTGAACGAAGTGTCTGACGTTGCGGAGAGCCATTAGGTCCCGGAGGGAGTGGGTATTTCTCCCTAAATTTTGATCGTTCGAAGAACAACCTGTATTTAGCCTTTTACCATATAATTGTGTTCACCATTATGAGATACAACTTCAGATGACAAACATACAAAGTTTAGGTAAATGTCATACTGCATTCCAATGAGAATATGAGATTTTATCAATGCTGCCGGGAAGTTTGTGTAAATTACCTCATCTTTAAAACTTCACCAAAAAAAAAAAAAAAGTTATCGAAGATCTGCATACAAAGACTTGTTCTCGTGTCACATTACTTAACATCCTAATGCCTCACGTCAACTTGTAATGAAACGTAGTTTACACTTAGCTTAGTGTATACTGCGTTAATATGTTCAGTTCTTTCAATTTTATTAAGATGTAGCATGAATTGTTTTGTATAGCAGAGAAAAAGTATTGGGTTTATTTTGGTACGCTGGGCGTGTGCTCCAGAGAGTAGTGTAAGCATCTTTGGAAAGTCAGTCAGTCATGGAGATAATATCGTGGAGTCTGCTAGATGGAAAAATGGCGGGCCAACGCTTGTTTAGTGTGCCTCGCTAGTGTAATAATGTAGTTTGTAAAGTGGATTAAAAAGGACGTTTTGAGGACTGGATACGTATAAGATAGTAGTGAACAAAAAGGGATTTTATAAACAATCCAGTTTACGCTCGACCTATAGATATGAACAGGTTCTATTAAAAGTTTGCAATTGTTTTTCATATAATAACACTTCTATCCTTTACAGATTAAAATCAATCTTAAAACCCGCCAGATCAAGCTGGTATCGCATTCCGGAAGACGCGGATTGAAATCCTCGTCCTGCCATTAAAATGTGGGTTTTCCATGGCTATCCCAAATTTTAGGTGAATGCTGGAAAGGTTCCTTTAAAAAAGCCATGGTGGAATTCCTTCCCGTTCCTTGGCACCTATATTGACCTCCACGTCAATGAGTCATAAAGACATAAGCAAAATAAGGTCCGTCCAAAATGAGTAGTTAAACGAAGTGTTCTGGCAAGTTTGTAAGAGTCCTATCCTGCTGACAGGACTGACAGGTTAGCCGAGGGATAGATTTGGGTTCGTTGTGTACTTTAACTGTGGTGGGACTCTAGAGGAGAGTTTAACTAACCTCGTGGCGTTCTTGCAGCCGCAGAATTCTCTTCTATCTTGATGGTCTTGAGCTCTTTCGTCTTGTGGGTTAATTAATAAGATGTAATTTGTCAGGAATAATATGACACCAACCGATTAGTAGGTTCGACAACCAGGATATGGGAAGGCTGGTACGTGTTAGATGACCAGCTGAGATTCTATCCTTTTATGAATGATAACAGGCATATAGCGGTTATGAGGTCCCATTTAATGTCATTGAAAGCCGTGAACATACAGCCGATAACATGACTGCGAGGATCCTCCCGACAGCGTCTATCTGAGATGCTAATTGCATCTGATTGAGTAATAACTCGTAGACTAATGGATTGTTGTCTGATTGGATGGCAAGCTAAGTGGCTGACGGTATACCGCCCTCATGATCTTGTAGGGCCTACATGGTGAATAGACTTGAGCGAAGAGCGTCGGTTTTACTATTAGAAACCCATACTGGCTGATGAAAGCTACCCGCGGAAAATGAGCTATCTACTCGTCGATGACTGCCCGCAGAGTGAGAGCTAATAATTTGTTGTTACCTCAAAGGTGAACTTTATTGACGTCAGAGAGTCAGTTCTAACTAGTAATATCGATCGTGACAGCGTCTCAGCACATTCCTAACAAACAATACTGTGCTCAGCTCGGCGCGTGCGAAGACTGGCCTGCTCGTTACTGAAATGAATTCCAATAAAATATTCTAATTTTCTTTAAATAAACCTATATATCCATTACGATCCTGACAAGTTGCTTAACGAAATCGAATTGTCATAAAACAACCCTCAACGCAATTATTCGTATCTTACGCCGTAACAAAAAGTTTCCGTTGTCATCCTTGTACAGGCTGCATTTTAATCATATCAGGAACTGCGTTAATTTAGCCGCTAGAAAATCAGTTTCATCACACGCGCATATTGACGTTATGCTGCGTAACAATACGTGGTACAGACCACATAGATCAGGATCAGTGTTGAATTACTTTAACTTAAAAGAAGTTATAATATAATTTCATGGCGCTCATAAAGCAACTTAAATTACTATTAAAAAATATTGAATAATTCATTCCCACTGCTATCGCAACGATTACTAACAATTCTCCTCCAAACCGTAAGGTTCAATCGCATGTACATTAAAACATTCGCTGTATCTTGATATAAACGTGTGCCCAAATTCATTAGCTTGCTGTAAGAGTTATTAGATAATATGACGGAAAGACGAAGGAATTAATAATTAATATGTTGATTTAAACGAAATATATAATTTTAATTCAGTGTTCTGTTAATTCAATTCATAGCTGTTGCTTAACTAAATATAATTGTCATTAAATAAAAATCACACCCCTGTTTTTGTAGAAACATATCTAGCCATTGTTAGTTCGGCAAGTAAGGCCGGGAATTTGACGTTATCATTACGGACAGAACACAGTGGCCAAGCTTAGTCTTTTAATAGTACCAATGATATGATTAGATTAACACACGTACAGTGGATAAAATTTACAGTATCCTAGTTGTCTGTGTGCTCTAGATATTGAAAAATAATAATAAAACTAAACGACCCGTGCAAAAATTTCGCGATGTATAGTGAAGTTGACGGTTTGTAGCCGGTTGAATGAAGAACCGGCTAATTTGTAGCGACATATTTCTGATTTCAACCGACGTATGTTATCCTGCAGCCCTCAACTTTGACGCAAACACCTGAAACTGTCCCTTCCCGAAGGCCGGAGTGTCTCAGACCTCAGCGGAATGCAACTAAGCTTAACAAAACACACACGGTATATACATATCTCAATGATATGTGGTGATGCTATTTAGAGGTCACGAGATCAATCGTTAATGACGCCAGCGAATCCTAGCGGCTTGGCTCTGAACTGTCTTATACGCATGACCTTGATAGTTAATATTTTTGCCTGTTATGGTGGAATTTCCAATAAACTCCTTTCTTAAAATACGATCTTACCAGAGCGAATACCTTCATCTTTAAAATGATACCTCAATTATTGATTTCGTTTAGATATGAAGACCGAATAATGTCTAGTGCAAGAAAACACCTTTTAGAAATAATATGCATGATACAATATATATTGGTTTAAGCATCATACTATGCCACTGGGCGCTTAAATTGCTCAGAGCAATAACATTCGTTTGCAGATATGGCTGTAGTGACGCATCCTAGGGCAGTGCTTTGTTTTCTGGTCGTACCTCAGCAGACCCTATTAGCTAATGGCGCCACGCTGAGTCGCCTCTGGCCGGAGCAGCGATTTACTATAGCTTCCATAAGGCTCCGGCCACTTGCCGCTTTTTCCTGTTACACACTGTCCCTCCCTCTCCTGAGATCAGCCTTTTTGTTAACTCTTTTGCTGCATGGAATTTAATCTACAAGCAAACACCGAGGAGCGTGCTGTTTTCAGAACTGTGCTTTATGTCCCGCGCAAATCGTTAACTTCTACTTCGCTCCCTTGCGGATGGTTTTTACGATTTATGACGGCAATGCCGGAGGAATTGCTTCCAATATTTCCGCCACTGCCAGGTATCTTTTAATGGAACGGTTTCCACGCGCACGTAAATTTGACAAGCAAAGGCTGCGAGCAGTGCTCATCGTTACATTCCCAGCGACGAAACAGTCTGTTGAGTCCGAAAAATACACAGTACTGACATTTGAGTTTTTATTTACCATACTCTGTAAATCATTTTCGAATATGAATTTCTGGCTCGTATAGCAGCTTTAAATGGAAAAGGTGATTGCTTTTGTGGCTTTACATTGTATGATATCAAGACTTTAAGACATAACGATCCTCTGTTATCGATATATCGCGCTTACTACTGCATACGAGACTACTTCATAAGCAGCTAAGTCAGACCTTATGAAGCATTATCAATGAGGCTGGTGGATTAGTCTTTAACATTTAGGTCTAACATAGTGGATGACCTTTCAAGGCCAGACTACCTAGATATGCATTTCCAACGGTCTCCGGAAATAATCTGCTCATAGCTGAATTCCTTATGGTATTTATGATATTTCTGATCATAAGCAATAAAGTTACAGTTATAATAAAGTATGGAAGTTACGTAGGAAATTTTAAACCCTGTGGATAACGTTGATCCAGTTCAGTTCGTATTCCTAAATTACCCTCTATGGCTCTTCAGGGTTTCAAGATGCATCTTTAGTTTTCGATCGATATAATTACTTCTGTAACATGCTATCCATTATAAATTATGTAGTTTTAATTGATGTACTGTACCTAAATTAAATGGGCTGATATATATGAATAACAGATAAGTTCTTCAGTCCTCAGCAACTAAAATGCTATGTGCTAGTTAATTATAATAAGTCCTGAATATTTAATACTGCAGTTGCCTGCGATTGTTGACTTTTGTTTGTTATTAATACCGAACTGAAAATGCTTTTGTATAAATATAACAGTTATTTGCAGGTTATACTAACAGGTCTCTGATTTCTTATATTTTAGAATTTATCCTTAGATATTCTTCAGATAATAACTATCAACGTAAAATTTTACATTCGGATCAGTGTCCTGAGGAAATGGAAACGTTATATAACATTTTGGTATTTATTTTCATCTGAAGTGACACAACAATTAAATAGGAAATCGGTTAGTGAATATTCGAAATGGTTTCGTTGTGTTTCAACTATCATCCATACGAATGGTTGATTAAATCACTTATTTGAATAGACTTCGTGGTAGTTAATTTAAGGGATATATAAGAATGGTACAATCAACGCAAACAATACGCGGCGAGGAGGAACTGATGACGAGATGTCTCATTTTTACACCCGCTTGCTGCTTTCGTTCAGCTGAGATGTTTAAACAAGAAACTTTCAAGGCTGGCTGGTGGCCTCAGGAGCCTTAAAAAACAGATTTCACTTGATGAGCCGCTGCCGTTTATCGAATGTACAATAAACCATTGACTTTCTTGCTCTTGTTGTTAGACCAGACTTCTTTTCTGCTGGAGCACTCGTTGTCCCATTTGTTTATAAAGGAATTTAATATTCTGAAGTGTCACGCTGATTGCGGCACCAGGAAAGATAATTAATTTTATTTATTGGAATTTTATTATTTAATATTTAATGAGAAGATGGCAATGAATCAAGGCAAAGTTAAAATTTACGTTTATAATGACAAGCGGAATTGACATTTACATTTATTCCATACAATTGCAAAAGAATGATGATTATTGAATTTATTTGTGCCTGGGCCAAATTATGAGTCTCTTTCCCCAAGGTCGTGATGGGTTAACTAGACTGGTGCCGTGGTGAGAACACACGCAACAGTTGGTATTGGTACTTAGCACTGGGGATGGCTGATGATCCCGTGCTGGAATCAGCCTTCCATTCACGTGCAATGAGATGCTGGAATCGGCAGATCTGTCGGCGAGCGCTCCTCCAAAACTCGAACTGTAGACGGCGGTTAGAGGATGCGAACCCACGCTCCTCTGCGAAGATAGGATCTAACTAGAGTCGATCCTTCAAACACTGGTCGACGGTACCACGCGCGCGACACAATGAACGGTTTCACGAACGTGAACTCGCGGTTAACACATCCGCGAAAAATACACAGACGGAAAAAAAAAAATCCCAACACCAAGAAAAAATTATTGTAGAGTAATGAAATTTGGACAATGCATTTGTCAAGTTAACATGTTTAATTGATTAAATTTTCAAGATCACAGGTTAATTTAAGCTCAAGAAAATGCATTTCAAATGTGAAATACTGTTAAATTAATAGCCGGTGTAACCTCCAGAATTTTGAATGCAAGCCTGCAAACGTGAATGCATTGTGTCATACAGGTTTCGAATGTCACTTTGTGGTATGGAGTTCCATGCTTGTTGTACTTGTGCTGTCAATACTGGGACGGTCAGTGCTGGCTGTGGATGATGCTGGAGTTGTCGTCCAATGATATCCCATACGTGTTCAATTGGAGACAGATCTGGTGATCTCGCAGGCCAAGGTAACATGTCGACACTCTGTAGAGCACGTTGCGAGACAACAGCGGTATGAGGGCGAGCGTTATCCTGTTGAAAAACTCCCCCTTGAATGCTGTTCATGAATGGCAGCACTACAGGTTGAATTACCAGACTGACGTACAAATTTGCAGTCAGTGTGTTTGGTATAACCACAAGAGTGCTCCTGCTGTCATAGGAAATTGCTCCCCAGACCATGACTCCAGGTGTAGGTCCAGTGTGTCTAGGCCGCAGACAGTTTGGTTGCAGGCGTTCCCCTGGCCTCCTTCTGACCAACACTCGGCCATCACTGGCACCAAGGCAGAACCTGCTTTCATCAGAAAACACAACAGATCTCCACTCCGTCCTCCAATGAGCTCTGGCTTGACACCACTGGAGTCGCAAACGGCGATGGCTTGTAGTCAGTGGAATGCACGCTACAGGGCGCCTGGCTCGGAGCTGTCCTTGAAGTAACCGATTTCTAACAGTTCGTTGTGTCACTGTGGTACCAACTGCAGCTCGAATTTCTGCCGCAGACGCAGTACGATGCGTTACAGCTGTACGCCGAATACGGCGGTCTTCCCTCTCAGTAGTGCCACGTGGCCTCCCGGAACCCGGTCTTCTTGAGGCAGTACCATCCCTTGACCACTGCACCCAACAATCATGCACAGTGGATACATTCCGGCCAAGTCTTTCTGCAATATCGCGAAAAGAAAATCCACCTTCTCGTAACCCTATTACACGACCTCGTTCAAACTCGGTGAGCTGTTGATAATGGCTTCTTCGTCTTCTTAAAGGCATTCTTGGCTAACATCAACTCACTATGTCAAATCTCAGCGGTAAATAACGTTCACAAACTTTACAGCGCGTATTTAAAGCAAACCTGATTTGCAAGCTCTGAGTAGCGCTACTAGCGCCACACTTATGCGCGAAGCGCGAAATTAGAATCGATGTCATCTTTCAGATGTATAAACACGCCTACCAAATTTCGTTTATCTAACACAAGTCTTTCTTGGTGTTGGGATTTTTTTTTCCGTCTGTGTACTTGAACGTCTACCCTATACTGGACAGTCCGCTCTCCAGACTCACTAACACCTTTTTGTGTCCTCACTATAGTGCGTCCTTCAGCTCCCCCCGATTAACAGATCCGCGGGTTTCAGGGGTGGAGGTATTGTTTGCGTCTCCTTGCATTTCTGCTAGCTACCTGGTTGCCAGCTCTCGACCCTCAAACAGTTCGCAACCTTAAGTGGCCTGCAACTTAATGTGATTGCACACGGCTGTAATGTGTCATTACAAAGTGAACCGTACATTGCTAGTTTTAGAACATTAAACTGTTTGTTTAGTATTAATCTGATAATTTTAAGGTACGTATCTTGACTAATATTATAAATGCGAAAGTAACTCCGTCTCTGTATCTGTTTGTTTGTTACGTTTTCAAGGATAAACGGTTAATCCGATCATGATGAAATTTGACAAGGAGATGCTATTTGACTAAGATACTATTTTCTGTACAGATAATATATATTGTTATGGAATTATGAAAAGATAAATGAATGTTGAAAGACAGACGCAAAACATGTATACGTCTCTGTAAGAGTTGCCAACGGAGTGGGCGGGTAGCCCAGCGGATAAAGTGCTTGCTTTTTAAAGCTCCCCTTGCGGTCTCCTGTTCAAATCACGCTAGGAGCAAAAATTTTAAGAATTGTTTTTCATCATATGAACCAAGCCTGGAAGCCCTGTCGTGTAGGTCCCTAAAATTCTGGAGTGAAATGCGTGGCAAATCGTAGGTGGCCGAACAGTGCTGTGAGCGTTTACTGTATTTACATTATACTGGTCTCTCAGGCTTTGTTTCTCTCGCAGGCAGTTTGTGTGTGACCTACACTAATGTACCATACGAATGTTACAAGTGCGAAAGCAAGTCTCTGTCTTTTTGTTACATTTTGACAACTATATGGCTATACGGATATTGATGGAATTTGACAAGGAAATACTTTGTATCTTTAGAAAGGACACAGAATACATTTTTCCGGTATGAATAACAGTTTTAGTCATGAAATTTTGATAACTTACTGAATGGTGACGGCCAGACGATGCGTGTGTAAGTCTGTAATGTTAAATCGGTCGCTCAGGCTGTGTTTCTCTCGCATTCAGTTAGTGTATGATCTGCTAATAATTTTCATTTACAGACAAAATTTATTATTTAGTATATATGTCGATTAGTTCTGCACTGTACTATTACTATCTGTCTGTCTAAAAGTTTGTGGCATCAGTTTATTTTGTCTTCTTTTTTTAAATGCTTCGCAGGTGTAAATCCAGACCTAAGGTGTAGCTCTAGCAGAGCACGAGCAGCTAAATTTATTACAACCCAGGAACCTGATGCTCATGCTGAAGAAAGAAGAGACGACATAGTTAAAATTGAAGCTGCCCTCAGTAACCCCCCCCCCCCCCAATTCCCTGCACCTTATTTTTTTTCTGTTTTTAAACATGTAGGTGATTGGTTCTCTTCATGAGACATCTTCGGCGGTAGAATGGTATAGTGATGGCTTTCCCGTAGTATTATGCCGACTCGATGAAGTTTGGGACAAATCTTACGTAACTTGCAGCTTCTAGCAATGAAATTCTAAGTCGACGCGTACGAAGTCACGGGTAACAGTTAGTATTTAATGTTTATTATTATTTCGTATCAGAAACATACAGTTACACAATTACAATCATCAAATTATAATCGACCAGAACTTGGCCACTTCCAGTGCATTTTCTGAGGCCTCATACAGTTCAGCTGCCGAACAGGATGCTGGACACAGTTGACACTGGAGCTTGTGCTGGACAGTCTGGTCCTCACCGCAGTCGCACTTGATATCACTGATCTCAGTATAGCCCCATCTTGCTAAGTTCACTTTGGATCTGCCCACTCCTGATCTCAGCCTATTCAAAGATTTCCATGTCAACCATCCCTTGTCATAACCAGGTGGCAAAGATTCAGACACTCTTCCCCAGCCATGCGGAAGGGGAGCCTTAGCTTCCCATAGTTGTAACCTGGCTTCTTCAGTTGTTGTTGTAAGTTCCTGAGATATTCTTAGGAAACTTTTCCTGGACTTAAGTCTTTGCCTGTGAGGGATATACCCATATAGTGGATGAGATTTTTCATGGTTCACTTTCCTCCTTTCCTTGTTCACTGCTATTTCCCTTCTAACAGAAGGTTGTGCTATTCCTGCGAGACGGTGGAGCCATTCGACTGGAGTTGATTTTAAGCAGCCTGTTATGATTCTGCACGTATCATTAAGTGCAATGTCTACTTGTTTGGCATGGGTTGAACTGTGCCATACGGGACAGGCGTACTCTGCAGCCGAATAACATAGTGCTAAGGCAGAAGTATTTAATGTTAAGGATATGAGAGGGAAGATGTGAAAGTAGGCAGACATGTTGCTTAGTTGGCGGGAGAGAGTGCACTCAGACAGTTGGTGCCTAGGCGTCTGTGACGTCAGCCTCTGGAAAACGAAATGCAGGTCAGGTACCAGGTATATTTGTAGCTTATCGCTGACTTGGCTACAGAAACTCCCGTATTTTTGTGAACTTGTCAAGTTGAAATTCTAGGGTTGGTAACAAGCAAGTCACCTGTAACTTAGACCAAGCGCGGTGCATGAGAGATGGACTCGTATTCAGGAGGACGCAGGTTCGAATCCCCGTCCTGGCATCCAGATTTGGGTTTTACATCGTATCCCAAAATCACTAATCACTATAGGCGAATGCCGAGATGCTTGAATCCATAAAGATTCCTTAAGAACAAAGACGAGGGATTCCTTTTGCTGCTGTCTTAGGAGGTTTGTCGGATCCGTGCTTGCAGGTGTGTCACCCGGTTAAACCGCCTGGGAGCCAGCGGACCTTACTGCATAATGTGAACAGTAAAATAATCTTTCTATAGCTCTCTCATATGTGGATTGAACGAGAACTTAATGAACAATATTTAACAAAACTGTTAGTGATTGGGAGTGGATAATACTTATTAAGTATAGAACAATTGACTTGTGTAGTTTTTAAGAATCAGTATAATTGGGTGATATTTTATAGTGTACAATAGTGCAAGACTAATTATGAAATAAATATAAATTATTTGTAATTGGCTTCTTTCTTGTTTAACTTGTTCTTGATTTTATTAATTATATTTGCAGATGTGGTCTATATACCTGACAAACGTAATAACTCCTCGGTCATGAGACTGTTAAAATATTAAGGAACAGAAAGATATAACGGTTAAACAAGTTTAATCTGGTCACGATGTGTATCCTTTAATTGAACTTATAATTCTGGGCTTGATGTTTTTCTTTCAATGAAGGTCTCCCTACTTCTTTCTTGCTGTAGTTCATCTGTTTCTACTTCATGTCACTCTCCTGATTTCCACATATCCAAAACAATCCCAATTATCAAAATATTTCACTTCCTTTAAAGACATTCTTAAGTTGTATTATATGTTACCTATTAGAATATATTGATAAATAATTTCCATATATTAAAATATAGTCCTAGAATGTAACACGCAGTTTTGATCAGCTCTTTGTAACATATATTCTGTAAATTGTTTACAGAACATCGTCGTTTCATATTTTATTTTTATTTTAACATAGAACTAGGATGACACTTTAAGTAATTCAAGTTTAGTTCCTAGCTACTCACATATAAAGTCCTCTGCTCTATAAATAACAGTTTACAAATTTATTTCTTAGTCTTATGATAGTATTTGACGATTGATAAGTTAATACTTTTTAAAAAAAAGTCTCGTAGCTTAGTGTTAAGGTTCCTGCTTTGAAAGCAAGAAGCCCCAGTTTCGAACGTGATTCTGTAGAGCAAATGCTCACTTAATTTAACCTCCAAAAACGTTCCGTCACTTTATAATTCCGTGTTAAATACTAGGTCCATCATCAACAGATACAAGATTAGATTCATTTTAAAAGTCTGTCACCCTATTATATACTTAGGACCTCATTAATTTACATTTTTGCTTTTAGTAATGTTCTTAATGCCTATTTGCTTGTACCACCGGCTGTACGTTCACACACCACATGATTCTCTTAGTGTCTGTACCAGATCTACTTTTAGTCGAAAACTCTTTCTTCAATTCGTCAATTTCTCTTTCGCTCTGAATTAGCGTGCTGAATTACATAATGTCTAATGTCTTATCATACGTCTTGCGTCAGACAAAGTACTTCGTTGCATTGCAGTGAGACAGGCTTGCCACGCCTAGGCTCGAGTGACCACTTGGGTTGGCGCGGGTGGTCTCACGTGACCACTGGAGTTGACCGGGCGCTGGTCACGTCCGGCCCGGTCGGGTCCGACTCTCGCAAGACGCGCGGTGCGGAGTTGTCGTCTGGAGGCGGCCCGGGGGTGGTCCAGTAATTACGACGGGCCTGTGGGGTGCGGCCACAGCCTCAGCCTGCAGATTAATGACCTGCGGGCCCTGCCGCTAATGACAGCCACTGTGGCGAATAAATGAGAGGAAACGGCGCCCGGGGATCCGACCCGACCGACGCGAATTATTAACACGCACTCCGGTGCAGCAGCCCGCGAGGTAAACCCGACTCCGCGTCCCCGCACCATTATGTTCCATCAGAGACAGAGGACTAGGTCTCGTTTATTACGAACCATTCAGCAAAATCAATTTAAACTAGGGTTTATCAAATTTTATTATTTTACCCAAATTAAGAACAAAACCGATATTAATTGTATGTTTCTTCTTCCTCAGATTTTAGCCTACTTTGTAGCACGGGAAACAACTGGTTTACTGGTTCCCGGAATTTTTTCACTCTTTCACTGAGGTTGCTCCTATATTATTCAGAAAAGGTTTTCGCGTCCTTGTACGTTGTTCCTGGTACCTCTTGAATTTATTAATTTCAGCTGATTCTCTATCTAATCTGGATCTCTTTTTCATCACAAACCATTTTGTTGTCGCCTTTAATTTACTGAAGTAGTTGAAAATTCTTTTTGTCAACCTACTCTCATTCATTCTCATAAGGAGTCCATAAAATTTCAGAGTTCTCTTAAGCATCATGTCTGTGATTTTCTCTGCATACCTATAAAGATCTTCATTTTTCCTATTCCACCATATACCGTAATTTCCCTTTCCTACTCCACAGAATTTCATACGATTTTCCCAATTTTCCTTTATGCTTCGTTTATCTAACAGTTAAACTAATCTGTGAGGTGAAAAAATTTCCCCAATAAAGAAGATTTTTTTAATATTACAGAATGATTACGTTGGTTTTTTTTTCCCGCTATCAATTGAATGTAATTCCATTCGTTCCCATTTCCTCAGTGTAACATTTGTACGTCAAACCTTGATGTATCTTGTTGAAATCAGATATTGATAAAGTTTACAAGTTTTTAAGATTTTTTTCTTCTTAGCAGAGTGATATCTTTGGTCAAAAGCATAACATTCATATCAACTGTTCATTTTTAGTAACATCAGTATTCATTTTTGTTCCAGTGCAATAAAAAAAAAACGAATTTAAAACTTCTTACACCTGTAACGAATTTGGATTTAAAATAACTATCTGTTAAGTCTAATTTATGACTAACAGATAGTAGATGACACTCGTTTTTCTTTACCACCAGTGATCAGCTGAAACGGGATACAAACAAAAAAGGAATTTCATAGCAGTTGTTCGCTAAACGTTACGATTAGACCAGCTGACATATGTGAGTAAACCTTTTTTTCTGTCTCTCTTTCTGCTAGACTGTTTCACAAACTTGTTACCTCACCCATCATTTCCATAACACGTTTATTTCGTACTTTATCTGTCCATTTAGCATCCTTGTATAGCAACAGATTTCAAATACTTCAATTTTCCTTCTTTCTCGTATTCCTAAATTCCATGCTTTGCAAACATAAAGTGCTATGTTCCACACATAGTGTTTCAAAAAGATCTTTCTGAATCTTAGATCTCTGTTTGGAACAAAAAGATTTCTCTTTTTCTAGAAGGCTCTTATTGTAAGCGCTATTCTTCTTTTAACATCATTCCTACTTCAACCATCAGTTTTAATTTTATTTCCTAGGAAGCATCATTCATTTACCTCTTCTTTCACTTCCGATTCTATTTTTATATTTAATCTACTGTTATTGCTATTCTCTGCATTGAATCACTTTGCTATGCTAAGCCTGATGCGGAGTTGGTTGGATAAGGGTTATTTTTGTTCTTAATCTTTGATGAGATACAACTCCGACGGTTTCATACATGTCCTAAGATAGATACATACAGACCCTAACAGCCTTCAACAGATTTTCTTTAAATCTAAGCGTTACCTGGAAAGAAATTACTTTTTAAGAGCAGTAAAGAAATTCTTTCCTCCATGTTCTTCATTGCATTTAATCGAAGTATCTCCTGTTGGTTTTCTTCTGTTTAATACTTGTCTACCATTACTCTGGCAGTTGATATCATTATAGAAGTAAAATGTGTTGTTTATTAATATCTAATACAATATAAACGGTGTAGTTTATACGCTATCTGAAACATTCTATGAAAATATGAAATCGACTACGGCATTGAGACAAAACACATTTCCACGATTATGTTCTTTTATACAGTATAATAATGCCGTAAAATATTATTATTTAAATCAATGAATCTTCTATTTGAAAAAAAAATGAAATTATAGTTTCAAAAACTAAAAACACGCTTTTGTAGCAATGTGAATAAAGGTTAAAAATAATCTTTAAATATAAAGATTTATTTTAAAAGCAATAGGACGTCCGACAATTCAGCATAAATTATTTTTTTATGAATAAGCTGAAAGTAAGAACAAAGTCACTGAATAAAAAATTAAATTTAATGTAAAAAAAGCGTGGGGTGCTAGATATCAGTTGTCTAATATTTTTTGTCGCTAGCTGTTTGAACAGATATACCAGTAGTCATTTTTAAAAGTATGTACAGAGCATCCCACGCATTTTTACGTTAAATTTAATTTTTTAATCTGTGACTTCATTCTTACTTTAAGCTTAATTATGAAAAATAATTTATACTGAATTGTGGGACGTCCTATCGCTAATAAACAAAATCTTTATATTTAAAGATTATTTTTAACCATTTAGTTCACATTGCTACAAAAGGTTGTTTTTATTTTAAACTTTTTAATTCAGAATGTCACCAAAGTATCTTTCTTACTGTATGATTTTTCTTCGCCCATCAATCTTTGCAACGAGCAAATGAAAGTTAAATGGTCCACTCAGCCAGAGGTCTAATAGCAGGGTAAATGTGGAAGACTATTCTTCTATAATAGTACGAATTAATTCAAAATGATGTTTCAAATACTCACTATTTAGCATCACTTCAAGAAATTGCGGACACTATCTTAGCTGTTGGAATGAAGGTATCTTCAAGTGCGGATGTGCATAAAGTTGTGCAACAAAACCACTTTTCTGTTATTGCTATCAAAGTAATGAGAATACCGGGTTATATTTGTGAAATTATTGTATTGTTAACCGTTCTTAATACGTGTGCAAAATTAAATAAACGCATATGGCGATTTCGACCGGGAAATCTCCAAAGGGTCTGGCAGCCAAATGAAGATTTCTCGAATTGCAGCGCATGTGCACTAATTTCCCGGCTACATTTGCCTAACTCGGCAATCCCATCAGTTATAGGTTAACTGCAGTTTAACCAGGGGGATGCGAAAAGTGGATGAAAATGAGTCACACCTGTCATAAGACGGCTAAGCCACTTTTCTGTTCTTACTGTCAAAGTATTGAGAATAACAAGACTTAGATATGAAATTATTGTATTGTCATCGGGTCTTAATACGAGTACAAAATTTCACAAATTTCGGACTTTTTGAAGTGGGTGAAAATTGAACTAAACTTTTACACTACATTCAACCACTTTCAGTTATTACATAGTGATAAATCAGCAGTCCTTAATAAATGTGCAAAATTTCAAATGATTCGGGCTTCAGGAAGTAGGTGAACACTGAAATGAAAGATTTCATTGCAAGCAACCATTTTTCTATTGTTACTGTCAATGTAACAAGAATAGGAGAACGTTGCTATGAGATTATTTTATTGCCCCCGGTTCTTAATAATGTTTCAATTGTTACCGTCAAAGTAATAAGAATATCAGAATATAGATATGAAATTATTGTATTGTAATCGCTTCTAAACACATGAGAGAAATTTCAAATAATTCGGACATCTGGAATTGGTTTAAAATTCAATTGAAAAATTCCATCACATTTAACCATTTTTCTGTTGTTACTGTCAAAGTAATGAGAATAGCAGGATATCTCGGACACCTAGAAGTGGGGGAAAATTGAGTTAATAGATTCCGTTACATATATACCAACAAATTCCAACACATTGGGTCCGCATCAACGTATGCCAGAGGATCTTGTAAAAAGACTTAACAATGTGCGCCACTCTTTTTTGAGCACCTGAAAACAAATACAAAACCATGGATGAATGCAGTGCGTTATCGAGAAGCAAGGTATGCTCATTCCCTTTGCGTATCATCACAGAATGAATATAGCCGTTAGACAATAACACTGAAATTTACGTTCGGCATGTTGCTATTTAAGATAGTATAAATTCTGGAAATATTACAGATGTATGGAAAATAGAGTCTATGTTAAAACTTTGTAGCATTACTACCTACGTGTATTTGCTCCTACTAGACTTATTCACATTTTTTCCTACTCTCTCTAAATTCTGAACCGCAATAATAGTTCAGAGGTTATACTGACATTGAATCAGCACTGCAGTAAATACATAATATCTGTTTGATTAGTTGCTTCCATTTGGCTACTGGCTCCATTGGTTTTGCAGTGGATCATGGACTCGTCACGTGCGTTGACATTAGTTATGTAACTGAAATCGGTGAAATGAATAATGTACGCAGAGTGATTATGCATAATCGATTTACGTAATGGGGTGTTCTGCGAGAGCAGCCTCGTATCATGTTTCATGAGTGAGCGCCCGAACTAATGATTATTGTTCCACCTGCGTATGAAATACGTCACACATTGCACTGTTTGTTCTGTTCATGTGTCGGGCCTCAACTTTTCGATAGAACTGATTAATTACAATGAAATTTTTCAAGTATTACAAATAAGAAGCTATAATGATGCTAATAAGGAAACAGAAAGTGCTTAACGCCAGTAGTATAACCTTAAAAACATACGTATTCACGTGATTTGTTTAATAGGTTTAGAAGATATCTCACCGGATAACATCATTGCGAAGAAATCGAATGAAAAACTAACCACCAATTGCTTGTTGGAAACAGATGACACCAAAAATATTTTTAAAAGGTGCAGAATATTACATGCATCCTCGAACGTAGTTATATTCTACTAGCCATTTGATTTGGCACTCCTAAAACTAGAGACTTGAGTTGTTGCTAGATTTTGACATTGGCAGTTGACACATTTTACATTCTTTGGGTTCTATCCTTTACTTAAATCTCCAACAGCTGCTACCACTACATCACCTTATGTAACATCCTGTGTGGAGGAATTCTTAAGATGTAAGAATTAAAAAATAAGGGTAGCAAATACATTATCAAGAGAGGAAGACATGAGAACGCGAGTGACACATGGTGGTAACTGCGACCACAGCCGTTAATTTAATATTATAAGAAGCAACTGTGTCAGCTATGACGTCGTCTGTCACGGCATGAGGTAACTTTATGATGTCGCGCAATGACGTCACGCTTTACGCCATTATTCTTGGTAATGCGCGTTATTTAATAACATTTCCAAGCATCCGCTAATAAATTAACTGACAGAACACTGAAATAAAAGTATGTATTACGTTAAAATCCGCATATTAATCATTAGATGCTAATATTTACTTAATATTATTTTGATATATAGAAGTATTCCTTAAATTCTTTGTCCATAGATATGTAAGATAAAAGCTTTGTATTTCGAGCATCAATATAGCGAAAGTTTAGGTTAGATTGTTACTTTGCATGTATCAGAATTACAACTGGGATTTGACGTTACGGCAGAGGGCATGAATAATTAAGGTTTTTTTTCAAAATAGGTGTGTCCTATTATTGAAATTATTAATTCGTTTGAATGGAAATAGTTGCACACTGATTGCAATCTGTGCATCTTCCACTACAATTAAATCAAATATAAGCGTGGCATAATGTAAATTTATAAGATTTATTTAATTTTCCTTTGCTTACACTGTGTAATATTACTGAACCCATTATTTCAGCAACTGTGTCAGCCATTCAAACGTTTTAACATCGGTCTGACTTACGGATAACAAAAAAGAAATGTGTATAAACCCTTGAAGATTTTTGATCAAATTTATACCGTTATGCATTATTGCCACTAAAACGCGATACAGTTCATGTATTAATATGCGTGAGATTGAAGTATTGCTCTTCTTGTGGCAAGTCTTGTGGTTAGGTTGAAATGCAACCTGAACCCAGATGGAAACGGAAACCTTTTGCTATATTTCGTTTAAATTGGCATATTAATTATCAGGGATTTTTTTTTTTTACTGAAATCATTACATGTTTTGAGTGAATGAAGTTCCAAATTGATCGCGACATATGTGGCCTAAACCACAATTAAATATTACGTGGCATAGCGAAAGTTGTAAAGATTTATTTTTAGCATCCTTCGTTTTAACTACTGTCATTATTTCAGCCGATGTAAGCTGTCTCAGTGGTTAAAATATCGATCTTCATCACAGATATTAAGAAAGAGAGGTGTAAGAATCTGTGAAGATTTGGGATCAAGTTTACATCGCGATGCATGATGACACTGACATGCGATACAGAGAATGTATTAATTCGCCCGGGATTCAAGCTTTGTTTTGTAGCAGTAATATTAGCGGAGATTGTCGTTAGGCTGAGATGCAAACTGGACTAAGTTGACAACTGAAGCTTTTTGCCACAGCACAAGGGACGATAAATTACAATGAGCTTTATTTTATAACAATTCTATTTAGTTAATCAACTGCAGAGAAATAAATTATCATAACACTGTGTTAAACCCGTCATTTTTTGCAGGCTTTGGGGCTAGTTATTCTAGTAAATTACTCTTTTCTTAGTTTACAATCAGGAAAATGCTGTAAGCAGGTACGCAAGTAGTGTAGCAGAACCGTATAATGGGTGCTACACACGTACCACTCAATTTACTTTGAACTGCGATTTCGATGATTCTTGTTTATATGGTAAGAGAGCATGCTTAGAGCCTATATTTTACTTTAACTCTTTATGTATTTTCAATTCCTGTCAGTTGAATTGAGTTGTTAGTAATTGATTTGAGCTTAATGGTTTTTGTTATAGAATGTTTTCTTGACGTATATGGCACAACTATATTCGAGTGTTCCCATTCGCAGACAGATGTACGTTAACTACCATGAGAGCGAGCAATGATATTCCATTAACAAATTGCTTATTTATTAATCTACTCTCTTACTTTAATTTCAGTTGGTTTAAATTTTGGTAGGATATGAAGATCGTTTTTAGTCAATTTCATGTATATCTGTGCGCATAGCAGTGCATCCGTCAAATCAAGGATGGTACTAACACTCTTTTCTCGATGCGATTCTGACTATAATTTTTATACTCGAATCACTCCGATATAAGTGATGCTGCACGCCTCAAATTTATATTATCCGTAGAAATCAAAAATCTTAGCAAACTTTCTATTTCTTTTTTTTTTTTTTTTTCTTTTTTTAAATTTCTGTTCTTAGTTTGTATGTATTGCAAGTATCTCACTGACTGACTGAATGACTGGCTAACTGATGATCATCAAAACTTTAAGGTACTACCCGTAGACGTAGAAAACGTATATTTGATACACACATAAAGTTTTAACCACAGATTATAAGAAAAGTCACAAATTTTCGTATATCTACCTCTTATCTGCCACCAACGTGAAATCTCGTTTCCTACCATAATAACTTTATATGTCACAGATTTTCACTGTAGGTAGTGCTGACATAATTTTAACTGACGTGTTAAATTTTACTTCCTTCCCTTCCTTACTTTGTAAGTTAGTCAAATTCAAAATTAGTTTTTGGTTACGACAAGCTGACATAAAAAAATTGCACGAAACTCCCCGTGGTCTTAGAAATCAGTAATTTGTTGCACATATGTAGTTTCTTCCTCAAATCATAACAAAAGTCCAATGTAGGTGATATTTCTCGCATTTATTCAATGGCAATCTCCAACGTATCAAATTTTGGAGAATATTTAAGAATTTCTTGCTTTGCCAAAGTCACCAGAATTTTTTCTAAATATGCGGTCTATAACACCTATAGAAATCATGCTGTTTCAGAGAAGTGAAGTGAATACACATTGTATATTGGCTCAGAACAAGATCTCATAATTTTTTGTCACTGCACAAACACGAGACTTGGCTTTTTGTTACATTAATTGTTTCTGTGGTATTCATTTGAACAAGAAGTTCTTCTAATTGTTGCTATAGGTTTCCGCTAGTAATCCCGATGTAGAAGAGTCAGTCCTGTTTATAACAGTACTCGAGGACGGAAACATCGTGGAGTGTTCAGTCGGACCTGAAATAAGTTACCAAACCTGCGCTAATAACCTCCGGTATATTTCACGAACATTAGGCCTATTTTCCGAGTCGATGCGTAATGCTTAAACAGTTTTTATAAACTGCACGTATGTTACTATGAAGTTTCTGGCTTGAGATGATTCAATAAGGCACATCAACGATTGAAAGAATGTTCAACTGAACTTTAAAAAATAGTGCTGCAAAAGTATATAAAGTGCTGCTCCAGACCGCCTTGTGAGGATCACTTATATCTCCATTGACGATGTCCAACACCACAAGGGCAAAACAGGTCTTGGTAATAATAAATAATAACAGTTGTTTGTAGACGGAGTTTTATTTGTGCCTTAGCATTATGCTACTCCACAGCGTGTGCCAAAAATCAAATCACGCTAAGGCAGAGCCGTGTGCACAGTACCGCTGTAATGCCTCCAGGGAAAACAACATTTTCATGCCATGGTTTCACAATGAGTCCCATATTTTTGTATTCCATATCATTCGTTTACCTTTAGTGTACTGATAGTTGTAGTTGTTAAATCTGTTTCAGCACTTTGTGCTAAAAAACGAAAATAGTCGGTAGCATAACTAATGATTCAATTTTGTCAGAAAGAAGATACATAACCAATTCCATGATTTATGAACTTTCCGCGTTCATTTCACAATATTTGAACTTTTATAGCAATTTTTTCGTATCAGCGCTTCCAGACTACCAGACACAGACACCTATATACAAGTGATCGGTCATGATGGTGGTGGGTGGACATGTGTGTTACCCGTCATAGAATTGTATTTGTTATCTCCGGAGGTTTTACTCTATTGGAGGAATGCTGAGTTTCCATCTGTCTGCGAAACGTTCTGTACGGTAAGTGTATTTTTGTTGGTGAAATGTGTAGTTTATGGGGCAGAGATTGGGGATCATCCCCCCTGAAGCCTCAATTAGGATGTCCGGTACATGGAAAGCAGGACTTGATCCTGGTTCCTTTGTACGTACCTCTCCAATCCAGTGTCGTCACACATTCAAAAGCGCAGCTGCACTGGCCATGTTATTTATTTAAACTCCATGTAGCTCTGATGTAATGAGAAAAGTCACATACAACAACGATTAATAAAGTAGAGCCAGCTACTTTTTTGTATTAATTTGGCAATTATTACTGATATACCCGAACCCAGTAACAAAATGCAATATTCAGAATAAATTTTTGAACTACAACAACAATTATAAATCAGAACCAACAACTGGTCTGGTCATAAACTATTGCTTTGAATACCCTAATATATGTCACAATTTATTCACATAAACCACCGTTGTTAAAATCATTAAGGTTCGCAACCTAAAATCAGCTGAGATTAACAAAAGGTAATTCTACAGCTTTCAGATATTCTTTAACTACTTAAATTCGTCAGCATATTGTTCTTACCGGTTTTATGATGAATAGCTAAAATATTTATATCATAGTCAGGTACTGTCTCAATACCGCTTCTAAAAATGTCGCCTTTGAGGAGGTTTTTTACTCGTTGCTTCATTATCGTCACAACATTATCTGAAAGACTCTGAAGCAGAAAACTTGGGAGAAAACGATAAACAAAAATCATGTTAAAATGTTAACAAAGGCGAGTTATTGCAGTAGCGTTATAATTTCTAAATTTTGAGGGGAAGTCACATCTTACATAACAACAAATACGCGAATTTAAAAGACTGCTGTACAAAATGAGTCAGAAAGGATGTTTGTTCAGTCACAGATGCCGATATTATCGATCAATTAGAATCTTGTGTTCAGCTTTCAGATATTGTTAAACTACCCAAATTCGTTAGCAGATTGTTATTACATATGCATATCTCAATCTAATACTGTCTCGATACCATACCTAAAAAATTCGATTTGGAGAAACTTTTTCACACGTTACTTCATTATCATCACAATATTATTTCAATGACGCAGAGACAGAAATCATGTGAAAAATGTCAGTAAAGGCCATTTTATGGAACAGCGTTAAAATCTCTAAACTTTGAAGGGCCAGCACATCTTCTGTAACCACAAATAGGCGAATTGGAAAATTTCTGTATAAGATGACTCACAAAAGATCTTTGTTCGGCCTTAGTTGGAGGTAGTATCGACCAAACTTGATCATTAATTTGAAACTGGTGTTCATCAGTCTCTGCGTATAAATACTTAAGTTATTCTTCAAATTTGTATCCTTTACTGCGTATAATAATCAGGTTTCCAGAGAGTCGACGTAGCCAGTGTCCAGCACGCGCTGCTGTCCGCATGCCTTGGTCCCCCACAGCAATTACCGGGCTTTGATGCGGGGGCTCCCGCACGACTTCCCGGTTCGACCGCCTCATGTATATTCATGCTGTATCCGCGCAAATGCTATTCATTTAATAATAACGCACATGTACAACTCTTTGTCATTGTATTATATGGGAATGGGGGCGAGCAAGCGCAGCTAGATACGAGCATTAAATTGATTGATGAGCGGTTGCCGTTTAAATATCGCACCCAAGTATAATTAATGCTAATTTCGGAGTCGAACGGTGTTTGCTGAGAGCTACGGTGTGTGTGGCAACTCGCGCACGTGCGGATGTGAACGTGTGGTCGCGAGTGAATGATCAGAGGCACGACTAGGATAATCGATCGGTCTAACGCGAGGAGCGGACGTCCATGGATAAGCCTGTATCCAGACAAGAGGAATTTTATGTGCATAAAAGTCTCGATAACTGTTCACCAACAGGCAAAGTGGACGATTTTCATTGAATGAAGGTATTTTTATGGAGCATAACGTAACAGTTGTGGTAAGTAGATACGAAGTAATGTAGTTACACTAGTAACAGTTTCTTTGTTTCATCAGATCGTCATGGAAACAAGGTGTGCAAAGTATCTTCAAGTTATGCTTGGAAAATAATAAGTATGAAACTCTCCCTAGACCAGAATCCACTTCTGAAACTATCGGGAAACCACTTGTTGTTGATGACTCCAAATTCTGGATTTGTTTGAGTTATGATCATTTACACAGGAACACTGTAATATGATTTTAAAGCAGCTAAAATTGTTTTCTGAAACATTTTACGACACTCTAGTTCTGTTGCCATTCTAAGCATGACCTTTTGCTAGTGTGTGGTCCCTGGTCTAAAACAGTTTCCGTTTTAGGATAAAACGGTGTACGGCCGTGGCCGTCGTGTGGGTATGGTCGCGATAGTTCCCTTTGTAGGGTCAGAGGTCATAACAGGTTGTTATGAAATTCTCACATTAAATCCAGCTCTGTACAAACATAGTCCATTGTTTTATTTTAATAGACTTAATCGCAAGTCTGTTGTTCAAATTAAATAACTAAAAAACTGTGACAGAAGGGATTAAAAGATGGTAACAACAGGAATGAATCGTATAGTACAGTTTTATTCCACGTTTTTCAACCTAACGTTTCATCAAATGTTCCTCAGAACATCTACTTTTTGGTAACATCTCTTGCCGTTGATAGTCCCCCACGAATGCTGGGAGCGTGACGTCAACGTTCGGTGACGTCATCGACTATTTTTTTTTTCCTTTTCCTTCTTGCTTTACGCCTCGTTGATGTCGAGCTCATTAGAGGTGAGAAATAACTGAGTGCAAGGATCGGGAAGGAATTCGGCCATAGCCTTTTGAAGTATCCATCTCGGAATTTTCCTGGAGTGATTTGGAGAAACCAATGAAAACCCTAATCTGGATGTCCAGACAGGGATTCGAACCCGCGTCCTCCCGAAAGCGAGGTGAGTGCGTTATCGCTCACCCACCACGATCGGTGTGTCAGTAATACAAATTTAGAAAAGGATCAAAGCATTTGACCATTTGATGAGATATTGCTGATTTACGAACTTGGCCTTATTTTACACACAGAGATCACTTCGCGAAATTTGAAAAATTTCTGTTTAGTTTGAAGGGAGTTATCGTTCATGGAGATTGACACAGCCCTCATTGTGTAAGAGATTCTTGCAAATCTTACATTCTGGACACATATAAGTAGATAATCGGTAAGGTGATCATCATTAATCTACTTTTGAGACATTGATTGCACAGTCCTACCCCATTTAGTCTTATCCTTTGCTTCAGGGTTTATTTGTCTTAACACCTCTCCCGTTATTTTTTATTTTTTACATGTTCTGAGCATCACTTTGGACATTATACATGCGTTAGTTGATACTTCGCTTTTTCTCAATGATTGGTTTTTACACTTTTTTTAGAAATAATTTTCTTTCATAGATAAACAACCTCCAATATTTCGAAAAGTAATATTTTTCTGCTATCTTATGATTTAATAGTCAAAGACTCCTGCGGCTTAAAGAAGCACGAAAATGTTATTGTCCTCAGGAATCACGATTCATTTCGTCAATTTATTGCATAATTCTTTTAGTTTTCACACATCTCTCGAAAATATTATCTGCCTCATTCTTCTTCCCATTGTGTACCCGGTATCGTTTATCACAGAAACAAATTGCTCCACCTTGTTAATATTCAGGTAACGAATCCGCAAGAAGCGGAATCTCAGCCTGATCTAATATACATAAACTCTGTATTAGGTTCTTAACTATTTTATACGTTAACGATTACTTAATTACAAATGTTACCAGCAAATTCCATTCAAATTTCGTATTCTACTTTATCGTAAGATGTAATAAATTCTCCTTACACTAATAACTGACTGCTTTTATGCATGACCCCAACGTTAACAGAATTTTTCCTTAGGTTTAAAGGAGTCACATAATTGCAAGTTCTTTCCTTCGTTATTTTTATTGCTGCAGAGAAGGGGAAGGAAGAGGATGTATTCGTTCGAAGAACTGATGGTCTAATTATTTTTTGGATACCAAAGAGGCAATCAGTAAATAACCCACTATTCGAAGGGACGAATAATTACCATGAAAGCCCCGCACCTTCAATTTTGACGAACTACTGAAATGTTTAAGATATAACCCAGAACTTTTTTGATGGCAGAAAATTGTATTCTGCCACCTCTTATTGCTGTCTGAAAAGTTCCGAATTACCACAATTCTATGCAACGATTCCTAGAACAAGCGAAGATGAGTAATGTTCTCATGATTTCGGTCATGTGTCTCTTTGGAAATACGTGAAATATGATAGCGTAAATGCATAAATGATGATTGTCATTGTTTCTTTACATCAATATATGGATTTACTATAGTTTACATGGTTCATTTCTTTCATAAAACAGTCTGTAATATATGTCAGTAACGCACTGCGACGTAATCTCAGACAATTTTTTTCTAGGATATGTACTTTATAGTTTAAACAAATCTTTCAAATACTGTATATACTCCTGTTGTAATAACGGAAAATGAAATTTTTTAAAATAAAAATACAATGAGATATTAAAGTATTCTTAACTAGGATCTAGCTCACGCCAGTGGAGGCTTACGTAATATTGTTGGAAAAAGAGAGATTTAATAACGCTTCCTTTATCCTTCATTAATATCGTCAGCTGTTCCCTTCTCTCTCTCTGCAGATAATGAAGTCATAAATAAAAGAAACATGGGTGGAGAACCTGATTTCCTCTTTCTACCAGGAGATTTCACAAACAAAACTTGGAGAGAATTCTTGGCTTTATGTTAATGCATTTTAGTTCCAACATTGGGGAATCAACTGCCACAAACAATATCGTTTTGTCCGAAATTTATGTAAATTATTTGTAACGTGGTACAGTAAACAACAGAGACAATACATGCGGTAAACACTGTTGATGATCAAAATGGTGCCAACGGTTACGCGGTGAAACTCCGGACTGCCAACATATCGGATAAGACTCAGTGTTTCACTTATGTTCGTCTATAACTTCTACAAAAATGAGCAACGAAATCCGATTCTAAGTGATTACCCTGATAAGGAAAATGATCAAAGCGCAAATTCTAACCCTGAACTCCTAGTTCCCAACAATTTTCAGTTTAGGATAGATTTCTGAAAACCTCTTCTTCACCACGGCGATCATCTAAGAATACAAAGATGTTCCTCATCGCAGTCGTTGACTTGAAAACCAAATGCTTTTTCTATGGCCAATTGAATGTTGTTTGCTCTCGCGTTGGCAGACTAAAAATCTTTATTTTCTTTGTTTCCAGTCAAAATGTTGCAAACATTGCATCAAAGACATTTTGAAAACAACCTTCGTTGTTTGCTATCTGTTTCTTTCTACTCTGATCGCAACAAATTTTGCTTTACGGAACTATTGTTCTTTTTTATACAGTTCTGTGGCTCGGACAAACTTTAGGAGTCAAACCTACCCCTCATCATCAAGAGAGCTGTTTCGTTGTCCAGAGAAAGATTATGTTGCAAATTTTCTTGTCAGGGTTCATTATTCAAAGTTGAGCGTAGAAGTATTATTAAAAAAAAAAAAACCTTCTGATATTATTTTTCGTTTTTTAAGTTATTTTATTTAAGTGGATATCCATTTCAAAAATTGTTAGTAATTTTTACAGTTCATTAGTATTATTTCAAATTGTATTGGACTTTTTGTTTAACACTAAGCGGTCTGGTGGCTCAGTGATTAAGGCGTCTGGCTAAAGAACGAAAGGCCCTAATTCTAATCCTTGTGTCGGCGGGGATTTTAGTAGACCCTTAACCAACCTTTATCTCTGGTACAGCTTGCTGTGTAATGTGAAGTACGCCAGAACGTTTACGTGGTTCGAATTCCATGTTAAACAATAAGTTCCCTGTGCCCTGTAGGATTGCTGGGCTAGGTCAAGGCGGCTACGACAAGGGTGGAATGCGCAGCCAATACAAACACTGACACCAGGTCGTTACTACCACAACGAATTCTTATAGTTTATCATTAGTTTTTGAAAGATATGTAGTTTATTTGTGTTTTTATGTTTTTGAAAAGTTAATGCATTTTATATATGAACAGTAGTTTTGGTGTTGAAATGTAAATGCTATTTTAGTTTGTAAAAAACTAATATGCTAAAATGTTCTTCGTTTTTGTGACCTAGATTAGTTTTAATCTGCATAGTAACAAGTCTATACCACCTCACAGGACTACCATCATGTTTGTCTGTTGAGCCTGAAAAATTGTAGCGGAATATGAAGCTGTGAAATGTAGCGACATTTTGAAACGTATGAGAACGTTGTTGTTATATTCTCAAGACATTGATCTAGTTTCCCTAATATGTGCATTATAAAAATAGGTTGTATCATCTAAACAACATTGATCATCTATTAAATTTTTTAAGCTTGAAACGGGATGTCGAAAATGAGTCATTCCGTACATTTTTATATTCAACATATAAAAAGAATAATGAAAAGAATAACAGAGAGGCTTGTCAGCATTTGCTGGACCTCCCAAATAGCTCGTCGCCAAGGAATCGCGTCAGGTAGGCTCGCCAGCTAGGGACAATGGACAGCTACCCTACCTAACCGAACTGGTCAGGCATACAATACCTTAGCTCGGGGAAAATACCTCATTAACGTTAACGGACGTTCGGCAACCTCTTGTCCTCAAGCGGGCGTTTCTGGAGATCATATTTTGCGAAAATGTCCGAGTCCGTCCGAATTCGCACGGATCTCTAAAAGACAATGATGGCCAATCGTCATAGCTTGTATAGGAGGAGCCTAATAGCGGAGCCAATCAACGGCGAATTATCCTCCGCATTTTCTAATTCCTGTGAATTTATCTCTATATTAAAATTGCGCCTTGGGTAAGAGGCGTGGCTATAACGAGCGAGGGAGAGGAACGTTGACTGCAGACGCGAGAGAGGGACTTGACGTCCAGCCTAGAGAGTGGAAGGTGCACTTAGCATCTGACCCCGAGGGTGGAATTACTGGAGCCAAATCTTCCAACGTTGAGGATTGTTCTGCCTTGGCATCGAATCCAATGGTTCGAAACAAACGTATTGTGGCAGTGAGGTCGCTTGGCAATAAGTCAGTACGTTGCTTGAAGGACGTACTGCCATGTCCGCTATAGCTAATGTGCTATAATATTTTCGCCCTCGAGGGACGCCCATCGCCATCACGGTAATAATTCTACGAACAATTCAGTGTGGTACTTACATGCAGTCATTGGGGGCAACGTTGCAATGACCATGCAAAGTAAAATTTGAAGGATTGTGAGTTCTCACCTCCGGCAAGTATTGAGTTAGTTGAGACAGATTTCAGGTACTTTCCTATAGCCACTCTTGGTGGATAATTTAAATTATCCTGGCATTTCCAATCTAGTTCATGTTAGTTTTGTATTTGACTTACGCCAGTACGAGTACCTAATAAATTAGCAGGATAGGGTTTTCTTTTAATGATTAAAAGAGAAGTAAGAAAGTTTTCAACCTTTCCTTCCACCCAACCAAGCACCCACTACAAAGTTTATTTTTCATTTGTTATTTCGCAGCTTTTAAGCCTTTATTTTTTGTTACGTTACTTTTTTTAAGTTATAACACAGATTTGATGGCAGAATGTAATATTAGGAACCCATTTTTATGAAATTGTTGTGTCTCTTTTAACTCGCTTTGTGAAATGAACTCAAAGATCTAACCGCTTGTATCTTTTTCCGGCAAAGCTTAAAACCCGGCATTCTATAGAATGCCTAGGCACTGTATATAATGCCTAAAACTAGCCGGCAATGAATGAAACGATTCATATTTCACACATTTCCTGGGCATTCTTTAGGGGACATCCATAAATTACGTGAGGTGAAATAGGGGAGGGGGGGGGGGCTCCGGCGAAATCTCACCAGATCTCACCAGGGGGGAAGGGGGGGTCTACGGAAATCTCACGTGAGATTTTGCGAAAAATTTGGGGACAGTTGAGCCAAAAAAAAGGTCTACAATTTGCGCCAAAGTCGATTTTAGGAGGGTATTTCGTCAAAAAAGGTCTACAAAAGTTTCCAGGGCGATTTGTAGGGGGGGGGTTCTCACAGACCAGATCTCACCAGAGGGGGGGGGGGTCCGGCCAGATCTCACGAAATCTCACCAGGGGGAGGGGGGGGGTCCAGAAATCCGGAAAAACACCTCACGTAATTTGTGGATGCCCCCTTAGAACGCGAAATGAGAAATCGGCAGAGTATGAAATACATCTCCGATTCGTTTCGAATATCACGTGGCAAGGCACGTGACTTTTAATGAGCGCCTCAGTTTGTTCGAGAGTCAAAATACTCAATTTTAGTTAAATTTGTTAAACAAAATTATATTTTTATTGTGCTCCGTGAAAATGGAGGAAGAAGCTCTATTGTTTGAGGAGGGGTCATGGTCTAATGACATGAAATAATGATTCGAACATGAACTATCCAAAATTCGAGTTAATGCTGTAAAAAATAATATTTTCTTAACAGAAAATATTACCAGAAGTTAATAAATGATGCAAAATTCCAAAATGACTACTAAGAAGGAATCTAGGGACTATTGGTTGCTGAATCACTATGATGTGATGACTATAGAAAAAAGTAAACTTCTTTATCCTGTTAAAGAACGCGTCAGTACTATACAGTATTACGTCAAGGACTCAGAGTTATTCCGCGTACTTCATGAAGCTCATTTGGCTATTGGACGCGGAGGACATTATAGATCTTGAAAGAATTTTCAACCAAATACTAAAACGTTACACGTCGTCATACTGAATTGTAAATCCACCTTTGTAAACCTTGCCAGAAAACGTATTATTGTGAAACCAATTACTTTTTCCGGATTTAATCCCTGTTGTCAGGTAGATTTTATTGACTTCCAGTCATATAGAGAATACAAATTTATCATGGTGTACAAAGATAATCTCGAAAAATTTGTGATTCTTAAGTCTCTAACCTTAAAAGAACTGAAGAAGTAGCCAATAACCTAGTGGACACATTGTCGTTGCTTGGAGAACCATCTATGCAGTCTTACAATGGAGAGAATTTGCCAATAATGTGGCGACCAGCTTGAAGGAGTTTTGGTGACCACTGAAGATTGTCCAGGGGAAGCCTCGCCATTCACAAACCAGGGTAGTGTCGAAAGAACTAATCAAAATATCGAAAATATGCTCTGTACTTGGATGCAAGACAAAAAATCTGACCGTTGGAGTAAAGGACTGCGTTTAATTCAATTTATGAAAAATAGAGCTTATCATTCTGGAATCAAAAGAACACCATACAACTCTCTTTTTGACTACAAACGTCATTTATATGCATGTCATTTATATAACAGCCTTATAAGGTCCTTTTTTATACTTTGCCTAAGTAGCATTTGTCATTCTATAGAATGCCTAGATATTATAAACGATGCCTGGGGAAAGTATGTAATAATTCTCATATTTCAAACATTTTCTAAAAACCTATACGATGCCTAGATATCCTTTAGAATTCCGTTTTTCATACATTGCCGGTAACATATCTATCAAATTTTTCGATCCCTAACACCAAAAAAAAGTGTATTCAAAATTCAATGTTCAGGGTGTTTTTCTTTATAATATTGCAGTGATGGTCTTCTTCCGAAAGGGATATTTGTACACATTTAAATGTTTGTTGCAGTTTTATTTTAATTTTACTTTGGACTTAAACTGCTTTTTAACACTAGACATTTAAAAGCAAGTATCTGAGCTTGATATAACGTTAGTGTGCACCGCTCCTAAACAGATTAAAGAAATTCAGCGCTGAAAATTGCATTAACTAAATTTCTTCCGGAAGAGTTTGTTAAAATAAAAGGAGATCAATCATAACGTAAAGATAGAAAAAAGCCTTTTTTGTTCCCAACAATGTTCTGATACAAGATGTCTAGGCATTGCTTTAACACTCGGTACAACTTAAAGTCCCAATAAGTTAAGACGAAGACACTATGAAATATGCAGGCAGCTGATAGGAAAAACTACAAAATCACTTGCGGTTTATAATAACATAGAGTTTAATGATAACTGATGCGGATACGTCTCATACAGTCACAAACGCATACACACAGTATTAAGTGAGGTTTTTTTATTGTCTTTTTTGTTTTGTTTTGTCGAGGTCATAGAGATAGGAAAAATTCTGTCATGGCATTATTAATGAACCATCCCGGCATTTGGCAGGAATATCTCCCATTATTTTGCAACATTCATTTGAATGAAGTACAGAAGACGGTAGCATCATATTTATGACACATGAGAGATGTAGCCCGAGCGTGTTGGTGTAACGGCTAGTGTTCTGGCCTCGCATTTGGGAGGACGGCGGTTTTCCACGGTTTCCCAAATCACTCCAGGCAAATGCCGGGATGCTTCCTTCAAAAGGCCATGGCCGAATTCCTTCCCATTCCTTGCCCCCCATCCCTTCCCGTCTCTAAAGACCTCGCTGTTAGAGAGACGTTAAACAGATAAAAAGAGAGAGAGAGAGATGTAGGCTATGTGTTTGAAAAAAGATGTAAAATTAGCAGTATCGGTATATTTTACTAAATCTTCTGAATACCATTTCGAAGGATTTATTTTAGTCTATACCATTCTATTAGTCCTTCCCCGTCAAATATCGACGTCTTTTTAAGATGAGTATCAGTAATTATACATTTACAGATCTGGTGGCTGAGATAACTGGGCTATACATGCTGTGATTGAACATATGTGACAGAATTACCGGTCAAAATAGATATTCCCAGCTGACAGCATTCGCGCTGTTGGTATTAACGAGAAGCGCACTGACAAGCATTTCAGCTTCCAATCCATCATGCACGCCCGTGACTGCTCACCTCAGCACCCTGTCAGATACTCGCAGAATTTATCTCTGCTTACAGCTGACTAGGCACAATCTTCTGAGTGCAGTGAAGAGCAAAACTTTTGGCATCAGATTTCATCACCCAACGTTCAGCTTCATAGATAAAGTTAAGACAAGGAGTTACTTCATGCTAGCTGAGTTTCTCGTTTCTTTGTTCTCGTACAATTAACAAGGCGAGTTGAGTTCGCAAAATGATGTAAAATTAAATCAACGAAAAGAGCTTAAGCCATGTTAGAATATATTATTTGAACCATCCATTCTTTAATATGTTGCAGGTGGATATTACTATGGAGTTATGTCACTCCCAGTCATTTTCAGTGTCTAAATTCTAAGGAAATATTCCTTCGTAGAATAAAAAAGATTCTAAAACAGAACTCTTTCATTTTAAATTAAAGCTTGACGTATTTGTGAAAATAACGTTTTAATTAATAAAACATTTGTAACAAACACGATACGAGTCATCTAAGAAGAATTAGCGTGTAAACATCTAGGGGATCTGTTAGGTGACATCGAAGTCAAAAAAAAAAGATTTAAGAAACCATATCAAATCAAACGCAGGAACTGTATCAAACCACATTCAAACAATACTGTAATGAATTGTAGATTGAAATTCAAGAGAAGAGGAAAGCAACTCGTCATAAACAGCCTTTAAGTGGGAAAATTAAAACACTTTCTCATTAATAAAAAAATTTTAGATACTGTAAATGTTGAGCTAAGTAACATCACTGAATGAAACTCAATTGAAGAAGAATGGGATACCTGTAGACGGAGAAAATGAAGAAATAATGAGCGTAAGGAAAAAAGATGGCCGAACACCATGGATCACAGGATATGTTTTGAAGTTGATGAAACACAAAAAAAAAAACAAGCACAAAAATGATCAAGATTAAACTGGAGGAAAGCAGTTCAAATGATTTAGAAATCAGATAAACGAAAAACGCCAAAAATCCAAAGAAATGTGAGAAGACGAAGGGAAGGAAATAATTGCAGTGAAATTATATGCATATTACAGGACGTTATAACAAATTTTTTGAGAAATAAATAAATGATGTACAAACCTTAAGGATGGATTTGGCAAGCCTTTTTTAAGCACAGAAGAACTAAATTTTGAAAAGAATACATAGAGAAACTGTGGCATGCGGAGGCCTGAAAACAGACATCTGAAAGTAGAAGATGATATTGATAATGGAGGAGATATTGTTCTAAAGATAGGGCCTGGTGGAACTTTAAATGATATCAATTCAGATAAGATGGCACAAATTCACGAGATTTCTCAAGAAATGTTAAAATAGCTAACACAAGAGGGGATCAAAAATATTTGTGAACTGATATTTTATTTATTTACTTATTTATTACTCTTTAGAGCTGTAAAAGTAACGAAAATTGTGTACCCGTGTATATTCGTTAGTAAACCAATCGATACTATCGAATCGTTACTTTTGGTACACTCGAGCGTTAGCATGAAGCATTGCATCAAGTCGCGTCGTGTAGGGATTACTGCATGACTTTGTTCGTAATTTGTAAAGTTTAAGTAAGTTGTTCATTTAGTTCATTTAGTTTGGTTAGTTTATGTAAAATTTTCATTTTTAATTAAAATAGAAATTACAATATCGCATTTCATAAATGTTTGAAATTAATAAAATCTCGCTGAAATATGATCAATAAATAAGCGATAACCATCTCAAATCATCTATCAAAATTATCTGTTTAAATATTATGCTCTGTACATTTTACTGTTAAACAAAAACAAAATAGCTCTTTATGTTGTCAAAATTAGTCGTACTTATCTCGTTAAAAATATCAACACTTAACAGTATATAATATTAATTATATTGAAATAATGTACGCGCAATACGTTTGTACTTACACAATTTCCTTTATAATGAAACCAATTCAAATAAAAATTCGCAGAAGTAAGAGACGCACGATGTTCAAATGTTGATTCTCTCATTCAGATTCATTTAATCACTGGGGTCCCGCATGATGCGTCGTATTTGTTCGTTTATCGAATCAAACTGACATCCATACAACAAACGCGAGTAGCGAAATGCATTTGTGAGTAACATTTCGGAATTTTCAGTCAGACGATGTATTCGTTACTGAGTAACTCAGTAACGAATACAAACGGTTTGCGCAGCTATGTTTCTCTTGTTCCATACATCCGTGCTGATGAAGAATCTCTGAGATGTGGGAATTTTTTATTAAGAAAATGTCATTTTCAAACTCACTAACAAAGAAAAATTATGACAAAGTAAATCAGATATCATTTGCTTTGAAATTGGGGAATAGGGTAATATACATAATACCAGAAAGGAAAGTTAATGCGATATTAAATGAAAAACATTTTGGGTTAAGGAGAATCCGGCGTACAACTGAAACAATCCTTGAGATAAAGTTAATACAGTATATGCCGATGAAGGAAAGAAATAAGACATTTTTGACGTTTTCAGACTTAATGAAAGAGTTTTATAATGCTAGCCTGGATAAAATGTTAAATAAGCCAGAAATAATACATTTAAACAGTAAGATTTCTTTAAGTTATTCAAAAATAAGTTACCTGTAATAAACATATAAAATGAAGAGAGACAAGCATCAGTTGTAAAAGAATGCAAGGGAAATTTTGGTTTACAATTATATCAGTACGTTCTAATTTGTGTTCACAATTTCTAAATTGTTATTAAATAAAGTAACAGTTTTGTATTTTTTAGCTAGTCCTTCAACCATTATCAAATTTTGTGATGTTTCGGGGAAAAAAACTCCGTGTTATTATAATTTGGCATTCCAGATTGTGTTCTGGTAATTTCCGTTTTTAAAGACTATTAATGTTCTGTGGTGTGTGAGGTCACCATAATTGGCTCATTTGCAATGCGTACTAAAATATTAGTCTAACGGCCTCATTTTCATAATAACACAATGAGCGCCGATTACTCTTTCAAAAAGTAAGTACTTCCCGAGAATATTTGAGGCTAAACAGATGCTATTCTTTGGCGTGTGTTTTTGTAGACTGAAGTGCTATGTGCATTAAAGTTTCATTGACAAAATAAAGATAAAGTCATACTTATTCACAAAATTATTATTTGGGGCGGTGTTGAAACTAGTCACACCAAAACGATTTCAGAAATCAAGGGAAATACTTTAACGGAGGATAAATCTCTAAACTACCTATTTAACCCGAAATAAATGAACTACTTAAAAATTAGCATCATATATATTTGCAAACATGTATGGATGAGAACTCATGAAGGTTACGGATCTTGTATTGAATTTTATTTTCATTCTTCATATTTTCTTACTGCAAATTTCCATAATTTCAGGGAGTGTGATGAATGAAACGTAATATATATTTTTCTGTTTACCTATATTTTTGATGGCAGAAATAACGTATGAAAACGCCCTGCTCAGTCGGCTAGTTCCTTAAATTGTAATGATCTGCGGGAATTCAGTATCTGCAAACTTCCTCTCAAGTCTGATGTTTGCAGTTATTAAACACTATGGGATTCTTGTGGCCCAATTCAAAGTCAACCGTAGACTCTGGAGGAATTCCTGCCATATTAGAAACAATTTCTCCGATGTTCAGAACAGAAAGTGTGCTTCTTGCTTTGACTAAAGGTAAGTTTTCAAAGTAGAAAGATGGTGATCAGAAAGATTCACAGTGAAACGTTTTAACTGGCGGGATGAGTATCTAGTATCAACATAATGATGAAATATCTTATTTCAGCGAGATGAATTAGAAAAATAATGAATACGCTAATATATGATGCTATTCTGACAATAACGTGAGAAACTTTAATAGAAATATTCAGCTGGAAGCAGTATGATCAACAATCTCTATCTCAAGAACTTGCCCACTAAAGAATAATTATATTTGCATGATTTTTCAGTGGATTAAACTCAAGAACTGACTTCCTTAAACTTTAGAAACCAGGTAACGTCTTCGTAAAGCCAAAACAGGGGAAAATCTTACACTTCTAGCACCCTTAAGACAGTGGTTATTTCTCTTCAGTATCAAAGATATTCGAGAACTTTATAAATACAATTATAAACAGAAATCAGGAATCAAACAAAATAATCTGTCCTGATAGGTATCCCTCCAGTATAGAGTCTCAACTTGTCAGCTACTGGAATCTGTCTCATGAGGATTCAAGAATTACTCATAAAAGTCTTGAGTGCAAAATAATTTCCTCCTATTAAGATTTAGACTTAGAGCCCCCTAATCAACATGCCACCAACTTTATTTTAACCAGAAAAAGGCAATAGCTAACCAAAGAGTAATGTTAATGGAGCGCACTAGGGAAAAACCAGAAATATTGGAATGTGTCCTTGCTGTCGAACCCAAGATACCATAAATCTAAAAGTTGTCCAGGTTAGGAATCGCCATTAAAAGAGAAATTGCGTCTTATCTGTTGAATCCTAATCAATTTTAGTCTTCTCTTCTACGATACGCACAGGATCCAAATTATCACCGGAAAGGAATAGAGGGTAATGTCTGCCTGCTATTCAGGACGGTGGTGCATTTACACTCCGTCGACATCGAGGTCGTTAGAGGCTATTGGTGGCAAGGAACGAGAAGGAATTCCATCATAGCCTTTTGAGGGAACCATTTGAAGTGATTTCGGGAAATTATGGAAAATCTAAATGGCCTGATGGAAATTCGGACCCGTGTCCCCCAGAGCCTACCGCTTACCCATCGTTCTCGACACTCCCCAAGAAAATAGACGGAATGCATAGCGATATTTTCCAACAAGACAGTTAGTTCCCTTCTTATGATTCCAAATATGTACAACACTCTTGTCCACCTATTTCCCATAATTTTTAAATTCGCAGCGTACATGCAACAAGGGCATACAAAACGGACGCTACAACCTGGCAGATACACGCTGAGGGTTAAAACTGATTTTTCAGCTACTGATCTCTAGCACACAGCATAGAGAGGCCCGCCGTACTAGCCGAGCAGTTGTCTGTCTGAGTTAGGAGTGGTGCATCTCCACCCCGGCGGTGGTTGCTGGCGTACTGCCACTCCACCCCCGCCGACGCCACTAGTTGCGGGGCGCGCCGTCGCGGCGCCTCGGTCACACGGCGGGTGGCGGGCGGCTGTGCCAGGCGAGGCAGTTCAGTCGGCAGCGTGCCTCGCGCCTGGGTGCACGGTAGACGCACGCACGCGCGCCACTACGTCATGCAGCGACCTGCGAGTATAGCCTGACTCGGCGCGATACGCGGTGCGGCTAGGTGGTGTCTGCCGGCTACCTGCTCGGCACTTGTTGGACCAGACGATGTGTGGCCGGACGGTTGTGTCGTGGTGAGACGCCCCGGCGAAAATGACGGAGGCGTCGCTGCTGCTACTGTTGATACTCCCGGCCGTGGCGTCCATGGCTGCCACGCAGTATAAAGGTAGGGACGCCAGGCGTCGCCCCGCCGGAGATTCCGCCAGCCCGACCGCACCTGTTTAGTGAATATATCCCGCCAACGCAGGTCTTCAGCGTGGAAACCAGAATTTCTAATTCAAGAAGCTAACATAGTAATAAATTGGCGCATATGTTAACCAGGCATTTTATTCTTCAATACCTAATAACGTCGCTTCACAGGCAACCTTGGAAATCCAACAGATATGTTGTTTTCTTCCTATTTTAAGGAAGAAGCATAAATTTAAATATATAGCGCTGTGCCTAGTACAAACTGAGACAATCTCGACAAGCAATGCTAGGTTTTTTTTTTTTTTTTTTTTTTTTTTTTAAGCGTTCCATGTTGTATGAATTCACGTTTTACAATAATAATCTGTTACATTTCGTTCGCTTCAGCGTTGTGCTTCAATTTTTTCAAGTTTTCTTAACGAAAACTCGATACTCAGTGGTTTATGCTGCCCAATATTTACGTAAAGCACGTGTGTTATACGCTGCAGCCACCGACTTTACTCGCAGTGATTTATCCGATATGATGATCTTCCTAGCTGCTCAGACCGGCGTTAGCTCTAAGAATATGATTTTCAGGAAATAAAAAATCCACTCTGAGCGAATGATTGCAAGGGTGGAAATGTGGTGTCCGTTCGCAGCGCGTAGGCGCTATCCGCTCGTTAATGCACGTGACGACCAACAAGTAGGTGGTGACGGCCTCGCTGGCCGGACGCCGGCGTCTTGCCGCTCCCCAAACACCGGTGACTTATTTCTCCAAGTGATCATCACGCGGCCAAAGTCAAGAAGTGTGCAACTGAAACTTGTTTAATAACGTTAGTGGCTGATTAGTTAAATATTTCTTCTCTCCGTCAACTATTAACAGTGTGACTTGGTACTAACAGCAGACACAGGGTTGCTAATGGCCAGGATCCTTTTTCAGAAAAATGTATTAATAGATCTCTTGCGTACACTGAATGAGTACTTTACAGAAGCGTCACACAGGCCCCAGGACCTACTAAGTTATTAAATTATTGTTCAAAAAGTCAAATTTATAACGAAAATTTTGGTCTCTGTGGTCTAAGAAGTGACATTTTCTGGCAGAAAATAACTCTTTTTTTACTCAGTTTTATATTTCGGAGAACGGTAAAATATACAAACGATCAGTTATTTCGATTTTCAAAGTAATATCACAAAGTCACTTGTAATAACACTTGTAGACTGTACAATTTACTATGAAAAAAAATGAAGTTTGAAAACTAATTTTCAACCATACATTCCCCAAAAATTATTAAATCTACAATTTCACCAAATTATCTGTTAACTACGATCTACTTGATATTTTTGTTCAACCGTGAATAGTTGATTAATCGGACAAAATACAATATTTTCCTTTCGATCTGTAACAAATTTAAGAGAACATTTTTTAGACCAAAACTCCTCACACCGTCCTATAAAACATAGAATTAGTACTGCTGGGAACATAAGGAAAGGATTTCTCTATGTACCAGTAGCAGAACTTTAACTGAGTAGCTTCTACGTAATACACTAAATTACTTGTATGATTGACTTTTATACTCAATACAAATAGTATAATATTTATTTGTCTCAGTACATGAAGAACTGGCCTCACTCATTCATTACTCAGGTATATCTTTTTAATAAATTATAAAGTTTGTTCGCAGACGGTTTTACAACTATAATTATTCAGAATTAGACCATTACAACTGAGAACAAAAAGAATAATTAACCATCGGCTTTTCTTATCAATAGAATTGACTTAAGGGGCCGAAATCAGAACTCGCAGTAGGGGAATTGAACCTAAGGCATTTCAAGCACGTATCCAGCCTTCCAAGAGGTCTTCTTCTTTTTTTACTTATGGCTTTACGCCTCGTCGACGTCGAGGTCATTAGAGGCGGGATGGAACTGGGGCAAGGAACGGGAAGGAATTCGGCCATGGCCTTTTTTAAGGAAGCATCCGTGCATTCGCATGGAGTGATTTGGGGAAACCATGGAAAACCAAAATCTGGATGCCCGGACGGGCATCCGAACCGGTGTCCTCCCGAATGTGAGGCCAGAACATTAACCGCTCTCTCACCACGCTCGGTAACACATCTACTGATACATACTGTATGACTTTCTTCATTCGCTGATAAATAAAATAAATCCTTTTATTTTCTTCTTTTTTCTGTCTCTTGCCTCTTGGCTAGTTTGATGAAGTCTAGCTCTAACATGAGTTCCTCTTCTCATCTTAAGCTTAGATCTTATTTCAATTTCACTTTTCGTGTAGGCTATTTAAATTTTTGGCTTTCACTTCCATTGGATTGTTACTGAATTAATGAACAATTTCGCATCTTCTAAATTCCGACCCATTAGCCTCTCACTTGTATCTGTGAAATAATAACAAAAACTACTTTATTAATTCATCATTTCCAGAAGATATTCATTTTTTAATTTACCTTCCAATGTCTTTCCTTTTTGTAAATATTAAAATAAAATAAAAACGCGTTTTGGCTTTTCGTCGGCCACAGAGACAAGCACTCAGTTTACTATTTCCATTCCCACAAGTTGAATTCACAATTCTCTCATAAGTACTAACACGAATACAACGCTTAATTAAAACCACTACTGCCCATCGCCGGACGTGAATCGGTGACCCTCGGTATGAGGCTTTTGCTCCAGCTCCTAAGCTACCGAGGGCCGCTACTTGTTGGCATCCATCGTTAGCAGTGCATCTCAAATGTTCCGAGTTTCCTTGTTTATGGTATTCCCAAACTCCAAGCATTACTTACACCGACGGATGTGTTCCATAAACGCAGTTTTGGAAACTTCTTCCTGAATCCTAGGGCTATGTGTTGTGCCAAAATGGCTATACTTTTGAGTAAGTGATCTGGTGGTTTTGACTTCGTTCATGCATCGGTCATCGTTCTTAGGTCCCTTACGTTTTTACATATTTTCATTGTTATCTGTTAACAGGATAATATCGTCAACAGAACGCATCTTAATGATTGTATCTCCTTAATTTTTCTTCCACTTCCTAAATTGCTGCTTCTAGACACAAGATGAATATGATGAAGACGGCCTATGATTTTGTTTTATAGATTTTTTAACTGATACTCAACTGCTCAGATATTTTTGTTACAATCAGCCAATACTTATGTATATTATACAACTCTTTTCTATACCGGCTTAATTTTTAAGTGATAATTTCCTTCATAAATAGTTCATTTTCACATTTACCAACCGAAATAGAAAATGAAATGTAGGAATTTTAGGTATCCATTATTGTTGCGTAAGACTAAATGATTTTGCCTCTTATTTTATTCATAAAATCAATTAATTAGGCGTTGCCTCTAAGTTTATTCGTCAAATCAATCAATTAGATTAATAAAATACGCAAAATTGCAGTCATTTATAAACCATAAGACTGCTCTCCTTGTAACAAGCTAACTTCAGTGTGTAACATTATCTTAAAACGACTCTTTGTAGACACATCTTTGTTTATGTTTTGCCGAAAGTTTTAACTTGTTGTTAACTCTGACAGGAAGACAAGATTTTCGCTTGCCTAAGGGGAAGAAAGATTTAATCATTCACAGTAGCTATGTCTAACACAAAAATAACTTCCTTAGATTTTCTGCGTCTCTAAATGTGAATCAAATGAATCTAGACAGCTGAAACATTCCTAGGAGATCCCAGAAAAGAGCTTCGATCTATAAAGCAACATTTCATGCATTTACGATGAAATTTTTAGTTCAAATTTTTTTATAAAAAAGAAACGGAAGGCCATCTATCAGCGTATGTAAAATCGTGTTTCTGTACAATGTTCAAAAAAGGTACAAATATATTCATTGAGGAATGCGTGATTTTACCGAATGGCACGTTCAGTTACATGATTCATTGTTTGTTTGTTTCACGTAGATTAAAGACAAAATGCAACGAAAACTAAACACTATGTTAGAATTATTTTTCTAGAATCATGGATTTCGATTTAATGTTTATGTAATATCTCTTCCTTCAACTAAACGAAAGTAACTTCCCCAAAAAAATTGTTTTTCTGTAAGGCGAGCGCTAATAGAGAATCGAGACTGGATATCAAATTCCGTCACGGAGAAAGTAGTTCTCAACTATTTACCGGTATTCATCTGAAAGATACTAATTTGTTTCTGAACTGATAATTAAATTTTTACATTTAGTAATGTATGCCTGGCCAGAACGGCGTATACGACGGCTAAAGCAAAAGACATGGCAGACATTTTTTCTACGGTAATATACAGTTTATCCTCGGTCACATGCAATGTATTGTGACGCTACTAGATGGCAATACAATCAAGCTATTTAACTGAGGGAAGTGAGCAGTCTGAACAGAATCTTCTGGAGCGATAGGCATCGGAAGTACTTTAGCACTCACTCTATTCACAAGACCTTTTTCCATGTGATCTCTATCACAATTGGAGTGGCTGTTGCTTGGAATACGCTTTCACACAAGTAAAGGTATTGCCGCAGCAAACGCGTGAGAACAGATGATTCTCTCACGGTGAAGTTGAGGATAATTGGCGTATTCCATATCGCTAGCAGCGTGTGCTGGATTGTTTGCCAAGCTACTTCAAAAGACATGCCATACGACGCGTAGGTGATTTAAATGTTGCAATTAGAGCAATAAATACATTTGTAACAACGGATTGATGACAGTTACTTTATTTATTTGTCCAGATACAGAACTTTATGCTGTTCAAAATCAGTATATTAATGGTTAGCATATGTCATGACTAACCAAATGCGAATCTCCAATTTTATTTTTACCAGTCTTTACACTTCACCGACGTCGGGGTCAGCAGAGGCGGGAAAGGAATAGAGGCAGGGAGGAATTCGGTCATCGTCCTTTCGAAGGAATCATCTCAGCATTCGCCTGGATTGATTTGGGGAAACCATTGAAAACCCAAACCTGGATGACTGAACGTGGAATCGAACCCACGTCCTCCCGAATGCGAGGCCATAGTGTTACCGCTCACCCACAACGCTCGGCGGTAAACCTCCAATAAAGGTGAAGCATATAAAAGAAAAACATGTAATTCTTAATTCAGGAGCTAAGTCGGAATTTACTTTATGAGCCCTAACCTGCTGATGCTGTGAAGCAGGAGGAGCCTCTCACGTGATGTTAGCCCTCACAGTGCGAGTCCAAGCATCACGATGCATGTCCGCACGCCCATTACATATTCTATTATGTTGTCAATTAGCCCAGGGGATCAATGCAGCTACGCAGTGTGGGGGAGGCCTTTCTCATTATGATATGCGAGCGCTTAATTGTTTCCCGGCTTGGTGGGGATTATTTTTTTGTGGGTGCTGGCTGCTGGCCTCGCGCACATGAACGTTGCACTCATAGCGCTAAGCGCACTCCGTCCACAGGAGTTTTTGACGTTTTCCGTCAGCAGACTGCGGTATAAACAACACTTGGTGTCGATTCAATTACAATCAAAATGTCATTGAGGATGTGAAGATACTAATAACTTTGTTGTTATGGTACACACCAATGATATCGACACTTTTCAGCACAACGCAAAATCATTTTTAAAGGAAACTGTATACTTTTACACCAACATTCAAACTTATCTGTAAAGAAACCCCATCTTTATGAGAGTCATACATTAATTAAAGTTATTGCGTAAAGTGCTGCCATTATACAAATCCAGTCATATTCTGAAATCATGAAAAGACCTTATTCTAACGAATAATTCAATTTTCTGGCCAAATAGCTTCAAAACCTGCTACAGTTGGATAACTGCTTTCATTTCGCAGCAATGGTATTATAACTTGCCTTATTTTTATTTGCACTATCGTTATTATTACCTGTGGGAAATTTTTCGGTTGTAGTAACGACAGAGAAATTTATAAAATGTCTCTGGAAGTTATATATATCTACAAAAGTAATGGTGAGCAATGTTTTGTGAAAATCGAAGTTTAGTTTGCACCTGGTGTCGGTTTGTATGGCCGAGATCGAGAACTTTTCGAATAGTTTATCTCTATCAGCTTTTAAGAAACATTAGCATCACTGATAGCATTGTGGACTTGTATTCTGAAATTTAAACTCTCTCTTTTTTTTTTTTTTTTTTTTTTACTTTAATGCTTACGTTAATTTTTATGATTGTTCTATCTTCTTATCTCTTTTTCCGAATTATGTTGAAGAATATGGGAAACTCATTACAATATTCATCGAAGTTTATTTATCTAAGTAGTCAATAAATTCTTTCATGTAGTTAGTTTCATCGTTCTATACATTCGAACGGTGTTATATCGGAAAAGTATTCGAGATAAATTTCAGACCATGTCAATGAAATCTCAATAGAACTCTAACACCCAAGGAAGCTATAAAAGATGTCAGGCGATCTTCACGCTCGCCTTGCGTTGGCCGAACAACATAAAACAAAGTTTGCTTGGTTAATACATAATTTCAGTTCCTGATTGTATATTTCTTCTATGACTATTGGTAACCTTGTTACGTCTCGTAGCTACGTGATAGGTGGGAATATCCGCACTCCTCACTGCAAGATTTTGACATTCGATTTTGCCACCACACCGCAGATTTGGTATCCATACAATACAAATGGTCTATGGTCGTTTTATACATTCTTGTTTTGGTATCCTTTGTTTGTTCCTTGCTTCGCAAGACCGAGTAGAGATCTAGGATCATTGGAAGTTTCTTTTTGAATATTTACGAGGTGAAGAAACTAATGTTTGTTCTAGTAATATCTTCTCAAGGCATTTTTTGTTATTTTTGGTAGCGGTTGAAGTGCAGTTTATTTTCCATAAAATGTAATGCAGTGCACTTTCCTTGTTTTATTGATAATTTATTTCTCGTGTGCCACTGGTACAGATTTAGTCCTTGTTGTGGCCTTGGTTTCATAGTGAACACCGTTTTGTCATCAGCGAAACGAGCTACGTAAACATTGACTGGAAATTGCATTTGATATATAATGCTGGTGAGAGTTCGGATCCTTGGAGTAATTATTTATTCATAATTTGCTTCGATCACTATTACCCATTTAGTCATGCAGAACGGCCTTTGTATCAGGGCGTTTCCTATTATGTCTGTACAGTAGCGGGGAGTATTTATTTGGTATCGATCTTAACCTATAAATTTTCTTTCCATTCTTTATCAATGGCTTTTTTTACATCCACTAATGCCCTTACTTTTTCTTCCATGAAATGGAAGAGTTGTGTTATGTCTCATGCTCACGACAGGAACCCGTATATTTCTTTCCGGCTTGTATTGCTTTGCAGTAGATCTGTTGAGATCCTTACATATACTACTTGTTACATAAACTTCGCGATAGAGTTGCGTAGGTAAATCGGTGATATTTTTCAGGTATTATGTGAGGTTTCCAGAGTTTTGTGATTGCTATCATTTTGACCGTCTTCTATCGCTCAGAGAAGTGTCCAGTAATCATTGCTACGATATTGTGGTTAAAAGTACAAGTCCTTTTCTCAGTAAATGTTTAAGCTGATCATTGCTGATTGTCCGGGCTAGTTTCCTAATTACCGTTCGCACTTCCCTCACCGTTGTCATTTCCTGGAGTGTATTTGTTGGTTCGGTTAACATGGTGGCTGCTCTGGGCTGGTTTCTTCTTCCTCTCTCATTTCCTTCTCTTTTAAGACTACAATCGCCAGCTCTCGCAGTGTAGGGACTAGCAAGCTGGTCGCGCATTGTCAGGGTCACCGGTTAGAGTCCTGTATATGGCATGTGCGGCTTTAATTGTTTTGCTCGTGTTGTGTTTTTCTCACTACAGTGTTCAAAATCACATGAACCCAATACAAAAAGTTTGTACAAAATAAACTGGATCTGGCTAAATGGTCGCAAATACTGAAGGCAAAAGTTACATAAAAAAAATTAAAACACCAACTACAGTAGGTATGGTATACTTCCCCTCGAAAGTTTTAGAAACTACATCGCTGGAGGCAACAACGCGGCTCCGCCAAGTACCATTATTGCACACTTCGTTTGTTATCTTCTCTTAAGCGAACGAATATGTTTCCATGTTTCCATGCTCCCCTGTATCGTATGAGGCTCGCAACCATGGAGGGATATGTGTATTTATACTAATATTATAAATGAGAAAGTAACTCTCTCTCTGTCTGTCTGTCTGTTTGTTACGTTTTCAGGGCCAAACGGCTAATCCGATTGTGATGAAATTTGACAAGGAGATGCTATTTGCCTTTAGCTAGGACATAGGATACTACTTTCTGTAGAGGTAATACATATTGTCATGGAATTATTAAAAACTAACTGAACAGTGAAAAAAATCCCCCATGTGTTATCCGGTTCAAATCCCGCTAGGAGCAAAAGTTTTTAACAAATGTTTTTCATCGTTTGAGAAGTGCCTAAAAGTTACGTCGTTAGGATACAATGTTAAAATGTAGATCCCATAAAGTCAGGGGTGGAATGCGTGGAAAATCGTAGGTGGCCGAACAGTGCCGTAAGCGTTTACTTTATTTACACTATACTGGTCTCAAAGGCTTTGTTTCTATCGCAGGCAGTTTGTGTGTGATCTACACTAATAATGTTATGAATGCAAAAGCAAGTCTCTGTGTTTGTGTTACTTTTTAACGACTAAATGGCTATTCCGATATTGATGGAATTTGAAAAGGAAATGCTTTGTATCTTTAGGAAGGACACAGGATACATTTTTCTTGTATGAATAGCAGTTTTAGTCATGAACTTTTCATAACTTATGGAATGGTGACGGCCAGACGAGGCGTGTGTAAGTTTGTGGTGTTAAATGGGTCGCTTAAGCTGTGTGTTCTCACTCTTTTAAAAAAAAAAAAAAAAAAAAAAAAAAAAAAAAAAAAAAAAAAAAAACGGCTGGGAAGGAATTCGGACATGGTCTTTTTAAGGAAGCAATCAGTGTAAGATCTGTTAAATAAATTTCACTTAAAAAACTTATTATTTAGTACAGATTTCGGTTTGCTCTGCACTGTACTATGACTTTCTGTCTGTCTAGAAGTTCTTGACATCAGTTTATTTTGTCTTCTTTTTTGACATGCCTCACAGGCGTGAATCATAACTAAGGAGTAGCTCTAACAGAGCACGAGCAGCTAAAGTTATTAGAACCCAGGAATCTGATACTCATGTTGAAGAAAGAAGAGAAGACAAAGCTGAAATTGAAGCTACTCTCAGTTAACCATCCCCCTCCCCCAAACTCCCCACACCTTGGTTTTTTTTGTTTTTAAACGTGTTGGAAATTGATTCCCTTCATGAGACAGGTTCGACGGTAGAGTGGTATAGTGATGTCTTTCCCGTCATATTATGCCGACTCGGTATTGTTTGGGAAAAATCTTACGTAACTTACAGCTTTCTATATCCAAGTCTAGTACACGCGTACCAAGTCGCGGGTAACAGCTAGTATGTTTATAAATCTTGTACTTGTGTCATTGTTGGTATCACATCGAATGACACAGGTGACTAATGGAAACAAGTTGCTTAAGTAACACAAGAGTTAAGTTCACTAATAGTTACTATGTAGATCAATACCCAGTAAACACTCGTTTACTGTCATCAGAAATGAGATGCTGAAGAAAGGAACCAAAAGTGAATAATGTTAAAAATAAGGTGCGAATTATCTGGAAGCTTAAAAAGATATTTACGATGACGAGTGTGAAGTATACGTGATTGAAAAGGACAAGGATGGACATCAATAAAATATACGAAGTGGCGGTAAAAAATTTAATTGTCTTAGAGGCTTAGTGTAAGAGAGTAAAAACATTTAAATAAGACAGTACACACTTGAATCATTTAATATACATTTCAAAGAAATACAGGGTGATTCAGGAGAAATGGTAAATATTGAAGGAAGTGAGTGTGAACAATATTCAGTAAAAAAAAGCTCATATAAATATGAGTCAGATTTTCATTCGTTTTGGAGATACAGGCCCTCGAATTTTATGCATAAAATAAACCTCAGAAAATGATCAAGATCACAAAAACAACGTATTGAAATATTTTACACGTGCGTATTTTACAACAGTTTAAATTAAATGTTCGAATATCCCACCATAAATTTCAATAAACAAATTGAAGCGCTTTATTGATGTATGAACTGCTCTCGGGTGACTAGCCGAGTCAAGAGTGCGTTGTCACACGATATTTCGGCGACTAGATACATTGCCGCCATCTTCTGGCGAAGAAGATGGCGGCAATGGATCTAGTCGCAAAAATATCGTGTGACAACGCACTCTTGACTCGGCTAGTCACCCGAGAGCAGTTTATACATTCTCAACGCCGAGAAAGACTTCGTTCTTATATACGCTTTATTGATACTTGAAGTCAACACGTACAGTCCAGATGGATGCACATCTGAGAAACAAAGGTACTGTAGTTGTCGACATTTAAAATTTTGTCGATGGGTAATTGCTAATCGTAAAATATGCGTGTGTTTTTTGCATGAATAAAGTGCTTCAGTATGTTATTTGTGTGCTCTTGACCATATTCTGAAGTTTATTTTATGCATAACATCCCAGCACCTGTATCTCCAACATGTTTAACTCAATACTATCCATACCTCCTTCAACACTCAACATTCCTCCTGAATCACCCTGTATAGGAGTCCATGCGTTGTTGAATTTCTATATATCTGTTGTAACGTTTTTAAATCTAGCTTCAAATCTGATTTTTTGTTGTTGTAAAGTTGGAGATAACTCACATCCCGTAAGTTATTGATTACAGAGTATAAATAACAGCGTTTGACGGGTATTCGTTACTGCACTGTAGTTCCTGATGGCATTAGCTATGACGTCAGCACCCATCTCCCTCATTACTTAATGGCCACTGCTCGGTGCTAACATAACATATCGCTGGCTGGCTGGCGCTGTCGGCAGGTATTTCGCGCTCGGCAGATTGATTTGTCCACCCTGTCGCTGTATTTACGCCAGGATTAAAATTTCACAAAACCAATATGTACCGGGCGGGCAGTCACGCATTAGCATCCACTGGCCCGACGGGACTCATGTGCACTCAAATATTTATAATCCGTCTCACAAACAGAGTGGCCTGTGGCCCGCTCTAGGATATTGGAAATGCCGCCGCTAACATGTGTCGAACGCGCAATAACGCTTTGCCGTAACGCAGCATTACAAGCGCCACTACACCACCGCCTGTTGAGAATCAATTAACATCGGTAAAACCGCATTCCCTCGCGTCCAACCACTGAAATTCCTTTCCAGCGGCTCACAACACTGTTCTGATGGAATTAATCAGCGACCGATTAAGTTACGCATAGCGTGTCAGATTTGTGTTTAGATTGACAATTGCTCACAAACAACTTATTGTCTGCATATTACCAGTAATTTTAAGGCTTATTTTTACTCAGAAATTGAGGTTGACGCAAAGCAGAAGCTGCGTTAATTATTCATGAGAGCGCGTGGACAATTTCCCTTGTAAACTGCGAAATTATGAAGGCGCTATTATCTCTTTCTCCATTACATGAAGCAACTTAAGGTCAGAAACAAGAACAGACCTCTGACGATTGCGTTATAATGTGTACTTTTCAAAGATTCTAAAAACTTAATGGGAGATCAAATTTTACGTCATGTGTGCATTTATTCATAACAATTTGACAACATTCACCTAGCATATACGAAGTCTGCAAACGTTTTTGTTGTTAGGAGCTAGTAAAAGTTTGCCCTAGTAACTTGAAATGATGGCAGAAAAAGTGAAAAAATGTGATGCAAGAATTTTTGCTGCCTCACAATAACTTTTTTTACATAAAACCCAGATAATGTCGATATAGGAACAAAAAGAGAACTTTTCGATGTTATCACTTTTCCATTCACATGTTGGATGTTAGAAACGTTGTTTACAATTTTTTTTTAATCCTAATACAACAAAGGATGAATGTAACGAAAATTCTCCCCAAGTAAATCCTCACTTCGGATGCCGACGCATTCTTATTTAGTGGCCTTTTCTTTTTGTTTACTGTTTTACAACTTCTACAGGTCGAGGCGGGAAGGGACTGCGTGAAAAGAATGGCAAGGGGTGATTTGGGGAAACCATGGAAAATTTGGATGTTTGGGCGTGGATTCGAACCCACGTCCTCCCGTTACAGCTCATCCACCACGCTCGGACCCAAGGAGCAACTTACGTCACTGACGTCTGTCACATTACAATAATAGTCACCAGAAACGACATGCACTAATCAAACGTAAAAGCATATTTTGTAATTTGCAGGGAGACAGTTAAATAAAAGCTTTTTTCAAGTCAGACACAAGTATTAATTCTAAGTCCTATTATAAACATCTTAAAATTAAATTGTAAAGAACTCTGCTGGATTTTCACGTATAAAGTAGGTTTAACAACGTGTGTCACTTTTCTAAATCAGTTGTGAATCACAGCTTTTCATTCTTTGCTGGGATTTAAACCGAGAATATTAATATTTCTTAAAACATTCCTTGATACTTGATGCATTCAATCTGTCTTTGGTATTTAATACGGGGCAAACTTGAAGAAACCCGGTTGTAGTACATTTTCTTCGTAACTCAGCTATCAACCTAGCTTTAACGAGATTCCAACAAATCATTGATACACTTTTTTTTCGATCTAACCTTGGAGTCACACCCTTTTCTTATTCACCAACATCACACAAAAAAAAACCTTTCTTCAGTACAGTAATGAGCAAACTGAAACATTTGATTCCAATATAGTCTGTTAGGTAATGCAAAAACCCAATGCGACATTAACACGAAGTACATAATGTTAGTTAAAATCAGGTTAAATAGCATTTGACTACAGCTTCGGCAGTGTGTAACTAGGTGCTTATACGAATGGTTGTACACTTGATGTTTGGATTATCATGCAACAATATTATGCGACATACCTCACTGATGGAGTGTGCAAACTTTGGTTGGAACTGTATTTTAGTGATTAGAATAACATCATTGCAACATGATTTATTTATGTGTTCTGTAGAGCTTTCCCCGCATTATTTAAGCCAGATCAGAGAAAAAAAAATTAAAAAAAAGTCATATAAAACCTTCTCTTGGCCCTGAGTAATTTCTTATTTTTGTGGTTCCTCTAGCCCTCTTAAAGGATTGATTTAAGGTTTCCTTTGATAACTTTTACTTGTTCCAGCCCCTTTCAAAGAAAAACTTTCTCATTACTTTTTCGTCTGATATCAAGTGCTCATGGTCCATTGTTTCCTGCGCCCTTATTACTGCTAATTATTTGCTAAATATCCGTTGAAATCTCACATTTCACGAGTATTAAGAAGAAACAGAATAACGAGGTACACTAACAATGTAATATAGTGAAGAGGCATCCGCTATCTGCCAACGAACAGTTGAATATCCCGCAAACGTTTTTTGCAGTGTACTCATCTTCAAACGTGAAAGTTTAATCACCACAGATGGACCTGGATGCATATCCCGTTCACTGAAAACAAACAATTTTGCCTTCTCTACTAAGTGGCTGTTTTCGTGTCTTGTTACAGGGGTAAAAAAATTAAATCGTCTCTTTTCAGCTTGTTCAAAAACAAAAGAAAAAGTTAACAGAAGTTACCTAAGTTTTATGTAAATTAGCCAAACTAATATAAAGAGGAGAAAGTTCAAAACAATATCATTAGGATCCAAAGAGCAAAATCGAAATTCACTATCACGAAAAACAAAAGTTCAGCTTAATGGATAGTAGTAAAAAATAATGCACATAGAAATCCCACTTGGTATCGAACCTGCAACATTTAGTACTGGAATGACACTTCTTAATTGGCGTGGCCATTAAGCTGATATTATATGTAACGTTTTCTGACGGTGTGAATTTATAAAAAATAATTAATTTACGATTTTTAAGCTTCGATTTCTCATAAACCCCGTTATCATATGATACTAAGATGAATGCTGCTCCCAAGTTTACACTAAAGTTCTCTCATCGCGAATGTACAGAAATTAAGCGAAATATGGCACTAAAATAATCTGAGGTTAATAGCAGAATTACATTTCATGTTCCGTCGCCAGGTTACGTGCAGTCATTAACTATGCTATAAATTTTAATTCAGATCCCAAAATGTGAAAACCCCAAAAAATCGGTTCGATAGTTTTGCATGATACCATAACAAATAGACGAACATAATATGGCCCGGTACAGACTTGCATATAAGTAACGTTACATTATCCATTGCGGCAAGGTCAGTGGAACACACAATTCCTAAGTGTGTTTGTATTATCAGTTAAATAACATCAGTGGTTAGGTCTCAGGGCAACAGCCAGAGAGTCTTAACTGCGTGGAAGGTTCTCCTTGAGAGCATGACGGAAGTCATTATCCGTGAGAGACATGACAGAAGGGAGAAATCACGGACAATCTAGTCAGATCTCAAATATTGACTGGGCTAATTGGTAGAAACCACGGGCACTCAAAAGATGCGAGGCAGGTTCAAACACAAGTGGGGAAACTGCTTGGTAGATGCCTACAGCCAGACAACAAAGTTAGCCATTTTCGTTACAACTGCCTATTTTATGTGCAGTACAAGTCAAAGCGGATTCTCAGGTGATATAAGAGCATAGTTTTGCGCATGGTATTATGTTCCACTCCACCGGTTATTAGACACCTTCTAAACATACCACGGGAGTTAGACAGCACGCTTCACATGCTGAGAGTCGCCGGTTTGAATCCGGCCAGGGGATTCAATTAAGTACTGTGGGTCAGTTGCCCCTTACTTCATTAATCACATATGTTTTGAAACGAAACAAACATACACGATAATAATGCAAGTATATCTAGCTGTCGGGAAAAATATACTTCTTGAAATTTTCATTAAAAGGTACGGCTATAAAGAACTTCAATTCTTAATTCCTTTCAATTAATCAGTTTTCACTTTTTCCTAGTAGTGAGTAAGAAACAGGATTACCACAGCCAACATTCATAGCGATGAATGTTGGCTGTGTTTACATTTTTCTCTGGTTCTTGTAATAGTTTGGGCACAAGTGGTTTAATTTCATTTAATTGGGAACGCGAATATACGCCAATCGAATTTCCATACACATCTATCTTATAATTTCTTGTTTTTATTTTCGGTTCTTTTAGTGCTACTTCTCCACCCTACTACGTTTGCACTTTAAGAGTTTTAATTATTTTTTGGTAAATTGTTCATCACTTCCCTTGGTAATTTAATCTAATTCCTGCCTGTCTTATCTACAGAAGGAAACTTCCTCACTGTTTCATTCCTGAAATCAAATGTCAACTTGTGATCATGTCAATTTTATTCTTTCATGTACCAATACAAAATATTCTACAAATATTCATCTAAATCTAATCACAAACATACGTCACTTAGGTACTCACAGCAATCCCTTTAACCTCTTCCTGACTTCTAGTTACTGCGAGATCAGCTCTTTTACCTAGTCAGTTACTGATTGTGTTCAGCAGTAGGCATAGTTACGCAATAAAATCTAGCAGCCCTCCTTTGCACGCCTTCCAATTCGTGTATTTGATTCCCATAGTGTTGGTCACATACTCCACTGTCATATGCAAGCAGTGATGTGACCATGATTTTGTAACCCACCTCCTTCACTTCTCTGGGACGTCCTCTCATCACCCTCACCAATTAATGAATTTCAACTGTGTTTACTATCATATGCTATGCTAACATATTAGTACCTAAAGTAACCAACAATAAATGATTTTTCAACACTATAATAATAAAAAAACAAGTACATCTAACAAGCTGACTCATATAGGCGTTTATCTTCATCCCATATTGATATACTACTGTAGATATCCTGTCTAATCCATTCTACAGTTGGTAACAGTTTTCTCCAGTTTTGATCGTATTATATACATTTACATCATCTAGAAGAAAACTGGCTTCTGACTGTAAACCATTAATGCAATTATTCATTTGAATAATAGATAGCAATAGTCCCAGCACACTACTCTGTGGACGCCCATTTTCACATCCACCTCTTTCGAAACTATATCTCATACTTAAACCGTTCGTTTTCTACCTTTAGAAAACTCCTGTTTCCACCAAATAATTTTCCCTTTTATTCTAATGGTTTTTTACCTAATTTACCGCCATTTTGTATAGCCCAGTATCTCAGATTCGCTTGAATTTTCTCTCCTAAAGCCATGTTACCGACTTGCAAACCATTTTTTCCTAACAGAAATTTCTAATGTAAGTGCATATTCCACAAATTTGCCTACAACTGGTGTTAAGCTGTTCGGCCTGTAATTTTGACCCCCTCCTTTATATACCGGCACTACAATAGCACGTATCTAGGCTTCTGGTAAACAACAAGATTCTTGACTGAAGTTAAATAATATTAAAAGGAGAGGTACAGTACCGCATCCCCCTGTCTTTATACATCTGTAGTAATATTATTCACACAAGTCTCTTTATGTTATCTGATTTACACTCTGGCCGGTAGTCCCTTATTCTCTCATTTAACCAGTTACTTAATATCTCTGCCTTTTTTTTTAATCTACAATTATCTAAATAGCTTCCCTTCCCATAAGTTTTCCTACGTAACCATAGAAATTTCTAAATGCATGATTATGTGGTTCTTCTCCAGCCATAACATTCTTAATAAACCTGTGTTTAGCTTCTTGCTTGTTGCTATTAATTTCTCGATAGATGTTCCTAGTGGTCCCCAGAGCCTTGTTTTCTTTTAAATCTGTTTTTTTTTTTTCTCCTCTCTTCTTCTCAACCACTATAACTTCTTCACTTTCCTATAACAGTATGTAGGTTCCGTACTTTCCTTTATTTTAGGTTTTTGAATCTATATTTCATCCTAAGTTCTTCTTATCTGCTTATACTGTTCCATATCATCTTAAATACTTTTCTTTTTATAACTGTACAAATAACGGAATATCTATCAGAACTGCTTCCTGATCACTAATTACACTAATTACTTGAGACTCCACAAGGACATCATCAGTCATCCTACATGTTTGGTTCCCTCATGCTCTGCTCTGAAGCTTGCATCCCTTTCCCAGGAATTTAGAAATCTGTATTCCTTTATTTTATTAATCATATTCCTCCAGGTGACCCCTGATAAATTTAAATCTACACCTATAATGAATGACCATTCTACGCTCAACTCTGAGCTCTGAATATTTTTTTTCTTTTTATCACGGAAGGAATCTACGTTATGTAACTCACAACTGTTATTTACGGAAACTAGTAAACTGTAATAGTCTTTATTTATCGATTACTTCTACATCTCTGCGGTAGGGGCCGTCTGGTAATTCTTCCTTTATCCAAGACTCTATCCGTATAACTGCTTGTGGTTTGTGTATCTCTCTTATGTTTTAGAGGTGTATTATTTTGTTCATTATAATCCTACAGTTCACTAGTACAGACTTATAACTTGCTTTGTTATATTTTCAGCATTTCTCTTTACCTTCCCCGTCACCACCATTCTTATATTGCTTCATGAGCTTGAGCTATTTCGTTAGTATTAATGATTTTTCACATAGCACATCTGCATTCAGTATCCTCTCGTCCGGCGATTCTTACTCCCTCACCAACAGCCTGCAACCTAAGAAAAGAAAGGCACGATACTGTCACCATCAAGCTGGATGTACGTCCCCTTAAAGGTTCAGTACCTGTTTTTATTTATGTGTAGTCCATATCTAGTGATGCAGCAGCTACCGTTGGTGTCTTCAAGCACTGCCTGTAGCCTTTCCCAAGCAATACCTCCATCTCCACAGATACCTTTCTAAAGCCGTATTTCAACCCACGGCAGATTATGGTTACTCAGGAAATGAATAAGTTTCAATCAGGTATGCCGTACCTTCTTCACCACCTCTTCCTCAGGTCACTCCCAACAGCACCCTCCTCCCCCCTCCTTCTCCTTAACTTATTGAAACCTTTACTAAGTGATCCTCTTTTAGGTTTAACTAAGTGATGTATCTGAGTGCTGTTTCCGAAACTAATATTAAAAACAATAACAATAAAGAAACATTTCTAATTGTTTATAACTCTACGTTTTAACAACCATTTATTACACTCCGTTGTCTATGGCAACGTAATATTTGGATTCTAAAAGAAGACTCAGAGATTTCTTCATACCTATATCACTAATATGTTGAAACAGAAACAAATGTCATTTGCTACGGTTACCTCTTCTAAGCGCTGGATAAAAACATAAAAAGTATGCTTATAATCATAAAAAAAAATTAGCTCCAATACTTGCTATTTTCTTGTTTACTTTCATCATCATGATTTATACTGATGCTCATAAAATTTGTGCACGCATTCGAAATAACACGTTACTAAAGAATCTCTCTGAATTTTCTCGGCAGTATATATGTATTGTGTCTTGACAGAATACTACAACATTTTTGGTAGTTTCCTACACTCTTCTTTGACAAAATTCATCGTGCTTGGTTGTAGCAGTTTTAATAGTAGACATCGTACTTCCAAGCAGGATATGTTAGCTCTCCGTCCAGATCTGACGATCGCTTCAAGTTAACCGCGATCCCTCGACCGCTATCACGTTCTCGCACATATCAGATGACCAGTGAGCCATGAAATTTCGTGTAAGAGACAGCTGGAAATTGGATTTTGGACGCGTATGAAGATGTTACGGGACCCATACAGATACAGCGGGAACATAAAGTGCCTTGTTGGATGCTCCTGGGACTGCTTTTATCTCGGTTCGTAACGCGGAGCGCGTATTTTGTCAGCGGGGGCAAACGAGACATAAAGATAGGGGAAGTGTTCAATAAAACGACAGCTATTACCGTAGACTACCTAGCAGTCACCCAGTCGCTTGGGAAGTCTTAAGGCAGCCAAGCATTGAGTAACCACTGCGGAGATGAATCTCGGTGAGGAAACAGGAATTAATGTATTAAGAACCAAATGCATGGTAAGTTGGCTTCGGATAGTTTTGACATTAAAAAAATCGACCGTTATATATAATTTAGTTCTGAAGAAATAGCAAATTGGAGATTTAAATGATCTGATGAGTTCCTTTCCGACAAATTACTATTCATGAGGGGGAAAATAGCAGATTGTTCTGCCACTAAACCATTCGTTTCCACGCCGGAAGAGATCAAATCCTTTAACTTACAGCTTGTGTCTTATTCTGTAAATTGCTGTTGTTTCATATTTCAACCCTTAAAATAAAATTTATGGCCTAAGCCACGGTAGCGTAGACGTTTCCCGTGCTAAACGTCACATATTGGTATGGCCTAGGTCACATATGGTTTTAACCTATTGTTATACTCGATCTGCGTGTTCCCACAGTTTACTTAAAGCTTAGAGTAAAATAGTGATAGTGTGGATTTAAAAACTATATGACTTAGTTTCCGAAATTCCATGACATAATGCAATGATGTACTCGGAAAAATAAGATTGAGTGTTGCCTCTCTAAACAAGAAAGTTGTTAGTACGCTATCACTGTGTAACAGTTCGAACATTTGATGAATAAAAGTTTAATGTAAGTTGTCAGTGTCTTCATAGATATAATGAAATTGATAATAAATTTAAGAAAAATATTATTACGTCACTTACAACTGACTTGTTTCTTTCAGTAGAAATCACGGTCTTAGATATTCCAAAATAGTAAAAACACTACTTACGAACTTGCCTTGAAACAGTGTGGGAAAATTAATTAAATGCTAAAAAAATATACTTTTCATCCTGTAGAGGCGTAATTTACCTGGCAACTGCGTATAACTGCCTTTATAATTCGCATATGTATTATCAAAAACAGTTTTCCTGCGTAAAATTTGAAAATATTGCCTGCTCCTAGACTAGTCGAAAATAATGTAGGACCACCAGAAACAAAAACCTTGTCGAGTAATTAAGCATGTTGAGAACGTCCTATCTGAATTTGTTAATCAGTAATCTAAAAGTAAAGTGAATTGCGTACAGTTACAAAGATTGGAACATTAATAATGGCAACATCGCCGTAAAGAGGCAACGCAACGGAATGAATTAATAACGTTTATACCACATACCTCCCATATCACCTGCATGCGCAGTGAAGAGATGAACAGAGCCTGCTGTTAGCTGAAAATCTAATGTAGTTTAGCACGATGCTTTTGAAACAGGAATAGCACTACTGCTTTAAGACACAATAATGCAATCTAGGTCTTCACATATATTATGGACAGTCATCATTGTTTTATAGAACATTGGAAAGGTGGGTAACATTTAAGTCATCGGCAGTGTTGTTTATTTTCTTTTTAATTTTTAAACATAACGATTCCTAATATTCGGAGATATTCCTTAGACGTAACTAAAATAATTACAGCAGAAAATCTACCTTGAGTAAATTTCCCTAGGCCCCGAAGAATGCCACTTGAAACTGAAGGACGTTTTACCAATCATCATCACTTCTTGCTACATGGAATCTCCTTTTTCGATATTCGAAGACCCGAATCATAGTGTGTGATATCGTCAGTAAATCAGTAGCGGTTAGAATTTTAGTGACGCCTTGAACCTCGCAATAAATTCACTTTTCCTACTCCCGGAATGCCCAACACGGCGCTTCATGTTAGCAGTTTTTCGGCGAACATAAATAACTCTCTGTTGGCCTGCAAACGAAATACGAATATGTGAGAAACACAAATACTTTTCACTTCGATCTGGAGAACTATTGTCATGTTGCGCATTATATTAGGAAGTTTGCTTTCATTTCATGCGCTAGCTTTTGGGTACATTATGCTGAATGTAAATCCTCCCTTCGAAAAATAATGAATAAATATTTCTTTATCGGATTTTTTTTTTTTTTTTTTTGCTATGGATTCACGCCTACTCGGTGTTGAGTTCATTAAAGGCGGCAAAGGAAAAGGGGCAAAAAACGGGAAGGAATTCAGCCATTGCCTTTCGAAGGAATCATCCCGGCATTCACCCACAGTGACTTCGGTAAAGCTATCATAACAGAAAGCTGGATAGCCGGGAGGAGATTCGAAACCTTTTCCATCAGCATGCGAGGCCAGAGTGTTACCACTCACCCACCGCGCTAGGCTTTAGTATATCTGCCTTTCGGCACGAGCTTACAGGACATTTTCGATTTCTTCTATCCATTTTAATTGCAATATATAATTTTTTTGCCCGTTTATACAAATCTTCTTCTTCCTCTTGGTATTTTTCCATTTATTTTTCCTTGTCATGATTCTCTTCTGTAGTCAATTTCAAGGTAGTATGTGATACAACCAATTATTTCCTGCTCCTTTACATTCTCATAAAGTTCCACCCTTCTCCTAGATTTCTTAAAACTTTCTTTTATTTGTTTCGTTTTCTCTTTTTCTCGACAGGCAAGTATCAAAATTTTCAAAGCTATTTTAGTCTCTCCTTTTGACTTTCCACGTCTCTGATCAATACAAGACATTCGACACACACACACACAAGTTTTAGCGGCACTGAGTATTAATATAATCCTATCTAATAACAAATCTAATGATCACGATGATTCCTCACCATATTTCTACGATCCAAAACCTGTGTCGCCATCTTTTAGTGAAACTTCGACTCCAAGTCACTGAACATCCCAAATTCCTCAACTATTTGATCTTTTCGCGTTACTTGCCCTCCACAAACGTTCTGAAAATGCGTTCTTCCTTATCAGCTCCCATTTCTTTCGTCAGGTCAAAGTAACTTTCATTCAAAACTTTCCCTACTCTTACAACATCCGTGATCATCTTCTTCTTCACCACATTTCCCTAAATTAGGGATAGGCTGCCTACTTTGAGTTTTTACTCATCAGTAATATGGTCAGATTTGGAGCTTTAGAATTACGGCCACACGCCCTTCTTGATGCCAAGCAATTTATTTCTATTGACAGGTCGTACTATGTACTAATGGAGGAATTCCAGTGTTGCCGCCTGTCTGCGAAATGTTGAACTATGTTCTGTGTGTGATAAGTGTATTTTTTGTTTGTTAAATGTATAGCTAATGAGGTGAGCAGTCTGTGGGCTAAGTGCTTAGGGCATCTGACTGGAGATGGAATGTTTGCTGTTCGAATACATGTCTTGGTGATGATTTCCAAAGGCCCTGAACTGACCTTCCCCTTTGGCACAGCTTCCTGTGTAACGTAGGCCAGAACACTTCCGTAATTTGGATTCTACGTTAAATTGTAGTTCCTCTATACCCGGTAGGAATACAGTGTTGGGTTAAGGCGACTACTATAGAGGTGGAATGCTTAGCCAATAAAACCTTGAAACTAGGTAATTACTACCATACGAGCTCCTCTGCCCACCCTCCAGTTTATGAGGCGTAGATTCGGGCCCGACCCGGCATTCCTCTTGGTGGCTACGGAAAAACGCCTAAAAACTGTATTCAGAAGGCCGTTACGCGGAGACCTGGACACGGGCCTGACGTCGTAGTACCTCCCCGATCCAGTGTACGGCGCCTCAGCGCACTTAGGCACAATGTTGTCAATACCAATCAACATATCATGCAGTTTTCTTACAGCTAATAGCATCAGAGCATTACCACTGGCACATCAGTTCAGCAACAGCTAGCGCATTGTGGAGAACATGATGCAGTCGTCTTGACAGCGCTGGTAGTTGTTTGAGATTGTGAGTCACTACAGCAGCAGAGATGACAGCAGGTAGTTTACCTGGACGCCGACACAGAGCTGCGCTTCCAGCGAGGACACCGAGCCATTACGTCCGCCCTAAATAATAAATGTGCGCGTAATGGCAGCTAAACGAACGTCCGCCGCCGCCGCGTCCGCAGTGTACGCACGCTAAAAAGCGCGCCGCACGGAGTGGCGGCGCGTATTGGCTGCGCGCACACGGTGTGTGTAATTAGCGCTGCGCCCATTGTGCGCGCCCCGCCCCGCCCGATCTGGTGTGCCCGTGCCTTGCTTTAATTCGCCCTTTGTCATTTCGGCCGGCGCTGTTTGCTGGCGGCCGCGGCACATTATCGTGCCGCAGAGCGCCCTTTCGCTACGTGTTTGTCGCCTGCTTTGGCACAAAGTACGTAGCATGCGCCGCTGTTGCCGACGGCCGCTTTCCTACCTTATTTTTCTGTCTCTACATACCTGTTAGCCGGTGTTTGCAGTCTTGTACTGTTCTCTAAAGGCTGAAAATTGTCCTTCAACACAATCGTAAATTTTTCAGTGGAACCTTGATAAATGTGCCACACCTTTGATAAACATTCTAGTGTACTGCCCTTATGCAACAGTTCCAGCATTAATCAACAAAAATAACTTTAATTCAAGTTTACAACGTTTCAATAAATGAGACAGATAATTGTTTACCTTCTTGCTTTCCATTCCACAAAACGATAATAAAAAGCACTTTTGTGTTATAAAGCTTAATCATCAACCAAACAAAAGCGTTTAAAGTTTTAGAGGAAGATTTTTAACAAACCAGACGACATTTTCTTTATAGTGACTTGCTAAATAATAATAATAATAAAAAAGCTTTCAGTATCCACCAATGTGGCACTGAAAGGTACCATGGGACCAGGTACAAGACTAGTCCACCGCGTACCGGCTGTTCTGATTACGGTTTTTAGGCGGTTTTCCGCAGTCGACTAGGTGAATGCTGTCACAGTTCCGAATCTCCGCCTCATCTGTATTTCACAAACAAAAAAAATACACTTATTACACAAAGTTAAACGTTTCGTAGGCAGATTGCAACTCAAGGCTTTCCTCCAATAGATTACTTACGTCGGGCCTAACTAGCCCGATTAGACATCGGGCAGGAACTCAGTTCCTTACCCCCACCCCTTCTCCTCTCCAATGATTCACACTGGCAATCTGAGGTGGCCAGAGTCCGCGTGGTACTTATTCGCCGAAATGGAAAAAGAAAGCTTTCAGTTTGCTGCTGCGTACTAGTGCAACAGAAATCCCTCCATCTCTTCTCCTATCGTCGGCCAATACTCGATTCATAGTTTATTTTTCTCACTTGCATACAGTTATATATGTGAGAGGCGGATCCTGACATAAAATAATCGTCCGCACACGTTGTACCTAATTGTCTGTGGCGGACGTGGTAGGCTTTGTCTGTTACTTCGCAGCTCCTATTCAAAAAGTGCTTCAGCTGAGCAGGTGGTTTTGCGCCAGCGAGCGCGGTCTTCTGCGAGGCAGTCCCAGGTGTTAGGGTCTATGTTCATGTTCTTCAAGATCTTTTTAAGCTGGTCTTTAAAACGCTTCAGAGGGACACCACGAGGTCTTTTTCCTGTGCTGAGCTCACCATATGAAATTGGCGAGGAAGTCTGCTGTTACTCATTCGCTGAACATTTCCAGTCAAGAGTTCGTGACTGATGATGTGAACTTCAATGCAGTACATTTGTGTCCTTTCTAAAACTGAAACGTTGGGGATATAATCATGCCAATTGATATTAATTATGTTTCTGCTGATTTCGTAGCGGTAAAGCGTCCATGTCTCATATCCGTTAAGTAAAGTGGAGTGAACGACAGATCGGCACACCAGCAGCTTGGTGCTTAGCTAAAGATCATTGTTCAGAAACACTCGGCAACTGTGTGTGCTGCGTGAATTATGTTTTCTATATCCTTCTCTGGGGTACATAGTGTTTAGAGAATGCTCCAAAGGTAGCACAAGTTGTCTACTTGCTCGAGGGATGCGCCAGAGATAACATCAGTCTTGGTGCAGGTGGCGACAACACTTCAGTTTTTCGAGTGTTGACGGTCAGGCCAAATCGATCATATGCATTTTCGAAGCGGTTAGCGGATTTTTTAATCTGCTGTGCTGAAGGGGCGTTGTCATCTGCGTACAGCTATTCTGTTATCCGTGTGAGGGCAGTTAATCTTGATAAGCGGAGTCTGCATTAAATAGTCCTCCATCAAACCGATATCTGATATCCATGCCTATATTGGGAGTAGATGATGTTTCATTTCGTATAACATAGCTGCCAAATACAGGGCAAAAAGTGTAGGTGCAAGTACGCATCCCTTTTTTAAACTATTTGTTATAGGGAATTTTTCTCCTACAGTTATTTTGGAAAGCAACATAAAGCCAAGAATGAAACTCCAGTCATCCGTACGGTACGAATGTCAAGAGCGACTGTCCCGTTATGTGTAGAAAAAAGTTATCAGAAATATTACGAGAAAATGAATACATCCAAATTATTATTCTTTCAAAAAGAAACCAATGCGTTGTTGTCTTTTGTATATCTGACTAGCCTAGAAAACGGAAGGGGGAAAAAAACAACGATTGCAGATGATCATCTTTTTCAGCACTGTATATATACCGTACGTATGTACACAAGCTGTAATGGAAATGTTTCCGTAATTTCTTGATAGCGTACTGTTGTAACATTAACTGAAACGTGAGAATATTTTAATCAAACAAATAAAGATAAGCTTAACACTGAAAGGCACGGTTATCAGACACTGATAAAAACAAAACGAAAAATAGAATTAAATCATTCATAACCGTTAAATCACAGTGTGTTTTAATCCAGTCTAAGAGAATTTTATTAAAAATAAACCGCAGTTAAAGTAAAAGCAAGTATGATATTTTCAGATATTATTCATCTTTTAGTCTCCAAACTCATTACATAATTTTCTGAGTAATTGGTACAAGATTAAAACTGGTTATAGTTAGAAATAGTCGTAAGCCATTACGGAATACCTGCAGCAAATCATGCATGGAATTTTTGTATATTTTTTTTTCTGTGAAACTTTAAAAATAATTCTTACTAGTAGTGACAAATACTCTTTAAATCATAATAGGTGACTTAGGTTATTTCTTGTAACCAGTATTTTGAGTATCTTTTTTTTTAACGTCATATTTTGATTATTGCAGTTGAAAAAAAATCGAATTAATCTGATCAATATTTTCTTTTTAGTTATATCATCTTAGCGTCTGTTTCAGCGTATGTATGTTAATCCCAACATGATTACAATTAATTTTATGGTTCATAAGGAGCTATGGTATTCGGGAGAAAAAGAAAATTAGATATTCTCAGCTGCAGGCCGTTTTGTGCCGTTTCTCTCAATTATTTAAGCGTCGTTTCATTTGCTTTATCTTACATATATATATATCGGATCACGGAAACGGCTATGACGATTTGGGTGAAATTTGATATTTAGATAACGTTTTGACTTTTAAGATTACCTAAAGAGTTGTTTTCCTTATAAAAAAGCGAGTTTACAAAATACGAACAATTTTTTCACTCGGTATCTCGAAAACGGCACTATCGCCATCTCGTAGACAATTCAGGTACCAGAAAGCCTACAAATAGCTTCTCTTCGATTCCAAAGAATATTTAAACGAACAGTTCTTGTATACTGGCTGACCCGTGGAAATATTGGCACTGCAAGTTTAACTGTAAAACATTTAAAAAGGAAGATCATTAAATACTACCACGCGAGGTATGAGCATAGTTTTATCGGAGTGAATAAATTTGGCACTGATGATGTTCTATCATTACTGTGACGTCACAATATGATGATGAATTCTTATAGAACTCGACGAAACATATCGAAAATAAACAATTAATGTTCTTGATATAGCATGTCAGAAACCAGTTATATTTAGAGTTCCTTGTGCTTTTGGCGACATTTCTTCTGGTCCAAGCAGTATTTCAACCTAACCACAACCATTAGAAACAAAATAAAACATTGAAAGTACAATTCAACCGTATAGACATAGTGGTTTTGGTTTTTTTTTCTGGTCCAGGCCGGATCTAATCCTAACCTCTTCACATGAGATATCAGAAAAATCTACGAGTTTCATACAAATTCATCATCAAACTTGGCAATGGCGAAATTTATCTTCTGGTCCAGGTCGCATTTCAACCAACCACGTCAATTTTGAGACACGATATCTAGAGAACTTTCAATTTTTCTCGTCGACTTACGTAAGAATCCATCTTCAAGGGTTATCGTAGAATCCCCAGAATTACCACAAATCTCGCACCATTAATTAATCCTTGACTAGCATTAAGATTTCTATTATCATTTTTCTTTGAAAGCTAATGGATCTAGCGAATTGGATGAAATTTCATATGTAGGTAACCTTTTGCTTTCAAGTTTTAAACACGATTTTTTTTTAAAGTAAAAAGTAGCAATTTTTGTATTCGGTTTCTCAAAAACGGCTCTAACCTCATTATGTAGAAATTTCAGGTACCAGTAAGCCTACTGATGTTAGTTAAGCTTCTCTATGGTTAACTGTGCACCTCAAAACGCCTGGGAAGCCTTCAAGCCTTTTACTTTAGTCAAATTTTACTCGAAGTCTTGGATATTGAACAGAAATCAAAAGATGCCGAGCGAAGATCGTTCACCCAGCTACTAGTACTAGCTCATAAAATAACACTAGTAACACTATTCACAAAAATATGAACTTCAAAGGTATATACTTTCAAGCCCCTTTTAAGATGAACCTAGACAACAGTAGTGAGCATAAGACTTACTACCAATTAGATAATTACTTCAGAGTACTTGCAGGTTCAGTGCTTGAAGAAATAGCAAGTAACAGTATCATCCCAAAGTCATAAAAGTTTTTACTGTGTTCCAAGTACAGTTCTGCATCACATTCGAGACGACTAATATACATTTTCCGTTTTGTTTTAATTTTTTTAGTGTAATGGGTCATGAGCTTTATTTCAGCCACTAATTGCTGCTTTCTGGTTTGGAGACACTCGTAATAGAACAGTCATCTTAACATCACAATGTTTTTGTTGGAATTACCTTTCAAACCAATTTATACTCCCTTATGTTGATAATAAAGAACATAATTGATGGTATTTATATTTTTTTTTAACATTAAGCAAGTTATATACACTATGAATTTCTAGCATCTGTGAATATAAAACGAAGTGTACACTTTTTTTACTGTTGATTGTCATATAAAATTGGGGAAATTATTATAGCTTCTGTATAGCTGACGAATATTTTCTGTCACCTTCGATACGAAAAGTTAATGGTTTACCCGTACGTGTAAACTTCAGTAGTAATGATCTTATTCAGGCGTGTTGCTAATGAGGTAAAAGGACTTTAGGCGTCTTTTAAAATGTGTTGAAATGACAAAGTAGGTGGCTACCTACGCGCTAAAAAAATTGTTACTATCTTACAACTATAAGTATTACGTGGAACCGATGACTATATATTTTACATCCAATATTCAAAGTTCTGTGCGACGTGTTGGACCGAAAAAATATTATCGCAATAATATTCAAGAGAAGCCTCTTAAACGGTGGCGGCGAATTGCCTTAGCTTTAAGAACTGCGCCCTTAACAGTAAATTTCCCGTGACAGATATGAATATTTTGGATAGCCTTTCCCTTTTCACCACGTTTTCTGGCTGTTATACGTTGCCGTCGGGGAAAAAATGAGATTTAGACTTCGCCATAAAGCTTACGCTTCTTATAAATGGAAATAAGGAAGAGACGTGAGGATACTATAAAATCACGATTAGTTCTTTATTGATGCTTTTGCCCTTCACGTACGTTACCTGAATTCAAAAATCAATTCAGCTGCTACTGAGGGACTGACGTGAATTGTATCCCATACTACTTCAAATAATATTTTTCTTGAAGTTGCCGCAGCTTTCACGATAGAACCATGAAAATTTATTCCATTCTTTCTTTAGTATTATTCTACTATAACAATCGGTTCATTGATTCTAACACAAAAAATAATGTTTTCTTACACATCCGTTGGTACGTTTTAAACCGTCCAATAAATTATTGTTATGTTGAAGTTATTTTGCGTTGAGTAGCATGAAGAATTTTTGGCCTTTAAGCTCGTATGTTTCAAAATGCATCATTAGACCAAAGATATTTGTGATAACTTATTTCGAAATAACTTCTTAGTCAAAGATTACACAGCGAAAGGTTACATAGCTAAAATTAATATTTCATGGTGACTCAACGTTCCATTCATTGTTACTATGACTTAAACGCGTGTTAGTAACACATCGGGGAACATGATATTATAAAAAAAAAAAAAGGGCAAAGAATTTGAAGAAGATCATTTTGCCATCTTTAGTAGGTAATTCTAGAGAAGCCAATAACTGCAAGGCTTTTATTATTTCTACTTTTAATTGCTGGAGAAAATGATCAACGAACCTTATTTTTCTTCAAAAAATAGCCCCTGTTAATGAGAAATGAACATTTTTTAACCTCATAACTAACAAGTGGCAAAGGATATTAAAGGAAGCGCACGATACATAACAGAATGTATAAATTTACTGGTCAATTTACCGTTCGATAGTCTGTTTAAGATGAGCAGTTGCCACATTCATCAATAGATTAAAAACCCTTTATTCGGTATAGTAACGCAAAGAACAATGTTATGGCATGAAGCGTTTGATCACAGTTTTTCAAACAACAGCTTCTGTTGTTAGCATTGTTTCTGAGAAAAATGAGCAAAAGTTAGATTAGACCAGTAATCCAATGGCACTAATAATCATGCAATTTTCAAGCGAAATAACTTGTTTTCGTTTTGTTATCATCTGTGCTTCAATACTACTGTGCGTGCTTGGGATAAGAGAATGGCGGGACAGTTTTTACAAAGTAGGTAACTTGTGCTCAGAAGTTTTGAGATTGGCTTGGCTCAGTAGCGGTATCAAGCGGCCACTCGAAAGCGGCCACGTAATGTAATCACTGGCTGTTTGTGAGCGCCTCCATTGTGGCCGTGTTAACTATACAAAGTGAGCTACTTGTCGCGCGACCAACTTGGCCTCCGGACCAGCTTCTGGCTTTGTTGCGGGCGTCTGGGCATTATGCGCCAGCCGCGACCATTTCAACTTCCGCCATTAATATTAATGCTTTCCCAGTTCTCTGTCGTGTCTTCTCCCGTGTTGCTTCCTACTATTTGTGGGCGGGACCTTGAAGATGCATCTGATACAGTTTTCGTAAACAATATTCCAGTCCAAATCAACTTTACTCATACTTCACAGTGTACGCTGCCGACTAATGAAAGACCAATAAAGTTTATACTGTTGTTTGATAAGCGTGTTACAGATATGTCAGCAATTTCTGATAGAAGATTAGTCGTTTTACTTTTTTCTTTTTAATTGTTCAATTTAGGTAACATCGCTACTCAGCAGTATATACGCAATTCTAACGCGAATATTACACGGCCAATGTCGATATCATGAATTTAAATTAGTTGTCACTGAAACTGTTCTACTAGTTGCATAACGGAATATATATTTCTCTAGCTAATTAATACATATTTTCAATCGTTTTGTTAAAGCCTTATTCTTTTACATCTCTCCTTTCCGCAGAGCCATTTAGAGTTATATTACTTTAATTAACGGAATATGTTTTCATGGTCATCATGCATAGTTGCCTAAACTGAAAAGCAAGTCATCAGCTACATATCTTATAGCGGAACACAGAATTCTGTACTGTTGGGGCCATATGTTTCACACTAAGCCAAAGAGATGATTGATACTATTTCTTTAAAGCTGTATTGGTACTTTGTGATCTAACCATTTCAAGTCTTCTAGCTATATAACTAATCTAATATTAATTTATGGTATCTTTACCACGGATTCTAAACTGATCATCTGAATTTTACTGTGATAATTATTATTTATTTCTCTCAACATCACATTGTAAATGGTGATATAATGACTTTAATCAATATAATGACTTATCCCCCGATATTTCTTATAACTTTAGATATAGAGCTTAAAATACAACGTCTTTATAACTGTTATAATAGATTTTACACTGAAGTGCCAAAGGTCATGGGATAAGAAGATGTAAATTTCGATACGAAGAATAAATGTACAAAATTGCCATGCCGTATCGGGTCTTTCATTTGAACTCTAGTGAGTCGTGTGAAAGATATCTGAAGTGATTATTGCCGCATGACATGATTTAACAGACTCTCAACGCGAAATGGTAGTTGACGCTAGACTCCTGGTACATTCTGTATAGAAAACTGTTCGATAATTCAACATTCTACATCTACATTCATACTCTGCAAATCACAAACATTGTGGGTGGCAGAGGGTGCTAAGCACCAAGCCTAAACCCGCCCATTCCAATCCCGAATAGTGCGAGGAAAGAAGGAATACATATAAGTATCAGTACGGCATCTTATTTCTCTAATCTTATCTCTCCGGTCATTGCGACCTAAATAGGTTGGCGGAAGAAGTATTCCATTGCATTCGAAATTTAAATTTTTTCGCATATTCTCCAATAAATTCGAACGCAAGCTACGTCGTCTGTCCTCCAAACTATCCCAGCCCAATCTATGTATCAATTCTGTGACACAGTGTCAAAGGTGAATATATAATTTCCGGCACTAACTCCCACCTTGGACAACGCAGTGATCGAGCACTTAATGAGCGAGACCTGCTACGTCTGCGTTGAGGTGTCAGCGTTGACAGCCAAAACTGCGTCAAAGAACAGCAACACTCTATGTGATATGTCATACTACCGACGCGTCCGTGTTGACAGTGGAAATACTAAAAAAGCAGTATCGGCTGCAGAGCGTCTCCTGGGCTCATGGACATATCGGTTGCACCCTAGCTGGTTGGAATAAGGTTACGTCGTCAGAGGAGTCGCAATTCCAGTTGGTAAAAGCTGATGGTAAGACTCAGGTTGAGAAGAAGGCAATGGCACCATCCAGGTATGGGCTGTGTTTAAGTGTCGTGGACTGGGAACTCTGATTAAAATTAACTTGCTATTGACTAGAAGTGGTCATGTTTAGTTACTTGGAGACTGTTTTCAGCCATTCATGGCCTTCATGTTTCCATAAACGGTGGACGTTTCCAGGACTACAATGCGCCATGTCAACGGCCAATATCATTCACTATTAATCTGGGGAACATGCTCAACAGTTCCAGCGAGTAATTTTCCCACCTAGATTGCCAGACATAAATCAGATCGAATATATTTGGGACATGATCGGAGGGTAGTTTGTGCGGAACATCCTACACTAGCAACACTTTCGCAGTTATGGACGGCTGTAGGGGAAGCGTGACTAAGTATTTCTGCAGGGGACTTTAGACGACTTGTTGAGCCAGTGTGTGTCTGTGCATCGCCGGGAAAGAAGGGATCCCATACGATATTAGAAACTATCCTTTGACTTTTCTCACTTCAGTGTAATTGTAGCTAAATTATAAATTTTGACCGTGGGCACGTTTTTATAAGAGTCTTGAGAAACTTCGTAGATTAAAACTTGCTTGTTTCCTCAGGTTAATCTTACAATAATTTAGAAATCAATCAAATAGTGCATCCGGATTATTAAGTTAGATTATACCGTATTGTGTGCAGTATTGGTGGTAGCAAAAATATTAATATTAAAACCTTCTCACTAAGCAAAGATATCTGTTTCTTGTCTTCCTGTTCATATTATATTACCATAAATTGTTTTCAGGACGATTGAAACGTGAATTCAGACTTTTAGCGTGCTTTCAGAAGGTATTTTGTTACCTACATTTTTTTGTGTAGTGTTCGTAAACGCTCGTTGTTATACTATATTAATTTCAACTAATTCTTCTTATTGGGCGTTTGATATTACGTCTTAGTAATCGTTTATACATAGACGACCTCCACGAGAACCGTTTTTACGTGTTAACCTTCAATAACCTCCGTAAAAATGGTATGCTACAAAATTAGCAAACAGCATACGATCTGCAAGATGTATTTGCATCAATCCTTTAGGTAACAATCTACCATAGGGAAGTTAAAGCTCCATATTTTTGTTAGATTCTGCTGATGATAAGTTTTATTTCTTAATTAATAATTACGTGACTAGTAAAAACCACTATCCATAACTGTATTATGAATTGCTATATGAATCAAAAGTTTTCTGTCCATAAAATTCACCAATGGTACTAATACTTTTTTTGCTGGCTGAAATTAGTAGCTACGATCTTAACTCAACAGTTCTCTGATTTTCTTTTCATTCTTACAATGAAATGTTTAGTATGACAATCAGTAGATACTACTTTAGCGACAGAAATTGCTCGAGGCATTGATTTGTCCTCGTATTGAAAACCAGAAAATACGAAACATTAAGAAATTATATTTACATAACAAAAATATTTATATAGCCGCCTGCAGTCGCTTAGTATACATTACTTTCTGCATTTTTAATTTAAAAAAAATATAGGAAGAAGTAGGGTGCTCTCGATTGGACCAGCAGTTTGTAAGAGTTATGTGTCATCAGTTACAACAGAACGTTCCCTGGTTCGGATTCCACATATAACCGTAGGTCTCAGAGGAAAGAAAGTGGCCGTCATACCAACTACATAATTTTTAGTATGCCTCCTTCAGGCAAACCGAGCGTGGTGGTGTAACGGTTAGCGTTCTGCCCTCGCATTCGGGAGGACGGCGGTTCGAATTCCCGTCCGGGCAACCAGATTTTGGTTTTCCATGGTTTCCCAAATCACTCCAAGCAAATTCCGGGATGCTTCATTCAAAAGGCTATGGCCGAATTCCTTCCCATTCCTTGTCCCCCCCCCCCCCCAAATCCTTTCCCGTCACTAAATACCTCGCTGTTAAGAGACGTTAAGCAGTTCAAAAAAAACTTAATACAAATCAAACAAAACAAGTTTGTTTTTAAGTGAAAGTGAGTAAGTTGATTAGGAAATAAAATATAAGTTGTGTTACTATTTGTGAAAAATCATATAATTCTTAAATCATGGTTCATTTCAACCTGTGTTGACCAAGGCCGGAAGCACTGGGAAACTGCGACAGTATTTATATCTCCACTAGTTGTTACTCGCGTCTTCGTACGCGTGGATTTAAAAGTCTTATTGCTATAATTGGATAAAAAAAGCTGTAAGCTACGTAAAATGTGTCCCACAAACTGACTGTGAAAGAAACAAATCCTGCGCGATCGATATATCATTACACAGACTTACACACGCTACTCGACCGATCGGTTAGTTTTAAAAATTTCAGGACGAAATATATTATTTATACCAACAAACGAATGCTATGTCCATTCGAATTTTCTCGAAAAAATTTAATCATGATCGGTTTAGCCGTTTAGTGGTGAAAACTTAACAAACAGACAGAGAGGCATAGTTACCTTCGTATTTATAATATTAGTGTAGGCGTCAGGCATTCAGTACGCCGCTTCCTTGCCGAGCACTGTGGGCGCCACGGCGACACCCAGAAGGACGGCTTGGCTTCCGGCCGGTGTGCGTGCGTTTAAGCAACCGCGCGGCGCCTATTAGCGCCCGTCCCGATTTCAGAGCAGTCAGCGCGTTTCTCCCCGTCCGAATGGCTTAGCGTGCGAGTCCTGCGGGAGATCGGTTCATTAGGAGGCGATTGTGTGTGTGTGGGCGCTGCCCGCATGCCCCAAGGTCTCCTCCTCCCAATTGACTCAATTGATACGAGCGTCTGCCATGTGGGCGCTGATTTACAGTCCGCTTTGTGTCTCGGTAATAGTCGGCCAGGTAGCTACCAGGGGACCATGTTTACATGTTTATGCGGCTACAGGTGTGTCGGGAGTGAGTGCGTGTCAACAATTTATGAGGCGCGCTCCGGGCTGATTTAGTGAGGTAGATAGTTCAGACAATGCCCGCCCACGGCCCGTATTCGTTTTGTGACGTTCGAGCTATTCAAATTTATTCCGTGCATTCGTCTCTTCTCACTTATAACTTATCGTGTTGTTTCATCAGCAAGGGTGTCTCTACTTTCCTTGTTTCAGTGTATATAAGTAGCTTTGCTGCTGGGAAACAAGCACGCTTTAATGGAAATATTCTGATTAGGAACATTATTTTTCATAACTTACTTAGAAAAAAGGGTGAGGACACAATTGCTTGCTAAAGAGTAAATATGATGGCACAACATTTGATAATAAATTCAGCTGTGGAGGACACAGATGATTGTAATAGGTTACAGAATTCTTCACTTGCTTGAGAGGGTGAACCAGAGAGAAGTGAGGGTAAAGGGTTACAAAACTTTGGTCAGACCATTGCTTTGCACCCATTTTGGGTGACAAATACAGGAGATGGAGGCCATGCAAAGGAGAGCCGCTAGCTTTGTTTGTGGAAATTACCGCAGGACCCAGTCAGTAACTGAAATGATAAAAAGCTGAATTTTAAGTCATTGGGTGACGGAAGTGAGTGCTGGGGCTTGGAGGGATATTGGTTGAAGAATTAGTAGTAGTGCCAGATTGTGCTGGGTTTTCCATGGTTTCCCAAATCACTCCAGGCAAATGCCGGGATGCTTCCTTCAAAAGGGCATGGCCGAATTCTTTCCCATTCCTTGCCCCTCATCCTTTCCCGTCTCTAAAGACCTTGCTGTTAGAGAGACGTTAAGCAGATAAAAAAAAAATTAAAAAACAGATTGTGCTTATAGTCATCTTTTCCTTTTCAGAACTATGCACAGAGGCTGGCACTCGATCTCATGCATGAAGAAGTGGGAAAATTTTCTTTTGTAGATAAGGGTGTAAGGAATTGGAATAAATTGCGACGGGAAGTGATGAATAATTTACCAATTTAAAATTCGTAAATGGCAAAAGTAGATTGATAGAGGAATTTATTACTCAAAGTATATAAGTAAAGAAACAAAAAATTCACGAGTAGTTAAATGACTAGGGAAATTACCTTCGAAACATACATTCCAACACAATTAAGTTCAGTTTAAGGGGGGGGGGAAATGCGAACAAGGTTGTGAAAGACTCTGAAAATAATTTTTTTTTTTTTTGCAGCGAGTAGAAACATTTAATTAACCACTATCAGGTAATGTATATTAACAGTGCATAATACCTTCGTATAATAATTATAATTCCTTGTGGCCCTAATGACCTGGTGAAAAGGTTTATATTGGCTGCACATTCCGCACCGTTGTAGCCGCCTTATCCCGGCAACCCTAGGGGGTACAGGGGACCTTCACTTTAACGTGGAATCAGAACCATGGAAGCGTTCTGGCGTACTTCCGCCGGAAGCTGTGCTAGAGGTGAAGGTAGACTTAAGGGCCTTTGAAAATCCCCGCCGAGACAGGGATTCGAACCGAGGCCCTTTCGATCTCAAGTCAGACGCCTTAACCACTGAGCCATACCTGCGTGTTACAGATTTTCTGTTTTCTCAAAATTGCATGGAACGAAATTCCATTGTTGCGGAAATCATTTTACTCTAATAAACGTTCTCATTTTTATTGTTGTGGATGTTAGTGCGTGACATTTAAATTACATTCCTGTTAGTGTGAGTTGCTATCTTTAAATTTTTTCGAGATTTTAATGTGCTTCTTCTGACACGACTTCAATTAGCTAGAATGAATAAAGGATGCACGATGCTGCTAACATCACTTAAAACACGAATAAATGAGTGAGTTGTCATACCGTCCATGCTGAAGCTTTGAATGATACCAAATAATCTAGTCTACTACATATCTTCGCGGCTCACTCCATCCGCCACCGCCGGTATGGTCACCCAGATAGCTCTTGACTGGAACTTCGCTAGATTGGAGCGATGAAGCCCGATGTGAACCGATGAAATTATAGGACGTATTTTAGTTCTCTTAGTTTCGTTAAGTTTAATTTTCGTAGCATTTCATTTAAAGTTAATTTAGTTTCAACTATATGGTGAAACTTTAAGGCTGAAAAAACGTGGAGTAATACTTTACTATTCAATGTACACCCTAGTGTGTTGGCGCGAGTCACGGTACCACCACACTGGCTCTTAAAATATAACAGCTGAATCGCAAATTGTTCATTCATGATACAGAGCCTAGCATCTAATGTCAGCAACTTTGTTTCTCTTTCCCCCGAATGTACCTGGAGAAGTTTCGTCTAATGCGAATGAATAAACTATTTTCTTCTACTACCTGCTTTTCACTAGCTTAGTTTATTCAAATGTCCGCTTATTACTGTCCAGCATGTCAATCAGAAGAGACTAAGATTAACTCTAGCCACTGGTCTGTTATTTAATCATCAGCTTAAAGTTTATAAAATTGGTATATTAATATATTCACTTTAATCAACAGTTGTTTTAATAGGAATAACGTTGGCTATACATTACGTTCAAATACAGTAACGAGAGAAGTCATGTGTATGATTTTATTTAGTAAAAAAAACGAAAAATCTGTAGTTGAAATTGTGTCGAAATTAAATTTTACGGAAGATTTCTCGAAGTAATGTGTGATAAATAGACTATTATACCTTTACATCAGAATCGTATGTCTGTATGACACCTATAATGAAGTACACTCTGTTAATAATATTACTTCAAGATAGGTTCTATCATTGTCAGCAATCGCCGAAGTCAAATCGTAACATTTCTGATACCCAATGGTCAAAACTTCTTTATTCTTGACAGTAAAAATCCCTGAGGGGTATGTTGCTGTCATGATTACAGCCTTGACAGTTAAATCCCCCAAAGAAAGATATCATGAGCGGCGGGTTCACTTAGCCATTCCCCTGGGACTGGGATGGACACAGGAGCAGTAGGAATACTTCAGAACGAAAGCATAAGAGATCCCAATTTTGATGAATCACTTTTAATGCTCTATTACAGCTATTAAGTGGCAGTGGATCTTAATTTCTAAGTCATTTTGTGTTAAATAAGTATTCTAACTTTGATAGGATGACGTTACACTACATGTGCTTCTAACAATTTAGAATAAAAATTTTCTTTTTGCTTTATTGAGGAATGTATAACACAAATAAAGTTTACATCAGTCAGTGAAAAACTCGTTTTGCATACATGATACTGCAGCATTATCTCTGACTCGAAACATCTCTAATCAAGTGAAAAATTAGATATTATCTTCAATAATATGTTTGATGGATTGTATGACTCAGATGGAGCGGTTGTTAAGGCGCTTGCTTTCAAAAGTTCGTGGTTCGGTCTCGGGTTAAAATCCTGGTGGGATCAGGGATTTGTAAGAGTTGTTACTGATCAGCTGACCCATATTAGCACGTTCCACGGTTCGGACTCTACGTTAAACTGTAGATCCGAGAGGAATGTAACTGGCCATCCTACCTCTGACGAAAGGGATTAGTCTGCCTTAACCTAGAGGATCCATGCAACATTCGGGTTTTTTAGTTTTTATGAATTAGATTTCACATCTACAGATTCTGCTGTACAGTTAGTTTGGCAAAAAAAATAATATTAGTGCAGCGTAAAATTTTAATGTCTTTTAGTAGGTGCAAAAGTTGGTCTATTATGGTGGTGGATGAAGGATAACAGGAAATGTAGGATTAGCAACCGGAAATTTTTTCAGGAAGAAATTTAGCGTACGTTACTCAGTCACCCAGATCTGATCGGAGTGTCAGTAAGTTTCCTGTTTCCATCAGTAATTTATTTGCTTCCAATGAAACGAATAAGATCCACAGCAAACCGCAAGAGCCAATCAGTTCATTCTTCTGCTTTCTGTAGGAGTGGGGGAATCCCCTCTCACCTGATTGGGTGAGCTCCCAGCGACAATCAACGTTAATGTGCTGTTGGTTTCGGCCATTAGGCAACGCACGTAGGCTGGGACGGCACTGCGCGAGCCCAACGCCGAGCGGAGCGGAAAAGTGCTGACGGCCGGAATGCATTGTTGGTGGCCGCCGTCCAGGAGCAACCAGGCCCGCCGGGGCTAACAAGGTTGCAGCGGGCGAGGGCGCTAACCAGGTTTGTTAACTAGCCGCAGCGAGGCCTCTGATGAGCTTGCGCCCGCCCGGGACAAACTCGGTTACGGGCCGCGGGCAGAGCTGCTGGGACACTGATAGCCGCCAGACGGGTACGGCAGCAAGTGGCGGGTACGCCACCAGCAGACACGGCCGGATTCGGTTTGACATAATGGAGAAATCAACGCCCGTTCGCAGAAGTGGAGATTACTGGCGATTTTGATTGAAATTACATAGTACTCTAATTCCCTCTTTCTTTCGCACATGTTTGAAAAGGTCTGGTGTTCCCATGTGACGAAACCGACAGCGTCCGTTTCAGTTCTATTTAAAAACCGGAGTTGTTTCTGAAGAATGCTGTGTGTTGTAATACAATCCACTTTTATTAAAATCTTAGTTGAAGTGCCACACTCCGGCTGTGGACAGTTATTTTCAGTCATTATAGTTGGGAGGGTATCAATTTCCTCTTAGGATTCGACTTTGCCTTCAGATACCATCAGGCAACAAGGCAAAGATCCCAATCAGACACAGAAGACCACAAAATGGGAAAAGCGCAGGAGGGACTAAACCCATTCCCATCCTGCAACATTGAGGGTAGAAGCGGGGGACTACCACTCGTTTTTTACCGCGCGGTTTTTACCTTCACTTATGAACTTTACCGTCTTTTTTTGAAAACAGACTGAGTGGGTTCCAAAACCGTTCAACTTGGAATAAAAATCCTCGGCTTCATTGGGGATCGAAATGTATTTGTCGTGAGACAAGCTGGCCCCTTGGTTACGCGGACGTGCACAATACAGCAACGTGTAGAGTTATTTGGTGTTTCATATCTGTTTATTATGATTAGAATCCCTATGACGAAAATTATTTGTTGAAACATGTATACATTTAATTTTCGGAGAAGCTCAATTTTCAACGTCGGTGAAGCACTTATAAGAACGAACTTTGAAACTACCTCCAAATTTCATTTTTGGTTTAAAAACAAAACAAAATAAGGAGGGTGGACCAATTTAACACCCGCAGCCATATTCAGTAGAAGAATTGATTATCAAACCTTCACGTTCTTCTCATTCGCTACAGTTTATTGTACCGTCAGCATCTCACAAAGAGCGAAGGAGCGTTGGAGTGGACAGACAAACGTTATGCTGTTTATCTGAAAATATTATCGCTAATAGATTCGTGGAAAGTTGTTTTATCTAGTTACATTCTGTAACTGTATAATTCAGCAGCATGGTGCGACAATCGAAGATATGTTATACCCATCCTCTAATCCCATTTTCCTTTTTACTTGTGAGCTGCCTTGTAGAGGAAAAAATACGACATAAAAGCATTTAATACATTATATTTTATACAATTAACATTTCGTTTGAGTGCTAGATATTCAATCGTTTTGCTGTCACTTAGATATATAAATCAGCTAAGTGAGAGTAATAAATCACAGAAATCGGAGAAAACCAGAAATACTGCAACAAACTCTTCCCTTGCGACTGCGGTTTGGATTCATCTTCAAAGATTTCAAACAAACCTGAAAATTTACTTGGCTAAAATAATAATAAAACAGCAGTTTACATATTTTCCCTGTGATAAATACATTCAGCTTGTCATAAATTCCGATTTTGTATGTTTTATTTTCTTTTTCAGTCAAAGGGAATAAAATCAGGTGCAGTTACATAATATTTATAAACCTTAACTACCTGCGAAATATAATATTTTTTTCTTATACGACGTAATAAGACGTCGTTTATGTGAAGACAATAGAGACGTACATTGAAAGTAGACAGGTAAACATTTAGTTAATTTCGAATGAACTTGGTTAAGATAAGTCCTCTCTTAAGGTAGTATGTTTGTTGGACGTGCTGAGCAGGCAGTGCGTGCTGGGTGTCATTTGTCCGGAAACTAGTCTCACCACCAATGGTTCTCGTAAGCGCCTCTCACATTCCAGACAATCCTCAGAAATGAGTTCGTTACGCCTCCGAAATGTTAGCTTCCGAACGACTGAAGTATTCTACTTTCATTTTGCTAGGGCGTTTTATTTAGACGATAAATTAAAAGCATGTTGTACAGAATTACTCTGTTCTCTTTAAAGACATTGTGTATGCAATAATATTTAAGAATGTGGTACCGGGTAAATATAAAATTACATCCTGAATAAAATCATTACACTATACATTTTTACGACAGAAAAAAGATACGACATCCATAAACAGAAACAAACACGGAAGATAAAACTTCTCAAAGAGTAATGAGTAAATCGATGGAACTAGAGAAATATCTCAATGATTCATGTCGTATTATAAACGTAGGACTCCATAATTACACAATGCTTCTTAAATCTAAAGAGTTTTGTAAAACTACATCACAGTTCTTCGTCTCAGGGAGTGTAACTATTCCAAATCGTTAATTAAGGTGAATCCGGATTTAGCTTCTACCTCGTAGCCTATTTCAAGCACTCGACCCCGACACCAATCCGTTCCTCGAGCGCTCTTATTAGCTTTGGGTTTTCGTCCCGTGTTTAACGGTGGAGAGGGGAGGGGGGTGAGGCATTAGAGTGACAATCAATACTGGCGGGGTCGGGGGTGGCATCAGTTTCACTGGCAGGCGGAGCCGGCAATTACTCAGTGCCGGGATCGCAGTCGAGACATCGATTGCAGGGAATCGACTGTTGTAGCAACTTCGACCTAGGCTCTTTAGTCCAGATTTTAGCTTCTTTACTAATAATGCTTCACCAACGGCAATGTTTTAGTTTCCTGTAGCCGTTGTAAATTAGAAATTTCTACATTTTATCAACACAGAAATAAGTTAGTAATGCTGCGATAATAAACTGAACAGTTTCTGTAAAACACATTAACATTATTTCCCCTCACAACCAGTTTGTCTTATAGAGACAATCATTTGGATTTAACTCTAAGTCATTAAAGTATGGAAACAGTCAATCTGAATCAAAAAATCACAAAACCAAATATCGGTTTTACAGAAATAAAGGCAATGATTAATTTAGCAGTAGAATACCACAAGGACTGGAGAAAAAGACAAGTAACAAATGATGTCTGAAGGAAATCGTATTACAATCCGTTCTTAATATCGGTTATATGGCTCACATAGCCGGACTACTGCATCACATCACTTGAACAGCTTAAAAACAAAAAGTAGCTGTACTATTTGGGATGTCAGGGGTGGTGAAAGTGAGACCAGAAGAGTTAGAGTATTGTTGTTCATTATTTTATTTTATTTATAATTTGGTTACATCCAGACGTTAGATAGCATAATGCCGTCTAATTGATGCCGCCGAGAAAGACCGAACGTGGATGGTGTGCGATTACGACCGAGCCTGGCATACGCGAACACGCGAATTTGAATACCCGTCCGGCCTCTCAGAATTCGGTTTTCCCTAGTTTCTCGAAATCACTCCATGCTAATACTGTGACGATTCCTACAAAAGCCCATGATCGAATTCCTTCCCGGTTCCTCCCCAAAATCATCTTCCGTCTCTAATGACCTCGATGTCGATGATACAAAAACGCTGGCATAATAAAACATCATACGTTGAAATATTGCGTGATTAATTTTTACCTAAAGTGTTTTCCCACAAAAAAGTACTAGATAGTCTGGACGTTTCTTTTATTGATTCTCGGGTTGAAATGAGATAATTTTTATATATTCATAAGGGAAACTTTAAACAAAGTGCTCTTGCCAAATTTTAAACTCCAGGTTTCACTTTTGTTCACTCTTCACTTAAAGATGACGAGGGAGGATACAATCACGGAGATGCAGGTATTGTGTTTAATCAACGCTTTATCTCGGTTAGTTTCCCTTGAAGAATGTATCAGTTTATAACGCCGAGAAAAACTTCGTCGATTTATGTGAGATGATGATGCTTTACAGTGGATAGCAGTAATTCTTGGTTGCGTACGCCAGTGATCAGGAGACCGACCAGATTCAGACAAAGAGGCGTATTTATCCGCTGGCATGTCACCGCACTGCCTTCCCCCTCTCCCAACTAATTTCCTCGCTTTGCGCGTCGTTTGCTGCTCACACACGCAGCCACTGTGCGCTGCTCGTTAACGCGTAATGTCGCAATGTGCTGGCGGCGCGGGATAAAGAGCTCTCCCGCCAGCCGCATTTTATTTCCGGATCAGGTATCTACCACCACGGTGAACTACAGACGGAATCGAACTCGAGGAATGCAATTGAAACTTATATTTCACAACAAATTTGTAATAACTGATTACTAAGGAATACATGTAGCTAAAGGAATTAACACACAATGTTTGGAAGCTTTTAGGTGAATACTGTGAGAAACATCCATTTTGTTCAACTAGAAAGCTCATCCAGTGTTATGATTTGCTTGTTATTTCGTTAATGGATATTAGCGCCACATTATTTGTTGTTTACGGCGTTGTTTATTCACATCATACCGAGTTCTGTGGGTGAATGGTTAACGTTCTGGCCTCGCATTCGGGAGGACGCCGGTTCGAATCCCCGTCCGGGCATCCAGATTTGGGTTTTCCATAGATTCCCCAAATCACTCTAGGCGAATGCCGGGATGCTTCCTTCAAAATGGGCTAAATTTCTTCCCGTTCCTTGTCCCCATACCCTTCCCGCCTCTAATGACCTCAACGTCGACGAGGCGTAAATTCATAAGTAAAAAAAAAAAAAATGAAAAAGGTATTCACATCATACTGTCGCTGCAGCCAGAGCTTTATTTGTGTTGATATTTTTTTCTTCATTATAATTCACTTCATTACAGGCGGGACAGGATGGGAACAAGTAACAGGAATGAGTACGATCCTGGATTTTTGAAGGAACCATCCCGGAATCCATCTAGAGTGATTTGGTGAAACCTTGAAAATCCTAATTTTTTCTGGCCAGACGGGAATTTGAAACGGCAGACTCTATCATTACCTTTCACTTTGGGCATTCGGCCACTCATAACTTATTTGACCGATAAATACATTTTCCCTAACTAAACAAGAAATATTACATACCATGACTTTTCAGATAATCTCATGAAAATAGAATGGCTGTAGCGGTCACGCTTACAGTAAACGGAAGCGAATCTCGTCCAAGGCATCGACAGTCCGGTTTTGCGTAATTTTCTCAAACAAATAGAAACAAATTCTAGAAAACTTCTTCAGTTCATATCTTTGCCAATGTCTTGCCATTTCTCTGTCTTCCGGCACCTACAATTACGTTATCGATATGGTGTAATTGCACAAAAACCACAAATTCTGTATAACGACAGCTTCATCATAGTCAAGCATGGCTGGTGACAAGAATGTAACGATGCGCCGTCGACAAATGTTGCGCGGTCAGAACCTTTGTCTAATGTTACAATGAAGATTAGCTTCGATTACATAGGATTTTCACTTTTTAGTATGTTACATAATGGTCTTTGTAAAGAAGCAGCAGTAATTCATGTCAATATTGTCATTCTCCTCAAAACATGCTCTTCACAAACAGGTTACAGGAGAAACTTTATTATAAAGTAAGGAGTATGGAAACATTATCATTTTCCATCGAGTTGTTGAGATGGGCATGATGTGCCGAATGGACACCAAATCTGATGGCCTGTTGATGATCCAGGACGACCACAATGAGTTACATTCATATGGTGCAATAGTTCTACAAACATAAAAAAAGATCGCTACCACTTAGGAAAAACCCAGAAAGTCTCGAAAATAATTTTGTGTTTATACTAAGGGAGACTGGTATATTTCTTTAATCTTGTTTCACGTCACGCAATTCGTACGGCGACACCTGCAGCAAAATAAATAAGGAACGGGTCTAGGTCGGAGTTGCGAGTGAGAGCCGCCAGCTGTCGGGCTTCATCCACTGTGCACTGAGTGTCGTTTAATTAAATGCAGCTGGCTGGCCGGCGCGCCTCCTGCACGTGGAGGAAGGCTGGCGCAGCGCGTTGATCGTCTCTAATTTAGCCGCCCTGCAACAGCGTGCATAGGGCGCCAGGGACGAGCCCCTAAATCAGACGTAATACCGTCCCACCACGGAGATACCCGGCCACCTGTCCCGGGACAGTGTCTCAAGCCTCGCGCACCTAGGCTTACTGTATCCACTCTCCTGAAACAACAAAGTCACAGCGTACACATACTCGACAGGAATATTGTAGGCGCCTTTTATTTACTTATTAACAAAAACAATGCGTCTAACCCAGAAACTAAAGCAACGAATTAAAATTTTTTTCCCCATAAATAAGACTTAGGGGCTAGTTGACATCGATATCAATACATCCGAGATTAGAAACTGGGAGTTATCTGCTAAATGAAGATTCGCAACAATTTTTGTTAATAAACGTAGTAAAACCAAAATAATATTACATAATTTATAAGTTTGTGAACTGAAACTACCTTTAAAGTACTCCCTATGGGAAGCTACGCACCTATTGCAGCGCCTACGCCACACTTCGAAGTACTTAGGACAAGCTGTTCTGGAATGTTCTCCAGAGCTGTCGACATATCAACCTTCATGTTTTCAAAATTTATTGCATGACTAAACTGCATTGGATCTTCGGGTAAGGAACTGAGTCATTGGGGTAAGGTCAGGTGAGTACGTATAATGTCTAACAGTTATTAGTTTCGCAGCCATATTCCGAACAGACAATGCAGTGTGGTCGGGTGCAGGAGCAATACACCTGGATTTTGAACCTGAGTTCTTCCGAGTAATATAAGTCTTTCATGTAGTCCACTGAAGTACGAGCAGAACAAATATATATCAAACAGTTTTCATGTTGAATTAATGTTTCTCTGGCATAACTATTCATTCGTGCTTTTTGTGTATACTTGTTTATCTACTCTTTTTCGGTAAAATACTGAGCGTGATGCTCCAAAACGTTCATTGTCCCAGAGTTGTTAACTGATCATTGCAATCATACCTTCCAATTCTGACGTACTTGTAGTCAACTAGAAATCACATCTTTACAACCACTGCCTCCAAGTATATGTTCAGGAAGAATACGTCATATGCAAGATCACTTTTTCCTCTTTACAACATACGTATCCCAAAGTTTTTTTATTCTGTGTAATACTAATTAACGGAATAGATTATCGTTGTCAGAAAAGATAGCTCGCATACGAGAAAAAAAAGTTGAACCTACAAGAGTAAATCAACAAAAGCCGAGTATGTTCCACTACTGCCGTAAAATTTGAAGTGTGTGAAAAACTTCATATTGGAAGTCAATGCACCCATTATTCCCTACTGTTAATCAATACAGGATGTTGTGATTTTAGTAGGCAAATGACCCAACGGAATACGCTGATCTTCGATGTATTGAGGATAGAGAGATTCTTGTTCAATGAAAAACTGTTACAGTGTCTCATATGGATCACTGTTGGCATCCGCCAGGAAGCTGTCTTCTCGGCGTTGACAATAGGCGTTATGAGTCGAGGCTGAACTATGAGCCATAACCGACAAGTTTGCTCCCCAGCGCGACAGCTTTCCGTCGCTCGTTATGCCTGGATTGATTTAGTGGCCAATGAAACCCGCCTTTGAGGCGTCTGGAGCGAGCTTTAAGCTAGTTAACAACAGCGCAGACGTGGCACAAACCTTCGCGGCCAGCTGCCCTTTAATCCTCCCAACCCACACAGCTATTCCTTTCTCGTCTCTCTTGCAGACACATTCAAAGCTCGTTTAGCCTTTATGTCGTTTCGGTTCGCTGCAAAGTTAGCTATTTAATTCCTTGTATTTCGTCCCTCTGTACGTTTTTCACCACTTTTTTGAACTCGTAAACGGAAAGACATTATCTGCAACTCGAACTTTTGAAGAGGAACGACATAAAGTTTTTCTTTCTTTCTTTCTTTTTTATTTTCGGCTCAAAGGCGAGAAAATGTTTCCACAAATACGCCGGTCGCGGCCGTTGGGAGCCAACGAATTTATAATTTTCTTTATTCCATTTATGATGGAAATGCAGAAACTGTTGTCGGGGGTAATGATTGCAAGAGTGGACATGCCGCTGATGTAATTACAGCCCTGGATTGATCAACAAAATTCACTATTTTGACTAATGACAACAAGAGTCTAGGTGTAGGTAGTTTCAATTTATTATGTACAAATATCTACCAGCTTACTATAAATTCAATCAATATGTTAGTTTTCTCTTTTAAAAATTCCTTTGATATGTGTGGAAACACACACATTTGAAGCCGCAAACGGAAAGACAGAATCTGCAAATCGAAAATTGCCTAAATTAAGATATTCTAAATTTAAATGACGAGTGAAAATAAATTAAAATAATTTTTTTGTTTACCGCGCAGTTTTTATATCATTTCCATTAAAAAATAAAATTCATCCCATATTTGTTTATTTTGCCTCATTGTATTCCACCTCCTACTATGTAAAATATTCTAATTTCAATGTAATTGAGATTGTTCGTTTGCCACCCTACTGTATATAATGCTATCAGTTCTCATAGAAATATGTCACGAATCAACTGATGGAAGAGATATCTGACACCTTGAACAAAAATTCGATAACTATTGGTTCGTCTGTTAATCGTCGGTAAAGAATTCTTATACGACAGATTATCAAATTTAAAAAAAAGGACTGAAAGAAATCAGTTAAGTGCCTCTAAATTTGATCAATTTTCAATTATAGTATCATATTTTCCTTACAATGTGTGTTGGTTTCATTCTATTTATTTTATACGTTCCTTCCAGCCGCCTACTCTGTTACAAAACTTTTCTAAGACATTAAATTTACTCAACTCTTAACAATGTCCCAAATCTAATAAAATTATAGCATTTAAACTAAGTTTTTAAAGCATAAACGAATAGTCAGTTGTGAATCACAAGACAAGATGCCTTCAGTATCACCCTGATGAACAACTTTTCATGTTCATTGAATTCTAAAGTGACAGCTATACTGTATGTACATCCACAGTACTTTATTTAAAAAAGGAATAACAATAGTGTTAAATGTATACGAATAGTTTTTCAGTCAACTGTAACACAACCAAGCAACATACACCTACAAACACATTAAGTCAGAAAGTTTATATGAAAACAATGGGTGCGAGCCCGCTAATGTGATGTGGGTGTGGTCACGGGTGTATATTAGTAACCATTTTTATCGTCAAATGTTGTGACCGCTTGACTCGATTTGGCTGAAATGCGAACGGTACCTGTATTTCATACTAAGGTTATGCTCTAAAAAATATCAAGAATTTCCTTTGTGTTTTAAGGGACTCAGGAGTGGTAAAGACAGAGATTTTCCACCGACAAAGACTAACGCACTGTGTAATAAAAGACTTAATTGTCATAACCGTTTGATACGACCTAACTAAAATACGAATATGGCCTATATTTCAACATAATGATTCGCTCTACAAAATTTAAAGAATTTCTGTTGAGTTTCGAGGGACTTAGAAGTAACAAAGGCGGAGGTTTCGTACGGACAGAGACTACACGCTATAAGATGAAAGGTCAAAGATCATCGTGTGACCAGGTCTAGCTGAAATACGAATCAAAATTGTATGTGACCATAAGTGTTTTCACCGTTAAATTTGAATAATTTTTGTTGAATTTGAAGACAGAGATTTTACGCTGACTGACCCGGTCATATATATATGCACTGGTTCCAGGTGCCTGAGGCGTACTGTAATGAGATAACAGTTCGGGCATCTGATTTTTCGCTGCTCAACGATATATTAAAATATAGGTTATACTATTTCGAAGAGCAAAACTGAATTTTTTTCTTGATAAGAATGAGGTATTCAGAAGATACCTCTCTACCTGTGTATGGTTGATAACGATGACTAATGCATAAAATAATATTCACTACAGTGTAGGTCACTACAATCAACGCCTCAAGGTCTTATTTTCGATCATGACGTCTAAGAAAGATTACTCACAGGCCAATGATTAGAAATTGGGTATTTAGGAGACAATCCAAACACTAGTTTTAATCTTTTTTTCCATACGTATGAGATGGACAAAGCAATTTATAATTTCTGGGGAATCAGAATTCGAACACACTAATTCAATCAATCAATGTGAATAATGAAATAATGCTTTACAAAAACAATTAGAGAGCCGTGAAAATTTCTCTCTGATTCAGTCCCATCCCATACCTGGAGTGATCAACCAGTCAACAGATAAGTTATATGTTTTAATATAATTCTATTCAACACTTCTAACTTTCTAATGGAGCGGCCTGGTGGCCCAATGGTTGGGGCATGTGACTGGAGATCGAAAGATATCTCATCAGAGATTTTTAAAAGGCCTTTAACTCAACCTTCACCGCTGGCACAGCTTGCTGCGTAATGTGAAGTACGTAAAAACGCTTCTGTGATTTGGATTCCTCGTACAACTGTAGGTTGATTACCGGGGTAGGTTAAAGGCGGCTATGATATTGACTGAATGCACAGCCAATAAAATCCCTGTCCCCAGATCGTTACAAACATACGAATCTTTTACTTTCTTGTGTATATGAATTAAGGAACACCAGAACTATGGAAAATTGAAGCATTGAAATGTGGTACTATAGGAGGATGCTGAAAATCAAGTAAACAGATAAAGTACGGAATGAACGTGTTTTGAAATGATGGGTGAGGAAAGAATTTCTGGAAGAGTCTTACAGAAAAGAGAGACCATGCAGGATTTTTTAGTTAAAAAAAAGGTAATTTTGGCTTCAAAGAGATAATAAGAAGTTATATGTGCCCGTCGAAAATGTAATTGTTCGTTGCTGGTGAAGACGATTTATACGGCTCACAAGTTTCCTGAAGAAGTTATGTTAAATTCACCACACAATTCTGTTAAATTGAGGTAGGGCAAAGAAAGTCTAGTTTGTGGAAGTTGGTTGTGGACTGCAGCCAGATATTGCCTTCTGGTTCAGCATACAGGTCGTCTGTGGAGCAGTATGACCATTTGCTGTGCGACAAGGGCCGTCTGTTGTGTTAATGCGGGTCGGGAGCAACAGCTCGTGAAGAACGTCGTTACGCTGTCTGCTGTGAATTACGAGCACAGGTGAGGCGGCGCGCACAGTGTCTTATTTATGGCTGTGGTCACCTGCCCTAAAGTCATCACATTATCGAATCACTTGAGAATGACGGCAAGAACGTAGTGTAAAGGTGTGACCCGGGTAAGTGTAAGCTTGATCGATGACCGATCAGCACCAGTAGAAATAATAATAGCTATAGTTATGATAGGGAAAGTGTCACATTCCATTAATCTTCTGTGCCGTGTTGTGGCTACGGAACATAATCTTCGGAATTTAGATTAGTGTCATCTATTTGTTTTATTTTTATTTTTTTAATTCTTTCTCACGTCATATTTTTTTATAATGTTTAGCAGCAAAATTTCTTATTTCAATCAAGCTTCATCTGTAAATTTGAAATAACCTTACGCGTCTTGTCGGCGTCATGATTATTATGATGATCACTAAAACTTAAATTCCTGCCATTCACTCGGTTTTATTTATTTATTTATGTTTCGTTTCCTTCTAAGATATCTGTTTTAGAGGGAGAATCGTTTCATTTATCTGAACAGTTACAGTAAATCTTGAATTGCGTTTAGGATTGTGAGGCTTGATTTCACCAAGGAATATTGTTATTGTCTTCATATATGGCCATTGTTTTATTGGTTAGCCTTTAAATGAATTTGTAACTGGTGATCGACTGACTGTCAAAGGTGGCAGGTTCATCAGAACCTACGATTAGCTATACCAACCTGAAGGAAAGCACTCTCAACATATACCAAATTATGTGAATTTCTTACTGATAAGTCAATACGATTACTCTTGATGTCGAACTATTTAATTTCTCTTAACGAACTGTAACACTATTTATTCTTATAATTTGATATTCAATAGATTTGCATATCTCAGCATAATAGCAGAGTGCATTTTCTCTCTCTATCTCTTTTTTTTTTTTTTTAACCAACGATAGATCATACTTAACTGAGAAGTATCATAATTTGACAAGTAAGACGAAATAATTCAGATAATACTTACTTATTTGACTGTTTTTGATAACTATTCTAATAAGATTTACATATGGATCGCACTCCTGTAGCCTTACAGGATTGTATGTATACCAGGACTGTAGCACAAATAAATAAGGGAAGATACCAACCTAGCTACACGCGCATTTGCTAGAATATTTCTTTTTATATTTTCTTATTATCTTTTATTTCACGCCGAGGGTTTCATTGCCGGTATCTTTTACATAAAGAAAAGAAAGAATATTAAAAACAGAGAAAAGTTACACTTAATTGGTTTGTCGTTTTCTGTTGAAATACATTTTTATGACTGTAGAAACGGGAAATCATAGAAGAATTGCCTCTCAAAATGAACAATGTTTAGTTGCATTGGACTCCCGTATCGGCGCGAATGCCAGGCCAGAGTATTCAAAACTGTATTCACCTGTTTGTTTCCCACAATTAGTAGAGTATCACGCAGTAGATAAAATCGATTAACATGACACATTAAGTTTTCAAGCTTTGGATGAGTTAAAATTTTCAGAAACTAAGCCAAGAGGACAAAAAGATTACTCCGACTTCTTGCAAAGCGGATCTAACTGTTGTTGAGTGAGAGGAGCAATTTGCCGATTCCTCATTTCATCATTCAACAAGTCAGAATCCATCAAACAACTTGTCATGATGGGAGCAGCGTTCAACTGGCTCTTGCATAAAGCGAGCACACGTGAGGTGGCTTACCGATCTGCATCCAGTGAGCCAGTCTGCGTCTGACAAAGGGTCGCGGCTTTCATAATTCGTGTCGGCAGTCGCCTCTGGGGGAAAATATGCCCCGACCCGACCTGACCTCGGTCGCTGGCTGCCGTTTGAAGTGCACACACATATACACATACGTCCCGTCTCCACGCCGCTCTCTTATTAGGCGCTCCATTGACGGGTACAAATAATCTGGCGGTAAATCATAATTAATGAGAGAGTACCACACAAAGGGAGCGGCGCTCCGTTGTTTCAGGATCATCCTCTTCGGTTTCAACAAACAAATGCTCAGACGCTGCGACACAAGGTTTTTTTTATGCATCACCCATTTCTCCGTGGCGCAGGGCAAGAATTGTCGGCAGCCGGCTGTTAACTAGTGTTACAAACACGCAGGCTGTATGTCTTCCGCCAAGGACTGTTTACCAGACGTGATGTAGACTGGTTTTGTTGTTTCTGCATCCATTTATTCAAGACAGTGTTCAGCGATGTGTTAAATCACTAACTAATAAGACCAATGTCTACGTTTTCTGTAGGCAACTGGATTTACTTACTCTGTTAATTCGCACAGATTTAAGCGAAATGAACCGAAGATATACGTAAATGAGGGAAGAATGTAATCGTTTTTTTATCGTTACGAACAATAATATTTTCATGTGGTCTTAATGTCCTAATCTACTCGTGTTCAATTTCAGATATGTAGGTCCTTCAGTTAATCGTGGAGTCCGAACTGAGGAGCGTTCCAGCGTATTTCACATTAACAGAGAAACGATTTGCTGGATGAAGCTCAGTTAAAAGGCACAAAAATTCCGTCTGAGACTGGGATTCGAAACGGTTCCTCTCTTCTTCCAAGTCAAATACCTAAATCAGCTGAGCCTTCATGTCACTCCAACTGTACCAAAGTGTGGCAGGCTTGAAGAAGTTGTACTCATCACGGATTTAAAACACATATAATGTAAATTTGCAGGAATATATTGACCAGCTTGAGTTAATCTACTAAAATCTCTGACCGATCCAAAATTGTTTTCTTACGATATTTGAATCGTAATAAGACGGTGGATAAAATCAGTTAAACAAAGTCCCATACAGATGATTCAGGTTTTCGCTTTTGCATTTAGAGACTACTAGCTCGTACGCGCACTACGTACGCGTGGATTATGAATATTTTCCAGGATTGAATATAGAAAGTTGTTGGTAACGAATGATTGGTCCCAAACAATATCGAGTCGGCATAATATGACAGGAAAGCTATCACTATATCATTCTACCGTCGAACCTGTCTCTTGAAGAGAATCAATTTCCAACATATTTCTGTCACCATTCGATAAGGTCTTAACTACAACTGTTAATCATACTGGAAAAAATGTCCTGTGCACTTCATACAGATTTTCTTATCAAATTCCATCAATAGCGATATAGTCATTTAGTCGTCAAAACGTAACAAAAAGTCAGAGACTTACTTCCGTATTTATAATATTATTACTGTGGTTCACACACACACACACACTGACTGCGAACAATACCTGACGGATCACTATAACGTAAAAAAGTGCCCACCTTCAGCATTGCAAGACTACCTACGATTTGCCTCGCATTGCACCTCTAACTTTGTGTTATCTACAGTTTATCATTCAATCCGAATAACCTACGGCACAGGCGTGACTCTTGCGATCAAAAACAATTTTTAAAAATCTTAGCCTCCACTGAGATTTGAACCGGAGACCACGACCAAACATTTGTAAGTAAGTGCTTTAACCACTTAGCTGTCTGACCGCTACACGGAAAAACACTCCAGAGACGACCATATCGAACGCGTCTGCTTATCGCCGTTCAATAGTATTTCGAAATTATGAGACAACATTTATTATTTATACAGATAATTTTTCAACCAAATGTAGACAGTATTTTTCTCCTTGTTTCAGTGTGCAAAGTTTCATCGAGATCGAATGAAAACTGTGGATTTGTATGAAGAACAATCAAACAAATAAACATACATACATTCATCTTTATATATATAGATGGATAGATAGATTACTGCACATCACACACACACTGAATGTGCAGCTGAGGTATCAATATAATTTACAGCTACAGCATTGCAAGACTACCTACCTACGATATGCCTCGCATTGCACCCCTAAATTTGTGATATCTAGTTTAACATTCAGTCTGGACAACCGACGGCCCAGGCGTGACTCTTACGATCAAAAACAATTTTTAAAAATCTTTGCCTCTCCGGGGATTTGAACCGGAGACCACGACCCCAACGGGTTCGTAAGCAAGCGCTTTAACCACTTAGCTGTCTGACCGCTATACGGAAAACAGTCCAGAGATGACCATATTCAACGCGTCTGTCTATCGCCGTCCAGTAATTTTTCGAAAGTATAAGGCAACATGTATTATTTATACAGAAAATTTTTCAACCAAATGCAGACAGTATTTTTCTTCTTGTTTCAAAGGATAAGTGTTCAAAGTTTCATCGAGATGGGATGAAAACTTTTGATTTGTATGAAGAACAAACGAACAAACGAACAAACAAACAAACAAACATACATACAAACATCTTTATGTTTAAAGATAGTGCACAAAAGAAAGTATAAATGGGAGCAGGAACCTTGTGCTTTCTATTGTTTTGTAAACACCAGAGCAAGCAGTACTGGCATGTTATCTATTATCAGGTTAATTCATTATGCAAACATTATTTTTAAACCTGTTTCTGTATCTAGCCAGTACGCTAAAGAACAATTCATTTTGTATTACCTGCAAGTAATTTGTAATAAAAATCAGTGATCTGTTTTTAAAAAAATTATTCTATAACGCCGGAATAAAATTTTGTCTCAAAAAGCCATCATTATATGTTCTAGTAGAAGTAGACTTTATTATTTCCAGTAATGGAAGGACAGTCTGGCCGTGCGCAAAAATTAGTAGAACTCACTCAAAGGTAACGTTTAAGATTGTTTTGTACAGTGAAAGTGTTACATATTACCTTTAGGATGCCACGTGAAAAATGTTATTCGATTCATCTTAGACTGCTGCCTTCTAGAGATTCGAATTATTTTAAATGAATTTCTTAAATACAACGGGAACCTCCACAAACAGCAACCTAACAGAAACTGTAAATTTGATTCATGAAATACAATTTCATTAGGTCAAGTACTTCAATAATCTACAACTACCACCTTTCCTTCTCACAAAACAACTGGACGAGTTTGTGAATCATAGCTTGTTAGGAAGTGTTCGTTAATACTGTGTTGGTGCAATTTTGAGTCTTTTTTGTATTTCTATCTCGTCGACATCGAGGTCATTAGAGGTGGGATGGGACTGGGAACAAGGAATGGGAAGTAATTCGGCCTTGGCCTTTTGAAGGAAGCGTCCTGGCATTCGCTTGGAGTGATTTGGGGAAACAATGAAAAACACAAATCTGTATGTCCAGGTGGGGATTTGGCTTCCTCTCGAATGCGAGGCCAGAACGTTAACCGTTCACCCACCACGCTCGATAAATATTTGTCTTATTTAACTGATGCTGAAACGATTGACTGCGTTGAAGACTGATCTGTTAAATTTTTTTTATAAATCACACACAAGATCGTAATTACCGAATATAAAAGGCGTGAAGGCTAAAACCTTTTCCACAACTGCATAGCAAAGAAGCCTTGTGTTCTGGTAATAAAAATAGAATCCAGTTGAGGGTATGATCCTTTAGCCAAGTTACTACAAATATAGTCCTAAATCAATCAAAGAAATTAGTGTTTTCTGTTTTATGTTAAGTGAAAACACAGCAGGGTAAAAAAAATACGAATTTGCTAAATTGTGACAAATATAGTAAAAAGAACAGATAGGTAGCCTATCAAACTTTAAGTACTTTAGCGGTAGAAATAGATTACTGTTTACACGCCATGCATGACGTGGTTTCTAACTTGTTTTTCCGGCACCCACATACCCTCGCTTTGAATCCAAGAGATATCCTAAATAGTCTGGCGACGTGAAGACGGCGCACAGTAGATCACGCGCGTACAAGAAATGCACAGTGGCAGTCAGGGCAGCCGCCTTGGGAAACCATTAATCATTGCTCAAAGTCGACTCCCGCCTTGCAGCGAGGCGTCGCCCAAGCCGCCTAATTTCCAGCTTTGCGAGTGGCGTAAATAAAGCAATTCATCACCCGGCGAGAAAACTGCCGACCCTCCGGTCGGTCGCTAATACCTCTTCCAACCCCCGCCCGTATGTCGCCAGTTCTTGATCATCAAGGTTCTAACGCAAAGGCGCCAGCTCCTACTGCACAGTTTCCAAGCTGGCTCGGTTGGAACGTTTCACTTGTTCTCTCCCCATTTCGACCGTCTCACATTGAGGGTGATTTAGAAATTGGAGTTGGACGCGTTACAAATGAATGTACTTGACACTCTTACCGAACCTAACCCAAACCTACTTGTTCCTGTGGCTTGGTTTTATCGTTATAACCACTGCGGCAAGATTTTCAAGGCTCTAAAGATCATTTTAAATTACTTTAGAGACCAAATCTTTAGCATCATATCGACATTTTATTTTAAATACACATATAACGCAGGCGGCTGCAGATCATTGTAATGAATTACGGTTGAATGGTATCATCTTCTCATTTATTTTATTCGTTTACTTTAAAGAAAAACAGTATGTTCTGAGTCATTTTTCAATCTAAAACCACCATTGTGACTTCTGATACATTATTTTCTTATGTTTTTGAATAATGTATGGCTCATATGCCCGGTGATAAGATAAGATACGTTTCATTTTGATGTGAAGTAGGAATGCTGAGAGATTTAAGATAAAAGTGTTCACAAATTAGCATCAATTTTTTTACTGAACGCGATTCACTCAAAATCTACTTGTTGGATTTAGTTAATACCCGCAGTGGGAATGCTTAGCGTGAGTTCAGCGTACGAACGGTAACGTATTGTTTGCAGGAATTAACCTATTTCTCTCTCTCTCTCTCTCTCTATGTAATTACTATAACATGCCCAGATTAATCTGTACAGTAACAGATAAGGCAAACGAAGTTGTAGGCAACAGCTGGTTTATTATATACGCAGAACAGCTTTATGTTTGTCACGATACACCAAGAAATTTTACCAAATGACATCCCAGCTATGGTGAATGCTAATTTCAGATTAGCACTTCCCGGAACATACATTGATTTGATTTCACCTCATCTTCCACCCCAGAAAATCTTTGACAGCATGCTATCTACTTTGCCACTGCCTGGGTTGCTCATTTATAGTCATTCTTGCGTCAACGAGAAGTTTCATGATGCTTCATATCGCTTTCACGTGTCATAACTACTGTATGTCTGTTGTATAATTTTCAGTATAATGCGATCAGATCTGTGATAACGATTTAAGCCCGTTGATTCAAAGTAATACTACGGATTAATTATTTTCATAATGTTACTCTCCACAGTTGTTTATTCAACCTTTTTTAACATGGGTGCATAGATCCGTATCGTAGCAACGTAAGCAACCATATAACACATGTGGCAAAGTGGTGAAGTCATCTGATGGACACCGTATACCAGAACACATTCTCCGAGGAAAACAGTCAGTGCTTTCATATGTTGCGTAGAAAAACTCGTCATTTCTTCATACTCTAAAGATCCAGAGCTCGACTATACATTAACCCACAATAACATCGGTTCAGGAATAATACAGCGTTATCTTTCTACGTGTATCACTGATAGTACGAGAACATTCTAATTTTAACTTGCTAATTTAATGTTTTTAATAATATTCATATACTGTATTAATAACTCTCTTCCTTATTTTATCACTTTCGTCGATAGTTAATCATTTCACTGATCGTGATATGATTAGTCGTATGTAAGGTGTGTTATTTATTCACGTTATATAATGGTAAAGATTCCAAATGTTTAATTGAAGAAACTGGCTAACCTCGATACAAATTTCTCTATAATTCTCTCTCTCTTTTACGTAGGAAGTACCGTTCCAAGATTTTTTCATAAATAAACACGTTGAAATCTTTTACAGATTACCGCACCCCTCTCCAGTTCCGTAGCCAATGAGCCACGCTGTGCCATATTCCGTTGCTCCCAGCGCGGTGCGAGTGACGTCAAGCCAACAGTTGGCCGTTGTAGATGGCGGCGGCGGAACGCGCAGCTCAAAGCGGTGCCTGCAAATTGGGTTATCGCAGACGGCATTCCAAGAACTTCTACCACAAGACAAGTGTTTGCGACTAGCACAGAGTGCGACGCATTTCCATTTCAAAGCGAATATTGTCAAATTGTCGCCTCTGAACTGAGTTCCGGACCTAATCACATGATTCATTTTTAGGAACTGCCGCATATAACGTACACATTTGTTTCGTCAGTGGTGACTCATATTAACAATAAATAACCTTTCTGTAATTACAGTAATATTAAGGAGTTGCGGCTAAAACAAATATAAGAAGCCATGCAAACGTCATAATTGACATATCATGTTCTTAATGCAAGGCTGGTAGCTTCGATGAATCGAATAAATCAATACAATTTTGCTGTGGAATGTTGGCGATGTGTCTTAGACAAGATAGCAGAGATAAATTCTTAAATTGGTTCTTGGGTATCTCCCTTGACTTAACAACTAGAAGGGAAAATTGAGATGTTTCAGATTAGTGACTATATGGAAAGAACCTAATTTTCAACAGCTCCCAGCAAAGCTTCACGTTTTCCTAATGCATGCCTTAAAATTACTGGGCAATAAAAACCGTCTAAGCTAAAGATTTTCATTAAATGCAATAAAATGCACAGCAGATCATACTGACTCCTAAGTGGTAGCTAATTTGTATTAGGTTACTAGATGGTGCCCACGGCCTTGTTCGTGTTTTTCAAGAGCTTTGAAGGTTTTGATAGTTTTACACGGAATTTTAGCTATGTTCAGAGTAAAAAGTAATCTGTGTAACTTCCTGCCAAATCAGCAAATCCACCAGTGAAAATAACGTCAAAATCGGTTTACACAGTAAATATGTTACATATTAATTATTTATATTTGTTAATAACTGAAAAAGCTAAAATGTATCGTATTCTAGAACATTATTCAAGAACCTTTTAGTGCATTCATGATAATTCTAGTATATACTAAAGATTAAAAAGATTTTTTAAAACACGTTGGTCTAAATATGAAAATGCCCTAGGTCGACCACTTTCAGCCACCGTATCCCCCGCTCCATCACAGTTAGCGACATGTAATCATTATAGCGCGATGGAGACTAGAGGCTACTACCACACACAAATACCAGTGATCTGCTCTATGTAACTGCAGCTGGAAAGTGAAATATAGGGACACACTCGTCTTTTGTCGAAAAATGAAAATGTGTTACGTCAGCCACTTTCAACCACCATAGCCCCGAACAGATTATATCCGTATTGCAAGAATAGACTCTAGTTTAATACAGAAGTGAAGAAGAATAAATTCTTATCTAACGTTTTTGTAATATCAAGTAGCCACACTACTCTGTATCGCTTCGGGGAACATCTTCTGAAGCATTTTTAGTTTTTTTCTACTTTATCCGCTCATATAGGAGCTATATCTAAATTTTCAGTTCATGGTTCACTTGCTATGGATGTTATTATTCATTGATCTACAAGTTAACGAACATAGGATCTAGCTTTAATTCAGTCAAATGACAACATTGAGTGTCTACAACTATTTCAACACTACATTGTATATAGCAGTGTGCTTTGCACCAAAATTCATTTTTCGTGTGCACTTTCCAGACTCTAACGGTAAGAGGTGTGGTGTGACAGCGTCACCCACAATGAATATAATTAAATTATTATTAATTATATTCATAATTCTCTTTATTATATTCAAGTTTATTAATTATTTAATCTTGCAACATGTAAGTAATTGTAAATAATGAGGGTTGTCTGAATAGATTAAACGTATGTTTAAACCAGGGCGGCCAAAGGTATAGTTTGTTATAAATTTAATTTTTCTGTAAACTCATGGCTCAGAAAGGTTGAATATTGAAGGCTGGAAACTGCCATTTCGGACGGTTGAGGGTGGAACAAAAGCGAGCGAGGCGACTCGGCGGCGCCGGGCCAGCCCGGCTTCAGTTCCGTTTGAAATAGGACGATGACCTACCCCTACCCTGCTACTGCCCCGAAGGCCAAGTAGAAAACGCGCGGAGGGAGACGTGTAGATGTGTAGATAGCCAATCCTGAACATTTATTGGGGTCTACAATACTAATTCCGTGGAGTTCTTTTACATGTGGAGTGCAACCAGCCGAGGAAGAAGAAGAGGCCATTTTTAGACTGCACTTGGGTCCAAGACGAGCTGATGAACGGACGTGTCAGCCGACACGCTCTCGACTGATGATCATTGTATGGTTGATCATTCTTGCTTTGGGAAGCGAGATGTTGAGTGGCATGCCTGCCATTACCTGGAAGTTATTCTAATAACGCGGTCGTAGCCGCTTATTTAGCTTCCACAGCTGCAGTGACATTGTATATGTCGCTCACCATCACGGCGATGATTTCATGGTAATGTACCAGAAACTACGGTCACTATTCATTGGGTTTTAACAGACTTGTGAGCCCTTAAGCGACGCCTGAGATTAAGACTCTGTTCCCGTCACTTAAATTCTGAGCTAGCTGAATTTATATTCCACATTTAACATTTTCAAGCATCTTGCTATTTGTTAATTCAATTTTGATGCTTTTCTTTCATTTATACGGCGCCCCTGGGATTTTTCCTTTGTACAGTAAAAATGTTAGCTTCAATTTGATGGCCTGTGTTGCCATATTATTCAATGTTAACTTTTCTGTTGTATTTTATTTGTGAGATATTTCATTCGGTTTTTGTTTGCTTTCACCGGCGAATTGTAAACGTCGGGTACTGCTTGTTTTTGCTGAATCAATTGTGTTTAACGTAACGTTAGTTACTACCCGACCTTGTAAAGGCCATAAGACCCAATAAATGAGGTATTATTTTGTGTCTAAATTTCATGGTTCTAGTTAAACCCTTTTGATCCCCTTTTAAATTAGCATATTTTATATGTTCTTTTTCATTTTCAGAATTATTAAATAGGATTTAATTATAAATCCCCTCTCCCTTTTTAGGCAACTTACATTCTCGCCAACGTGCCCCTAAGTTGTTCCAATTACAGAGGGAAGAACAAAATTCTCAATGAATTCACCTGAAAGAATTATTTCACTTTTAATTATGAAAACTGTTTCATGTTTATTACAAATTGTGTTACAGTTTTCAGAGGGGCTTCATAAACATTTGCTACCATAAAAATATTTTAACCTGATCTTCCTTTATCGTATAACATGCAGTTTCCTGTCCCATGTAGAGCTCCCAAATATCAGAATTTTGTTTTAGTATCGTCCCAAACACATTGATGCACTAACTGCCTTCACAAATTACAGTTCTTCCTTATATAGACAGTCCGGAAAATAATAGAAAACTCTTTAAATGTCGCAAGAATTTTCATAACCTATCAAATGTAATATTGTAGCCCTAGCAAAGGTCTCGCCATTTTCAAGTTTTAGCTACTTTAACGTTCACAAGTTACACAGCTGTCAGGTCGAAAAACTCATATCGGAAGATAAGACCGATCTCAAACACAATCCAAAATTAACCTGTGGACTGGGATCATTAATTCCCAATTGATTGGGCCTTATGAGCTACCAAGTTAATTTAGATTTATATATATATATATGCCTGGCATTTGCGAATGACCTGGCAATTCTCAGCAACAATAGGCAGGAAGCACAAGATGCATTGAAACAGCTACATCAAATTGCCACCAAAACAGGGCTACAAATTTCGTATGAAAAAACGCAGTACATGGAGAAACAAAACAACAATGTACAAACAATATACACAAAATTTGGAAACATAAAAAGAGTTGAGAAATTCAAATATCTAGTGGAATACGTACAAGTAGGAGGATCTAACAAGTTATCAAATTCAGAAAGATCAGAAAAGCTTCAGAAGGCTTATAGACTCACATGGTCATATTATAACAAAAGAAATATATCAAGACAGGCCAAACTCAGACATTACAAAACAGTGGTACTGCCAGAAGCATTATATGCATCAGAAACAACAACGATTGGGGCTTCAGGCATGACAGAAGCGGAAAAAGTTAAACCCAAAATCCTTAGAACATTTTTGGAGCAATATATAAAGACGGTATATGGATGAAAAGACCAACGAAAGAACTATACGAACATACAGATAGATTGACAGACATGATCAGAAGACGTAGATTACAATTCTATGGACATTTACAGCGAATGAACAGCACTAGACTCACAAAGGGGATCTTTGATGTGGTAAATGGTTCACTCAGGAAAACCAATTGGTTCCAGGAAATAGAAGAGGACTTGAATCACGCAGGGATCAGCAAGGAAATGACACGGGAAAGGGGACAATTCAGGAACAAAATTATGAACTCAAAATTTAAAATACAGAAGAAAACAGGAATCAAATGGACTGAACAAAGGAAACAGAAACACAGTGAACGTATGAAGAGGTTTTGGGAAGAGAAGAGGAAGAAGACAAATACAAACAAAAACTGAATAATCATGAATAATTTGAGTTTAAACACTGTCCTCAAGGGCAATAATGATTAATAATAATAATATATATATATATGAAATGAATTGCTGGGGCTGTTAGAGGACGTGCCTCTAACAATACGGCAGAATACGTGACCACAAAATTATGGTTTCTTCTCCCATTACGCCGTACGAGTGCGGCAACATTCGGACTAAGCTTGTCTACGAAGATTAATAGGCAGCCTAGGTCCCATTCTTAGACTGCAGCGATACTCCGATTTTAATATCCTGAGTTTTTTAAGTTGGAGATGTCTTAAATACTTTATTTAAAAAAGTCAAATGTGAAAAATTTAAGAGTTAATGAACTCGCATCAACTCTGAAGTAAGCCAACATTTTTTAATAGGCGCAGGGCGAGTATTGGAGCGGAAGGCAGGTAGTTTGATGATTTAATGTAGTTTTTAAAGTAAAAATAATAACTAATATCATTAATGTCTTCATTTCTAGAAATGGCAAACAAACAAAAAGCAGTTGATAAGTTAAAAAATATATATTAACATTTGTATCCTGCTGCTAAAGGTCAATATTTTATACTTGGTAGGTCATGATAGAGCCATTCAAGTGTTAAAGGATTATAGATTATTTACAGGACACCCTTCGTGTTGTTACTAAGTTGGAGGTGACCTGTTTCTGAATTTTCTAGATGTTGTGCGTTGTAACTTATAAAATTTGCGTTTCGACTGAGTGATTTTTGTGATTGTTCAGTAAAATGATACTTTTTATTTTTGACACGAAATGGTTATATATGTTTATCAAATAACTGTTCCAGCTCTAGTTGTTTGGTCTAACAAGGACTGCCAGAAAATATTACCTACCTATGATGTTCCGTGCATCAACCAGTACATTAGCAACCTGCTGCTTTGATTTCTTGCCTGTAAAACTCAGATCGATTCTCAGGTATTCTCCGGTATAACCGTTTCGTCTTAGTCAAAGTAGTCTTTGTTGTTTATTAAAATAGATTGTATATAAAATATTATTTTATTTGTGACTGTATAAGATAATGAGACAGATTCAGTATGCATTTGACATAAACGAGAATTCAGATGAAAGAGTTGTTAACACGGGTAACTACATTAAAACTAAAACTTCATTTCACAAAAGTTTCAAAATGGAAACAAAACTGTTGAAATGTTGACTATGCGTTCTTTCCGAGAAGGTCAATATGCATTTAACATTAACTTATTCTCTGTTGACGGAAGAATTCATTCCACTTGAGAGGCAATGAGTTTGCTTTCAATCAATTTTTAAAACCAATTTGCGGACTCCTCACGACAGCTCTACGAAAAAGGAAAAATCAAACTCGCTCAGTCTGAGACTGCTCTGAAGAATAGGTTCATAACTTCGAGGTTAGTTAAATTTGCTTTTAATTTCACGACTGACTCCTACGCGAAAGACAATCAGCATAAAAACATGCCTTTTCCCGTCAAGTCGTGTGCTTCCATAAACAGCGTTCTCTGTGTGCGTGACTTTTCCCAGAACTTCGTTTGGCTTGCGTATCCATTATCTCAAAACATGCTAGGAACAGAACAGGACTGAACATAAAGGAATATATTATCTTAGAAATGTGGTTCTGAAAAGTGTTCGTGGCCGTATCGGTGTGTTACGTAAGGAACGGATAATTCAGAACACAAGAAAACGATGAAAAATATTCTTGGCTAAAGAAACGCAAAGATGGATGTTACTAAAATGCCTCGTAAAGTGTATATTAACTGAAATATTAGAATAAGAATTTAAGCACAGCTAAATATTGGGTAAAAATGATTGGAATTACGAACTTTTGGCTATTTACGAATAAAAATACAATACACGGTACAACTCTTCTGTAACCTGAGCTATTGCGAAAAATATAATAGATATGAAAAAAGCGAATCTAGGGTCATGGCTTCATTCAAATATAAGTTAAAATGGATTACGTCTTGGCCAAATTCATTTTTGTTAAGTGGGTTAATTGCCTAGATTTGTGGATCTGTGTTTCTAAGAACACTGCAGATTAAATACCAGAAGAGCTAGAACTACCACGTTTGGTATTTATAAGGTTTTTCTCAGTTATACAAACAATCGCCGTTTACGTTTTTTCAGCTAGAGACATAAAACTCATAGATAATGAATTATATCATTACATTATCCGTAAAAATTTCGGAATAACAGTAATATACACTGAAGTGCCGAAAGTCATTTGGTACCACCTAATACAGTGAGGGACCTCCTTCGGCTCTGCGAATTGTATCAACAACCCGATGTGGCACAGACTCAACAATTCGACTGACGACCCCCGATGAAATATTCAGCGATGCTTCTTCGACAACAGTCAATAATGGCGACAGTGTTGCCGGGGGAGAACGTTGTGCACGAAGTGAGCTTTCGACCTCAGGAGCTCAGGAGAGGTGCTGCAACCGATGGCGTTATGTTAGCAGAGGCACTCGTCTCGGTCTTCTACTGCCAGATCCCATCAACGCCAAATTATCCTGTACTGTCCACATGGTCATGGCTTTCGTATGTCCATTGTTGACTGTAGCTGTTACCTATCGCCTCTCTATCAACACTAACACTTCGACGCAGACGTCACTGGTCTCCCTCACTAGTAGACGTGGTCGGTCACTGCGTTGTACATGGCGGGAGGTAATGCAGAAAATTTCTTACTAGATTCGCGGCGCACTTTTGACACTGTGGATAGAAGAATTTTGATTTCGCAAACAATTTTCTTAATGGAATGCCCCTTGCGTCTAGCGTCAACTACCATTCCACTTTCAAAATCTGTCAATTAATGTCATGCGACCATAATCACGTTCATATGAACACAAGAGTAGAAATGAAAGCCTTAACACCGCACGGCGCATTTATACGTTCCTCAGTAGTGTTACCGCTACCTGGATATTTGCTTCTTCATGTCTAATGATTTTTAGCACTTCAGTGAAACAAAAAATCACACATAAATTCATTTATTGGTCTAATCTCCCAATAGACGTCTGTCAACGACGCTTCTTACAACGTGGTGAAATACCTGTATGGCGATATTTTGTTTAGTGTGGTAATATCTAAAGATTTCATGTTTCTTGCCTCCTACGAACTAGCCTTCTTAAACAGTAATCTACAAGTAAGTGTAAGAGCAACATTCACAAACAGGTTAACACAGTGATAATTAGAACGGATGGCGATATTTAGAACTGCGACGCCTGTAGGATGTTAACGCCGAGAGTAAAAATATGTTTGAAGCAGGTTATAAGCTCATTTTATTGCCGAATTTACCGCGTCATTCTGTCAAAAGATTGATTTATTCTTGGTGCTACCAGATTTGAAGTGAAAATTTTCTGTTGGTTAATTCAAGGAATCTAATTTGGTTCTTAGGCCACTTTTGGAGTTCCGTCTTCGCCTACAAGTAGTCACAGACTTTTGCAGCGTAACTATATATCCGACTAGTGAAATGTCTTACAACAGTGGGCTAATACGTTGGCTTCCTCTGCCGGAGTCAATAGTTTCTGCTCTTTTTGGGAATGTTGACTTATTGGCCGATATGTTTTGCCTTCTTGAAGCACATAGGCCGAAACGTTGGCATTTCACAGCCACGCGAACAGAGTAGAAACTAAAATACTTCTACCTGCCCTTCTTCAATTCTACATTGCGTGTCATACCTTCTATTTGATCTTAAAGTGAGACACTGAATTCAGAAAAGAACTTCTGCAAACGCTCAGAGTATAGAGGAAAGGCGCAGATTGAGTCTTCAAGTCCATGCACGTAGATATTAGAATAACGAAGCTCAATGAGGATGTCAGTGGTCTTCGTTGCTCAAGCCACGTTCTGGGAGAGAGATGCGTCGCTTTGCCTCCCAGGCAGTCTTCTCTGCTCAGAGCTGGCCTCCGTTCTCTGCTGTTTACAGTGGTGAAATTTAACGCCAGCAGAAAGAACGGAGACGGAGACGCTGCCGAGTGTAAACAGCTGTACAGAAAGGCGGAGGATGACAAGCCCTACGTCGCATGTAAATCAAATCCCGCAGGCGCACTCACACACATAGGGCTCTGTAGCAGATATCGTTTTCGTTCTCTCGTCGAGACTTCTAAAAGCCTGAATACGGCTGTCAATACGGAGGCTTGTAGCGGTAAAAGCTTCCAAGCTTTTCCCCGATGCACTGCCTGACTGACTCCATGCCTCTTCATAACAGACAAGAGAAAACTTGTGTTTCTTAAATTGATAAAAGTAAAATTACATAAATTTTGTATTTGTTTAATTTTTCCTAGTTTATGAAATAATCCATGATACCTTCAAATCAAAATCCTTACTTCATACTTTTATGTTGTTCTGTTCCCGTTATCGAACTATTTTCTCTCTGTGAGTAGAAATGATTTTAATGCTTCTGTGATAAATAGCTATGAGGGATTGGAGAAGGGAGAAGCTCGTGAATTATTACATTCTGTTTCACTCATTATAAATTAACACGTTTCACATCGACATATTTGTTACCTACTGTCTCTTGCGTTAGCGTTTGGATTAAAACATTTCTTTTTAGGATCGAAATTTTAAGTATTAAGAGTTTCTTCTGTAACTAGTAACCTTACAAGTACTTCTCCAAAACTGTCACCGTACAGTATGGAGCAAACAATATTTTGCACAAGGTGTCTAATGGTAGTTTTCGTCAGCTCGTCCCTCCTATCAGCTCCATAACAAATAGCAGACGAATAACGGCCATCGCATATGTTAAGCAATACTACTCTTTTTGCTGTCGTTAATAACTTCAGCAACATTTTTTTTAACTGCTTAACGCCTCTTAAAAGCGAGGTTTTAGAGACGGGAAAGGATGGGAGGCAAGGATTGGGAAGGAATTCGGCCATGGCCTTTTGAAGGAAGCATCCCGGCATTTTCCTTGAGTGATTTGGGAAACCATGGAAAACCCAAATCTGGATGCCCGGACGGGGATTCGAACCGTCTTCCTCCCAAATTCGAGGCCAGAACGTTAACCGCTACCTCACCATTCTCGGTTCCAGCAACATATTTATTTGATAGAATGTGGCACCGCCTAATAAACGACGATAGCATAAATATTTAAATTTGAAAAAAATATGTGGATGTATTGTTTTTCTAACTCAGTCTTTTGAAGAAATTGCCCTGACATTAATACGGAATAATTTCGTGAAACATCAAATTTCGTGGCTGGGCAGAGGATGGAAGCCGCGTAATCCTGAATGCTAGGCGTGAAAGTTAACAAGGCCTCAGCGTAACAGTTCGTCGACACTGAAAACATCGAGACCTTAAACAGTGGGCATATCTCCAATGTCATATACCAAGGAAGTATCGTATTATACGCTGAACTGATTTTCATAAACTGCGGGAAATTAAATCTCAACGTCACTGTGAGACATATCATTCAACATATTCATATCACTCAACCTCAGTTTTATACACAATTTAAAAGCAATTGAAATAACACTTTTTTTTTAATTTTTTTTTACCATCCATGATAATACTACGACCAAGGTTTTCTTTCGTTCTATATTTCGAAATAAATACCCAGATACTGTACAGTTAGTTGTTCTGTTAGCATATTAGCAGGGAGTTAGTATTTCTGTGTAAAATAGAAAAAATGGTAAGAATTCAAAGATACAAAGTACAGAATGGCCAATCAACAAATAGAAAAACATAGTTTTCCTAACGTTCACGTCTAAGAACGAAAAAAAGACACACAAACAATTCCGGTTTAAAATATTTCTGAGTTCTGTGTTGATACACAAGCAATATGGCGATTTAATCCATTGCCCCGTACCTTTGATAATATTTTTATGATTCTGTAACTTCTCTTTATGTTGGCAATCTAGTGCCGGAGTTGCCTAACGCTGCTCTTTTACCATGACTGAGCGCCTTCAAGATGGCTGCACTACTGACTCCTACTAAACTACTTGCAGTCGCTGCTGCCAACTACTGATCTTAATTATCTGCCGTGTGTCACAACATATGCGCGCGGCCGATAGGACCGCAGGTAATTGGCGGGCCTCTGAATATGCGTTAAGCACACAATAACTACTGTGTCAGCTGATGATGAACATCAACTACCATATAAGTAGCTCTGTTAGAAGCGGAAAAATTTCTTCAGTGGAATAAGTGTATGTTACATGAAAAAAGGTGAGTATTAAAAGAACTTACAATCAGCTGAATAATCAACGGCAATACATGAAAGCGTGCATGTCCTATAAGACTTATGTTAGAATAAAACATTAGGAGCTTTTTGTAGTATTCAGATCGGTTTTTTTTCTCTAAATGGAACAAAATAAACAAGATAATTCTCTTGAAAGTTAATATTTTTAACAGGTTTTAGTCAATCCAGAATTCATTCCACAAAAACTTATACGTAATTACGAACATTATTTTTATAAGAGCTGTGACTTTCTACTTTAGATTTGCTTCTAAGCTTCAATCCATGAAGCAAGCAGTTCCTACCTACCTGCATACATACATACAGAAAATTCATTGTATTTGTTGTCAGTGTTCTACTGTATCTCAGTTCCCCTGACGCACTGATTGCATGCAAAATATTTATGACACTTGCTTCGCTGATACAGTTAACGTTGTCAACACAAGTGGCTTAAAAAGCGGAGTCTCCCGAGACATTTATTCAGCCCTCTCTCACCAGCAGAGAGGAGAGTTTATTACCGCCAGCAGGCGGCGTGTTGGACATTAAAGCGCGCTACGCGAGGAGGCTCCAGTGCAGGAAGCACGTACCGTTCATAAATTGTTCTTTAGGCCGCAGAGTCCTCGCATATCCCCCGGGAGCGGTGCTAGGAAGTCGTCGCCGGAGAAACATGCGCCGCTTCCGACAAACACGCCTCAGCGTCGCCTCTCGCTTTTCTTTCTTTCGCCGAAAACAAAGCCGCACAGTGTGCCTAAGGGCTCATAATCAGAGAAACATTTGTTCTGTTGCTCTTGCAAGGGAACAGTATCTCGAATATTACGCTGTCGCTTAGTCAGACATGTTTCAGACTGCGATTAAAGTCAAACATGTAATAAACAATGTGAAGCAAAATCAGTAATATGCACGATAATATTTGGTAAAAAGGGTCTATCAAAAAGAAGCAGATATTGCTTTTTATTTTACACAACCTATAAAAGATACAATTACGTGCCACACACTACTGGTTAGAGGAAGGTTCAACGTTTGTAATCCACCTATTTGTTCTTTTCTAGTATCCAGTGATTTGTGGCACGTATTTGTATATTTTACAGTTGTGAGAAATAAAAAAGCAAAATCTGCTCCTACTTTTTGAATAATCCTGTATAAAAAAGAGATAGAAGGACGTGAAGGTTCATGGAAAACTTCACAAAATTTAGTCAGTATATGCGGAATAATATTCCCATCAGTCTGTTCAGTTATTTATTGTAATAAAAACTTCCAATGAGGAACGACATTCTATACACGCGCAAGTAAATATTCGTACTTCTGCAACTCCATCAGGAACAGGAGATACAGATCTTTTCATTTAGAATATATTGACACAGTTGGTATGAAAACAAAGTAGCTATGTGGCTTCAGAAATAAAGGATATTACCCTTGCTGTAACTTATTATCATTTTTTACACACAATATTTTACTGACTTGCACTTTTCTCCTCAAAATCTTCCAAACATTGGGAGATGGTAAATGTCCTTATAAATCGAACATTTATCGACGAACGGACCTCATGTTTACCTTCACTTAAAAAGACTCCATTTGTAATGGAGCGCTCACCTCATCACGGATGAACCTGAAACCTCGAGAAGGAATAATAACTAGCGAATAGATTCTTCGGAATGGTATTCAGATATCAGTTTCAGAAATGACGCAGACAGATTTGTTTCTCAAACAAGAAACAAAAAACAAAACAAAAAAAAAAAAAAAAAAAAAACTATTCTTCTATATTTCTGTAATAATAAAATATTTGAAACGGTTGAATTATGACATAACTGATGTGTGTAAAATACACATTGACTTTGAACCTGTAAACGTTTCTATTACATTTCCATTTCCATAATTTCTCATACGAGGATTTTTTACAAATAGTGACGTCCATTGCTGCAAGACGCTTCTCCGCTTTTTGATTTTCTAGGGTGATAAATGGGACTTTCCAGTTATTAAAGTTAATCAGTAGAGGAACACGCGTTGTATAAGTTATTTCTGGAGCAGCACAAAGATAACAGAAATAATGGCGGCAACAGAGGTCGACACGCGCCTCAGCTTTCAGCCTTCACACTTACGGGAACAGTATGACCTGTATTCAAGGACCATCTCATGGAATTTTAACCGTCACACACTTCCTCCACAGTCCGTAACACATCTTCAAACTATCGAAACCTATCCTCATTCGGCTGTTAAGTATTTTGTCAAATGAAATTTACCTGTTGAGAAGTTAACACAAATGTGTTTAGTAATAATTTCAACAAATGTGTAAGGAACAGTTGGATTTACGAATCACTACGAATCTTTAATTGCACTGAAGGTTGCCGACGACAATATTGACTACTGCTTTTAACACAAAAGTAATTTCCTTTGAAGAGTTTAATTATCTTCTTCACCTTTCAGCACAATGTATAATATATTGAAAAAATTTATTGTAATGATGCATACGTGATATACATATTATAGCAGGATGATTATATACACTTTCAAACATTTTATTTTACACTCATTGCCCTGTCAGACAATTAAAAATGATATTGAATGAACATACATATCTACATCGATGTGGTTCCTACCACTCGTCCTTTAACTTTTCACTTTATTGTAAACATGCAGTTTAACAAAAAAGAATAACTTCACTAGTGGATAGCTTAAATGATTATTTTCTATAGCAACAGAAAACGACCTTCATGATTGCCATTTTTCACATACCCTTCTTCGCGGTGGTAATCATATTCTCGCGTCACAAGGATGTATTACTTAAACATGTTGATGGCATCGACTAATTACAAATGAAAGACACTTTTGCTTGAAACAACATAATCAGAATACAGCGACGCAGCTGTTGAATCGTCCTTATTTCCTGTTCTTCTGAGGAGTTTCTAGACGGATACCGTTTTAAACAGAATTTCTCATTGATGATACTGTCGCCGAAATGATACATTTATTGCCAATAGACATAAATGGAACGGGGCTACACGCAAACTCAGAATTTACATGCAATCCAGACACGAACATTCGCTAAAGCTTTGTGACCTCATACATAGTAATAACTGACAGATAAAAAATTGTAGTTTAAAAAACTAAAATCACGCTTTCGTAGTAATGTGAACTAAAAGGTTAAAAATAATATTTAAATATAAACATTTTGTTTTACAGTGATAGGACTTCCCACAATTCAGGATAAATTAATCTTTTTGAATAAGCTTTAAGTATAAAGTCACTGATTACAAAATTAACTTTAATGTTAAAAAAGCTTGGGGTGCGCTCTACATAACTTTTGACAATGACTGTGTCTTTACAAACAGCCAACGAATAAAAATATAAGACAACTGAAATTGCACCCCATGCTTTTTTACATTAAAATTGATTTTGTAATCAGTGACTTTATACTTTAAGCTTATTCAAAAAAATTAATTTATCCTGAATTGTGGGACGTCCTATCACTGTAAAACAAAATGTTTATATTTAAATATTATTTTTAACCTTTTAGTTCACATTACTACGAAAGCGTGATTTTAGTTTTTTAAACTACAATTTTATTTTTAACTTTTTAGTTCAGATAGTTTAAAAAGTATGTTTCTTACTGTTGGCTTTTCTTCGCCAATCTCTCTTTTTCTTTGAGTTGTAGTTTCATTTTTAATTGTTATTCCCACGAGTAAAATACAATTAAATGGTCAACTCAACAAGAGATCCAATAGCAGGGTAAACGAGGAAGGCTACTTTTCTATAATGGTTCGAAGTAATATTTCGAATACTTACTATTCAACATCACGCTAAGCGACTGCAGACAGAGAAACCTTTCTGGATAGGAGACAGCAGAATACGATCGTCTACAGCAACCAAGGCTCGTAAATCACACCCGGGAAACTGGAGAACGATGATGATGATGATGGCTATATTGGGTGGGAAATCTCCGAAGGTTGTGGCCGCCAAATGACGAAGATTTCTCGAATCGCACCTGTGCACTAATGTCGCGGCTGCATTTGCCTAACTCAGTAATCCCATCAAGTATAGGATACGTGTAGTTTAACTTGAAGTCCTAACCATGGGTTATCCTAATCTTTTCCATTTATAATATCCGCAAAAATGCGAACCGAAATCTGGATTCGAGCAGGGAATGTCTGCTCGCTAGCCACGCGCCTTAACCAACTAGGCCACAAAGACGATTCTGAATGTGGGTGAAAATGAGCCAAATCTTTCATAAGAAGGTTAAATCACTTTAGTGTTTTTACTGTCAAAGTAATGAGATTAAGAAGACACAGATATGAAATTATTGCATTGTCATCGGTTCTTAATGCATGTACAAAATTTCAGACAATTCAGACTTTCTGAAGTGGGTGAAAATTGAAATGAAATTTTCCATTACATTCAACCACTTTTAAGTTGTTTCTGACAACGTGGTGAGAGTGAAATTATTGAATTTTTATCGGTTCTTAATAAGTGTGCAAAATTTAAAATGATTCGGACGTCAAGAAGCGGGTAAACACTGAAATGAAAGATTCCATTACATGCAACCATTTTTCTATTGTTACCGTCAGAGTAACGAGAATATCAGGACGTTGCTATTGTTAACGGTTCTTAAAACGTGTGCAAATTTTTTATGTTTTTACTGTCAACGTAATCAGAATATCAAGACATAGCTATGAAATTATTGTATTATAATCAGTTATCAATACATGAGCAAAATTTTAAACAATTCGGACATCTGGAATTGGGTTAAAATTTAATTGCAAAATTCCACGACATTTAACCATTTTTCTGTTGTTACTGTCAAAGTAATGAGCATAGCAGGATATAGCTATGAAATTATTGTATTGTCACCGGTTCTTAATATGTGTGCCAAATTTCAAACAGCTCGGACATCTGGAAGTGGGTCAAAATGGAGTTGTAAAATTCCATTACATTCATACATACATACATACAAGTCAAGCTAATATAAAGCGTGTAATTATATGTTTGAGACATGAGTAATAGAATGGAATGTTACACAGACGTCACGTTTAATCAAAGCTCAGGGCTCAGATTTGCTACGAAAATTGAAACTATTCTTCGACAAAACCAAATTTTCATGTGAATAAAGATTTTGTTTGTTTTTACACCAGTTAATCATTTCTGTTATAAAATTTGATTACCAGAACTAAACTCCAGTGGGGAGTTGGAGCTGTAAATAACTTACATCATCTGCGGTTCAGTGATAATCGCTCTACCAATTCAAATCGGTCCATTGACTTTATATCACAATTTTTTCCCCATTATTGCTAATAAGCTAATGTTGGTCACGGCTAGCCAAATATGATTTTTTACACTAAGTGATGGTTTACCAGTTAATTGCGGGTAGCGTGCTAGGTAAATACCACAAATTTTGAGATTGATAAAATCATTTCTTGATTATCACGTGAATTTTTAACTGAATTTAAATTTGATCTGACTGGATTATTAATATCGTGAAATATTAAAGGTTTCTTACGTAGTACTTTCTTGTGGAAACACCGCGAAGTATAAAATGTCTTAATAGACCGCCAAAGGTTGAAATATTCTGCTTTGATTGTCAAAAATGTTACCTTCTGTGAATTCGATTTACTCTTCGTTCCAGAACTCATGTAAAATGTCCACGGATTCACTCTATATACCTGTATTTGAACAAAAAAAGTATTGATTGATATTACAGAATATTATATCATGTAACTTGTTTGATGATGTAGTTGGTATCTTCTGGAATAATATAGATGCATGGCCGTTACAGGGACTCACTCTCCTCATCCTTTCCTTATCTTTTTCATCATTAAAAATACATTACACCTCACTTTCCCTAGTCACAACCATCGTCATATCCGCTATTGTATAAGTCTACAAGGAGGCTGTTAGTTTCTCAAAAAATTAATGAACAGAGTTTGATGGGGGCTCCACAGTGTGAAAGCAAGCGATGTTATTTAAAATCTGAAGTGTGTCTTGCGACATGGCTTCACGTGCCACCGGAGCAAAACATTAAAATCTTTCCTAAACCACTATTTTTCTTCCATATAATTTCAAAGAACTTAAAAACTGGTAAAAATATTTTAACTGGTTCCCTACAGTTTGAAAGCATAGAGTATGGCCTAAAACTGGGGACGCAAATCATTATGATACCTTAACTGGGTATGGAGCGGAAAATTAATATCTGATCAAACAAATGGATGCTATCTTAAGCCAACTATTAGTATTCAGCCTCAAAACCTGAAATCTGAAGGTAGTGTAGAGAATCCAACACGTTTACAAGAGTTACAATTAACTTTCGTTTCTCAGAGTAGATTTGATATGGCGCGAATTATTATCGGCAAATTTTTAGTTTCTTAAAGCACTGTACTGAGTAAATTGCGAGTAATGAAATAAACAACTTGTGATGTTAATTCATCATATAATTTGTGGCATATGTTGTTAAATTATTGGTGAAAATTTACAATTCGACGAGAAAATAACGCTGAACGTGGTGGGTGAGCGGTAACGCTCTGGCTTCGCAAACTGGAGGGCGCGGGTTCGAATACCCATCCGATTATCCAGATGGTTTCCCAAAGTCACTCCAGATGAATGCCGGTATGGTTCCTTCAAAAGGCCATGGCCTAATTCCTTCCCGTTCCTTGCAGCCAGTCCTTTACCCGTCAAATTACCTCAATACTGACAAGACGTAAAGAAGCAAAAAAAAAAAAAAATCCGGCTTCGGTCCATGTGGATGGAATCACTCACAAAATCTTGTATAAAGTAACTCTAAATACAAGAAGAAGTACTGATGACACTAACCATGCATCAATTGGACGGAAACCTGAGGATCTGTCTTCGCACGAAGGTAGATCAAAGCTCGATACAATCCACATCAGGGGTGGCCAACCCACGGCCCGCGGGTCGCTTGGGGCCCGCATTAAACATTTTTCCGGCCCGCGAGATTCATCACACTTTTACAAAATATTTTTATATTTCATTTTTAGTGTTATATATTTCTTTACAATATGCGTTTAGTGTCATTATCATTATATTATCTATGTTTACATGTAAGAATAATAACAAACACAATAATAATAACTGATTATGTTTCGATTTTTCACTAAAAAAAAATTTGTATAGTGGGTCTAAATCTAATATGGGGATAAATAATTTTATATGTGGCCCGCGAAGTAATAATGCATTTCCAAAGAGGTCCGCAAGATCATTTGGGTTGACCACCCGCGCCTTAAAGCCTGGGATCCACCAGGCGCGCATAGTTTGCAGTCGGGTGGTTTGGCTTGTTGTCTCCACCAACCAAATATTCACAAACAACTGTTCGTGTGCGAGCATTTTTCATCGTTCCAACTGCTACCTGCAGTGTCCAAATGGCTCCGAGAGTAATACTTATTGTTAGTGCTCCATCTTGTGTAATTATGTCTATTTTAAGGGAAGAAGAGAACATTATAAAAAAAAAGAGGAAACCTAAATTTGCGATATCGCATTTTTTAAAACAAGGAATTCCAAGCGACTTCTGTATGACTTAAGAACAGATGATAGGAGTGGTTTAAATAAGATAAATACTACAATTTACCTTCTTACTCTGAAGCAATGTAATAATAGAAAACATAAAGCAAAATAATTTATAAAATTACACACCTTTTCATGTCACCATCGATTTCTGTTGTTTAACATCCCCTCTTATGAATGAGGAGAGCAAAGAATTTACTTTCCCTTAACAACATCAATAGTGGTTCCCATATCTGTTGTAATTTTGTTACAGACATCGTGCTTTTTTATTTGTTATGGTAATATTTGTGACTGTTCTGCCATATCTGCGGCTTTGATTTATATGATTCAGTAACAGTTAACATTTTTTACTATCCCAGTCCATAGTTATATTATTTCCAGATTTTAAAATTGATGTACCGACATCGGCCGGAATACGTGCAAACACCCACAAATCTTTGTTCGTGCGCGCTGTTCTCGTCTCCACCAGATAAATTCTGAGTTCGCAAACATTTGAAACGTTTAGCGAGCTTGGTGGATCCCACCTTAAGACTTGTACACATCAGAACGAAGCAACGCACGAACGGTACCGAGGCGAAGTGAGGCAGAACGTATGTACTTTGTTTTGTACGAACGCAGTTCGCCGAGGCATCGAACGAGACAGGTATACATCCATTCGTTTGTTCTGACGAGTTGGCAGTGCTGTGAAGTTAGAGCGCGGCGACGATTTAACAGTGGCTAGTCGTCCAATTGCACTTACAGCTGAAATTTCTCGAAAATTAGCTAAGAATTTCAGATTTTTCCAAGCGAATAATTTAAAAACATAAATTTCATTCTGACCTGAAAATTCTTAATTACTTAAATTTACTTTGAAAACATAAGAAACTCAATACAAAATTATTACTTAATAATTGTAAATATTACTCTAAAATTTATTTAAATAAAATTAAATTAAGCTTTATCGTGTTGTCTTTCTTTTCATTTATATAAAACTAATTTTTTTCATCTCTCTTCTCCAGTAAGTGCACTTATTTTGCTCCAAGAATCGTATAATGTTATCGCATTATGTTAAAGTTTATCGTCCTTACACAATATGGAACGCCTTTCATACCTTTTAATAAAGAAAGTGGCTTTCTAAATAGTCAGAAAAAAAGGAAAAACTGAACAAAAATTTGTGGTTTTATTTAATTTCAATGCACAATGTACTTAAACGAAGACTGAGTGCCAACGTGACAGTATGAACGAAGGACGCGGACGCAAATACCCCTCCACAAGCATGCAACGCATCCCGATTCGCCCCGGATGGCGTACGAAACTCCTCGGGTCGTTCGGCGAACGGACAGAACCTGCTTGCCGAGCGTCGGCTACACGTGCACACTAGTATTCTCCCGTCGCACAAGCCACCATGGGCCGCGGCATACGACTGTATTGCCACGAGCTCTCCCGGCACAGTACACAGAATCACGGGCACTGGGAAGCCAAGCCACCTTATTGTGTGTGTTTGCATGACAATTTATCATAGTTGCCGGCTTCTTAGTTTAGCATACGGTACGAACCGTGAGGCCATCGTAATAGCCGACCAGCGGCGTGCAACCGATAGAAATTTGTCTTACAAGCATAACAGTAAAAGCAATAAGAGTACAGGTGATGGCCTTATTAGATACTTAATCACGTAAGACTTCTTATAGAAACTTAATTTTCTTTAAATATTTATACTGGTTGTTCTATCCAGATTAGCTGATAAACACTATACTGCCAATTTATGTTGGTCAGTTCTCTCTAAAGTTAGCAATAAGTAACATGTTAAATATCTTTCAAAAATTTATTCATAGACATTCAGATACAAATTTCAGTTTAAACATTTATAGGTCGGAATTATAATGCTGGCCAGTATTTGTCTTCGATGAATGTGAAGAGCCGCCAATGAACAGCATTCAGGCTGGAGGCCGCTCCTGCTTCTACCGTCGAACCGTTCTGCGACGCTGCCGCCGCCAATGAACCGCATTCAGGCTGCTGGCCGCTCCTGCCGTCGAACCGCTCTGCGTCGCTGCCGCCGCTCTCCCTGAAACAGCATGAAGTCAGTATGCTCCTCAGTGCGGGTCCGCCCCAATCCCGCCCCCTCTGCGGACCCAAACCCCGCCCCAGCCACCTCGGGGTTCGCAGCTGCCGCGATGCCAGCTGCCGCAGTGGACCCAGCAGCCTGCGGCGGCACGTCCGCTCCCGCAGGGGAGCAACCACGGCAGGGCGCCGCGTGCGGCGACTAGCGGCGGCAGATCCGCGGCGAGCGCTTCTGCAGGGCAGTGGCAAGCGGCGGCTGAACCACGGCAAGTACCGCGGTGCGGCGACATGCAGCGGTTGAGTCCCGCTGCAGGAGTGACGTTGCGGCCGCACGGCGCCGCGCCGCAGCTCGTCGCTGGGCTGCAGCACCTTTGGCGGCTGGATCCGTGCGGCAGCCGGCAAACGCGGCAGCCACAAACACCGCAGGACTCCAGCCGCGGAAGGAACAACGGGCAGGCGGGCTGCAATCCCTGCCCCAAAAGTCTCCAGTGAGGCGACGCGCGCTTCAGGATGAAGACTCGATTAGGCAGAGGTTCCAACGCGTCTGCTCGCCGTCCCGTCCGAGGCTGGAGTACACCGAGGCCGTGTCGGACGCCGCTTTAAATACCCTATCGACAATGCGAAGGACCATTTCCGAGGCAACGGGCCATGTCGACAAAGAAACCTTGTGGTTACCGTAGATACGCTGTCCCAGCATGCGTTGAAATTTGGTATACTGTTCCTGAGTCGCGCGCAGTATTCTGTTAGTACCACAAGTTTATACGGTTCACATCAGAGATAATTTTAAAGATATTTTCGTTTTGATCACAGAGAACACAATCTTACACTTGATCTCATTATTGTAAACAGAGGAACCGCATTGTGTCTAAATTGAAGCGAAGGATTTCAACGACGTCGCTGAATCTCCAAGTCTCACTTTTCAATACAAACAAGACTTCCAACATCCAACGTTATCACCGACATGTTAAGGGCAAGTTGGAATCATCGATAAAGTGTGAGTGAATTTGGCTGTCACACCAATTTGTAAGTGAACTTTCTCATATTATATTCCATTTTTATTTTATTTTTTAAGAAACAGATAGGAATCGGTTCTGTACCCGTCATATCCTCGAAATCTGGATGCCCCAATGGGAATTTGAACCTGCGTCTTGCAGAATTGCAGGTCTGAGCACAACGCTCATTTCATCTAATAGCGGTAAAAGCCATTCCGACCTTCTTGGTGTTAGTATAAGTTGCTGCTTTTTTGTTGTGCTGTTTTTAGTTTATTTATTTGAAATTATTCAGGTCTATTACAAGTCTCAATATAACTGCAGAAAAAAAATCAACACCGTTAGCAATGTAGGAGGTGAATTTTGACGCAAGGTTGGGATCTTTCCAAGCTATCTGAATCCGTAGCATGTTTGGATGAAAAACTGGTGAATAGTTAAATGATTCAAATCACTGGTATTACGATATAATTTTTTTCGTAGACAGTTCACTTCTAGCATATTGAAGGTACCTGACCAATCCATCATTTGAAGTCTATTGCGGGAATCCGAAAAAACCTGAACAGAGAGAGCTGAGATACATAATTTGGGGATTCTACGATAACCGTGACATCGCAAATTCATGATGATTCTTATGTAACTTGATGAAACAAATCTAATGAAAAGAATAAAATTTTTGATATCTCGCTTAATTCTCGAGATATTGTATTTCAAAACTGAGGTGGCTAGGTTAAGATGAGGCCCGGACCAGAAAAAAAAAAAAAAAAATCACTATTGCCACGCAAGGAACGGTAGCATTATCATAACCGTGGCACTGCAATTTGACGATGAATTCTTGTGTAGTTCATTTGGCAATACTGTGATATCAGAACCACTGAAATTTGATGATTTTAATGGTTGATTCTTATATATCTCGACTAATCAAATCGAAAATAAGGAATATTTATATATGTATATATATCTCGCATAGTTCTCGAGACATCGAATGTTAAAAATCAGTTATAGGTATAGTTCTTTGTGATTTTGGTGACGTTCTCCTTCTGGTCCAGGCCGTATTTCAACCCAACTACCACAGCTAGGATGAAAACAAAACGCCTATTCTGCATGTTCACCGTGTAGTTCCTAGTGACTTCAGTGAATTTTTTCTGGTCCAGGCCGCATGTCAACCTAACCACCTCAACTTTGAGATGCAATAAAGGATATCTCGCGAACTAAGAGAGGTATCAAAAAACGGTATTCTCTACTTTTGATTTTAAATACACCAATCGGCGACAAAATTTATTAAATTTTAGTGGCTCGGATACAGGAGTTGGAAGGTGTGTAAAAGACTGCTAGATTTGTTCTGGAAATAACCGCAGAACTCAATAAGTAACCGATATGGCAAAGGGATTCATTTGGTGACGAGGCTTGGAAAAATATTGGTGGAAGAATTAAGAGTAGTGCATTGAAGGGAAACCAAGACCATGGGAATAAGTTGGCTTCCTATTTCATGCATAAGGGAGTAGAAAAATTTTCTTCTGTATGTAAAGGAGTTAGCGATTGGAATAAGTTATCAAGGAAATTGATAATAATTTACCAAGAACGTTGAAATAATTTCAAATTTGTAAAGGGCAAAAGTGGATGGATGGGGTAATTTACACTCAAAAGACATTTATTCTATTTGCTGTCATCTGATTCAATACTCCGTTCTTTCCTATCTTCCGCTAACCTTTTCATCTCGACATACCCCTTACACCCTACGTCTTCAATTATCTGCTTCATATATTCTAATCTCTTCCTTTACAGTTCTTACCTTCGACTGTTCCCCTCACTAACAAATTTATCAATTCAGCATGTTTCAAAATATGACAAACTTCTTTACTGATCCATCATTTCAAAAAATTGTCCATTTCGTACTTTATCTGTTCACCTGATTCTCACCATCCTTCTATGGTACCACATTTCAGATGCCTCTCCAATTTTCCTTCTTTCTGATATTCCTATAGTCCATCCTTCGCTACAATAAAGTGCTCTGCTCCAAAAATAGAGTTTTAAAAAGTTCTTTCTCAGTCCTAGATCAATATATGAAAGTAAAAGATTCCCCTTTTTAACGAGGCTCTTTTTGCTATTATAATATTAAGAAGAAAGGGGTAAATGAATGACCAGGGAAATTATCACCTTAGTGTGTGTGCTCCGTCGCAATTAAATTAAATTAAATTTAAAATGTGTGCTGGAACGAGCTCTCATATGTTGTATTCCGACTCTAGAACCAAGGATGGAGGCACCATGATTTCTTAGTACTTTCCTTTTTTCTTGCCGTTTTTAAGACTAGAAATGGTGTTAAGTATTTCTACCCATAGTTTGGATAATTTTGCAGCTTCATGCCTGGCTGGTAGACAGAGGGACATTGAGAGAGCTGGAAGAATTATTCACAATTAAAGCGAATAAAACCAGCCTTACGATATATCCTCAAATTTCTTCAAGCATTCATATGGCTGAGTTGCACGATAAGTGTTGGCCATTTTTTTCAGAGGCGGATAGCACTTTTATCTAGGTGGCCGTGACAGACTAGTACGTAACAGAATGTCACGGCCAGCTAGATTAGAGTAGAATCCGCCACCGTAAAAATAGTCAGGACCTGTTGTGCATCTTAATCTGTTCATGTAGTATTAGAATTATATGATGTGTATATGATGGGATTTTCTACGATAAATGTATTGCAGCAATTTGGTGAAGAAAGCTGCTTGATGAGACAAATTAAAAGTGATTTTTTTTTTTTTTTTTTTTTTTTTTGATATCTCGCTTATTTCGAATTTTAAAAATTAGTTTTAGCCACAGTTCCTTGTGCATTTGGTGATGGTTTCATTCTGTTCCAGGCAGCATTTCAACCTAATCACAAATCCTAGGAAGAAAATAAAACAAACATTTGTGCACGTCCAACGGGTATTTCCTTGTGGCTTTGGCGATTTATTTTTTTGATCCAGTTCGCATTTCATCCTGACCACTTCAGTTTTGACATACGATATCTGAAAAACTATTCAAAACATCAACAACAAATATATATATATTTCACTTTCGATTTGTATCGTCGAGTTTCATAACAATCCATCAACAAATTTAGCTTTGGCGAAATTTTGTTCTGTTCCAGACCGCATTCCGACCTAAAAATTTCTATTTTCAGATGCCATATCTCGAGAACTAAGCGCAATATAAAAAAATTATGCTTCATTTCGATTTGTTTCGTCGCGTTACACAAAAATCCATCATTAAATTTAGATTTGGCGAAATTTTTCTTCTAGTCCAGGCCGCATTTCGACCAAAAATAAAAAATAAAAATTAAAAATTTAAAAAAAAAAAAAACTTCAATTTTGAGATACGATATCTCAAGAACTAAACGAGGTAGGAATAAATTTTAATCAACACTTTAAATTCTTTCTTCTCTAATTACTTAAGAATCCACCATGAAATTATGGCGCCACGGTTATCGTAGAATCCCCGTATGATGTTTCTACAATCACTGGTGCTTCTTAATCGGTTGTTGATATGGATAAATGTGAGTCAAATACAGGAAGCGGAAAGACGGCAATGAGAAAGGTTAGGATAACGAATGAAAACGTCATGGACGCAGGAAAAGAGGAAACATTAGAAGAGATTATAAATCTGAAAAAGAAGCGACATATACGCTGCGACTCCAAGTGTATAATAAGTAGTTTGTTTTTGTAATTATTAAGTCTTAGTAAATCAATGGGCAATGTAATAATTTGGATACATGTACTCGCTCACTAATTCCACAGACTGTTCATATTGTAATGTCATTGGGAAGAGCATAGATGAAAAAAAAGTCTCGCTGAGATTGTGTGTGGTGGCCGCTGAGGTGGTACAAAAGCGCGGAGTGTATCACTAAATGCTTCGGCATTAACGTATCTTGGTTTATTAAATATTTCTAGTTGTTGGAATGTATGTATGCTTTTGTTATTTAACATCAAATCAACCAACTGACAGACTGGCTATATGTAGCACAACCTGCCAGAATTAGAAAAAGCGTAGGTAGGTTATGTCTGGCTTACCCAGCCAAGAGAAAACGGCAATAGCCAGATTATAGTGTGAAAAGGAAGATAAAGGAAACGGTAACCAGAGAAATATCAAGGGATACGTCACTGAAAGAGGTGGAGTAGGTGTATAGCAAAGAGCAGAGAACCGCACAAAAGTGGTAACAGATTTTTTCATTCAAAAAAATGTTACATTTATATTACACGAAATACAGTATTATTCAATAGAAATATAACTACCATAAGTTAGGTATATGCATAAATATGTAAATTAGGTTTTATAATTGATCATCGGGCTACGTGGTGCTATTTTTTTAAAAAGACTCCATACTTTTCTTTATATTTTGTTGATATTTTCATGGTCCACATCTTGATTTTTACTGTGGACAAGAAATCTTTTAATTTCTTCGTCTTATTCTGTATGATGTAGAACAAGGTTTGGCCTAGTATCCAAATACACGCGTTATGTTTTTCCCGCGGGACTGTCTTGATACCTGGTCGTAATTATAAGCTGATGGTTCTATTCATCGGTAAAAGGGATGCCATAGCTTGCTTTGTCCACATCCATATTTGGTATACATCACCTCACCGAAAAAGATGTAGAAGTGAGTCGATATTTCCTCAAAATTCACATCTATCGGTTGCTTTGAAGTGCATTCGGAATTTCTCATTTGTTGCAATTGTCTCATTAACCACTTCATACCATTGAGTTTTGGTGGATATAGGCAGCTAAAGGAAAATGAAGAGCTTTGTGTTGAAAACAGTACCGCTAGGTAGCTACCTAAATACTGTCACTGATGATGATTTTTTGATGCGATATTTCCGAAAGCAGAGCTATGAAAAAAAATATTGGTGGCTGGGTAGCGATTCGAAGCAGCGCCTTACAGAATGTCATATCTAATTCGATTCCATAACACAATGTCTGTAGGATTCATTGACTCCTTTTCAGCAGTCTATCGCAAAGTCTCCTTTAGTCCTCTGATGTAAGCTGAAAATCCCTTCTGGAGTCCCATACAATGAGCTCGGGATATGAGTTCTTATTTGAAGGAAACGATGCATAATGGCCTCATGTGCTCCAGCAACGTACTACCTAGAGTGGTTCGATAGCGATAATACTCGAACCTGCTATTCGGGAAGACGCAATACGGGTTCGAATTCCCGTACGGCCATCCATATTTCGGTTTTCCATGGTTTTCCTAAATCACTTCAGGCGAATGCCGAAATGGTTCATTGAATGGGACATGGCAGAATTCCTTTCCGTTCTAGTCTCCCATCCTTTCATGACACTAATGAGTTGGACGTCAACGGGTCGATTAAAAAAATCATTGTAATTTCGTTCATATCTTTTGAGCTTTCCTTTTATGAGTGGTTACAGGCTTCAAGATTAATGCGTAAAGGGCGGATCAATAAAATCAAATATTATTTATGGTGTTTGTGGATTAGAAAAAGGTTTTGATAATGTTAGGTGGAACAGTATCTTCAAAATTTTAGAAAGTTAGGTGTAAAATATCGATATATAAGAATACAATCTATATAAAAATAAAGGGACTGTAATAAAAGTAGAGCATCATGAAAGACATGCATCAGTAAAAAAGGGTGTGGTACGAGGGTTTTAGTAATTCCCATTAATATTTAACTTTTAGGTAGAGGAAGCAATAAAAGAAGTGAAGGAAAAATTTGAATGTGGCATAGGGTAAGTGTTCAAGGAGAAAAAATCAGTATGCTACGCTTTACTGATGACATTGTCTTGTTACCAGAACAGGTTGAGGATATTGAGAAGCTACTGAATGTTATGAACAATATACTGATGGAAAATTTTGGAATAAATATAAACCAAAGCAAGACAAAGGTGATGAAATGTATCAGAAATGTTAATTGTAGATTAAATATCATAATAGGATCGAATGCAATAGAAGAAGTAAATGACTTCTGCTACATGGGAAGCAAAATGAAAACTGATGGGCAAAACAGGAATAATTATAAAAGATGAATAGCACTAGAAAAAAGAGCCATCATGAAAAGGAAAATTCTTTTACTTTCAAATATTGATTTAGGAGACAGAACTTTTTTAAACTATGTGAAACTTTATGATATGAAGCACGGACATCCAGACATACCAGAAAGGAGGAAAATTAAAGCATTTTGAACGTGGTGCTATAGAAGGATGCTGATAATTAAGTAGACAGATTAAATACAAAATGAACGTGTTTGTGGAAAAAATTTACAGAACGAAAGGCCTAGGCCGAACTGATTTTTGCGGTGTGGAAATGCTGTTATGTCAGTTTCTATATCTAACTTTCGGAAGTGTTTCGCCCCTCGTCGAGGTATCTTCTTTTTTATGGTCACAACCAAACCTCAAAACAGAAATGTGAATAAAAAAGTGTACGCTGAAGATACCTCGACTAGAGGCTAAACGCTTCAGAAAATAAATAATATCAGCCACAGTTGCATTGACGTACTCATTAAATAATATTTAATTTTTTAGCTTTTAAATAGTTCGTAATTAGTGAGTGAATTATACAGCATAGCTGTGGAAAAATTCTTGTCCTTTGTAATAAAAATGTAGACTGATATTAAACGTGTCGGTCTTCATGAAGAAGTAACAAAAATCACTTGGGAAATTGAACAAAAAATCTCGAAATCGAGTTACTTATTGTGTACAAATTTCGAGTACATTGACGTAACAGCTCTCTCTTTACTACAATTCGATAATTACGTTGTAAGTGCTCTTGTACGTAATGTACTTGGTCTCTTGACTCCAGAAAATGTCACATACAACATACCTTCAAGATCGCAAAAAGAGGATAACTTCTTTTAAACATTCATGCGGAAATATTTCTTGGAATAATACCAACTATGGATCGATGTCTGTTAGTCTATTTCAGAGGTGGCCAACCCGCGCCCCGTGGGCCGCATGCAGCCCGCCTTGAATATTTTAGCGGCCCGCGAGATTCATCACACTTTTACAAAATATATTTATTTTAAAATAGCTAAAGTAGTGAAAACCAATGTATTAAAAATTTTATTTGTGCATTCACATTTTCAAAATTTATTTTATTTATATTTATATATTTTATATATAATTTATAGTGTTATAAATTTCTTTGGAATGTGCGTTTAGCATCATTATTGTTATACAGGGCGTTCGCCGGGAAACGCAACCCACTGTTAGCGCTACAAGGAAGAAACTGCTCCCGGCGAGCGAGCGCTCAGTTTCCGGCATTGTTCGACCGTCGGCCGCGGACTATTTCATAATAATTACGCTTCATAAACTTCATAAACTTGTGTGCTAAGCATTTAAATGTGACGTAATTCATTAGCTTACCTTATAAAAGATGCTGGAAGTGTTGACCCTCTTGTGTAATGCACATTTCACATCTTCTGAACATATTTCGAGACACACGCTGCCCTAACTGACTTAATGATTTTTTGGGTGACTGTTCTAGTCGAAAAGCGATATCGTCAATTTTCTCCTCTGTGAGAATACGGTTGACCGACAGTCTCTTTTCGTTAAAAAATGAACCCATTTCTCTTACTTTTTTTAACCAGACGCAGAATTGTTGATTTAGCTGGCAGTAAAGCGCCAGGAAATTCGCGACGAAATTTACTGCGACACTGTTTAAACGACTTCTTCTTCACATATGTATCGTAGAGAAATATTCTTTGTTGCAAACTGTAACGTACCATAATTTTACTCACACTCAAACACGGTACAGATTAATAAGAGTATGAAGCCCCAAACCAGCCAAACCGCAAAGAAACGTTTATTCACAACACTGATCAATAAGAGACTGAAGTCACAAACTATCTACAATGCAAAGAAACCGTTCTTAAAAATGTAAGGGTCACTGCACTGCACTGTTGGGGCAGCGGAGGTGTTAAACAGTGCGGTGATTCACGGTGCCGTGTGGCGGAAACTGCTGGCACGACTGACCGAGCAAGTTGCCGACGGCAACAGACTGGGAGGGTTGCGTTTTCAGGCGAACGCCCTGTATTATATATGTTTAATTGTAATAATTATAGTAAACACAACAATAATAACTCATTATTTCTCAATTTTTCATTCCAAAAAAATGTCTATAGTGGGTCTAAATCTAATATAGGGATATATAATTTTATGTGCGGCCCGCGGAGTTATGACGCATTTCCAAAGTCGCCCGCAAGATGATTTGGGTTGGCCACCCCTGATCTACATGCTTATATAGATAGATCTTACCAAGACTACTTGAAACCGTTGACAATAATTGCGGAACAGACACATGATGTCCATATATAATTGCGACAGCCCGTTTTCGACTCCTGAAACAACCCTCACTTTTTACAGTGGTTACCGTGCAGCCACTCTGATTTCCCTGTGAGTAACGCGACCTCGTGGCCCACTAAGGAGCTGAAGTGGGCAGTTCAGAGGCGTCCTCAAGAGTATCGAGTAGTGAGTGGCTTGTTGAACGCACGCCCGAGTGCCCCACGATCGATAGCGCTGCGCGAGTTGGGAAAACAGCGCCCACTGCCGGCACGGCGGTTCCGACTGCTCCGCCAGCCGCCACTATTGTGACGCTCAAACAGGGAAGTTAGCTCTCGTTTACATTCTCAGTTACCAAGCGGCGCGGCGTAGTGATGAAGTTGTCTAGGTTGCAGTGAGTTTTGAGCTGAAACTATAATGTCTCTCTCCGTCCTTGGCAAAGCTTCTCGTAGCGAATTAGGACATTGATCGTTGTCCTGTTTTAGATACAGGTTTCCTGTAGACGACTAACTTGTCCCATTTGGTAGGGAGAAAAAAATCAGAAACAGAATTTGTTATAAAAGGCAACGCGAAAACAAGCATTTGTCGATAAAATTATTACTGTAGACACGTCTGTAGATTTAATTTAATTTTAGGGGAATTTTAAGTTTCTTTTTTATATTTTACTGTTATATTTTAGAATAGTTAACGTTGAAACGTTCTCTAACATCCTTTCCTCATATATATTTTACTACTGTAAGTACACCTGATTAGCTATTAAAACTTCAGAAGAAAAGGTGCATGTAGAATATATCTTTTTTTTTAGTTTTTTATTTCAATATTTCTTTTTTAAAAGAGAGAGAGAGAGAGATAAAGAAAAAAAAGAAAAAATATGATTCAGAAAGTATGTGCACAGGAGCGATGAGATATCATACCAGCAACATTTAATATTACCGTCAAATTAAATTCACTCATGGAAACAAAGAATTTGCATATTACAATCAATCGACCATGAAAACGGCAAAGCGAAAAACTTGAATTTTAAACAAATCTAATTAACATTTCTATTTAAGTTAGAAGAAACTTTCCCGTGGAAGCTCCGGGAAAAAAATTCATCGTTTGTGAAAAGCGGTTTGCATAGTAATTAGTTGTATGTCACGAAATTGATTTTTAAGGTGAAAACTGTTGGAGTAATCATGTATTAAAACGTGTTATTCTGTAATGATTTTTAAATACAATATTTCTCATACATTAAATCATTAGTTAGATCATATAATTCCCAGTAAGATATAGAGCTTCCATGAACCAATAAATACTATTGAAATTAGTGTTAGTGATATCCGAGTGCAAACACCGATCTTTAAAACACAAAATAATTTAAAATAATTGAATACGTCGATGACTGTTATACACTTGGCTATACACAACTTCTTTTTTTTTTTTTAAAAAAAAAAAAGAGAATCGTTCCTATTATCTTTTAAGCTGTAGATATGTAGTATGTAATACATCTCCGATATTACTGCTGCCGTGTGTTCATTGACAAACCAACATATATATTTTTTTAATGGCATACAAAGACACACTTGTAAGGGGGCAGTTCATATGTCAGCCCTCTGTGGTTCTTTTATGGACGAATATTAAAATCGGCATTCGTCGTTGGATTACGTTTCTCCCAATATCCTTTCTGGCCAGCAATGCCAGCCATAAAGATTTAATTTTTATCCCAGAAAAATATTATGGCTCTTTTTCCTCTGCAATATGCTACTCCCCTGACGTCCGTATATTATGGGATCCCTCCCTGGCAATAATACGTTCACCTTGTGAAGGGACTCTCGGGCGCTTTTGATGGCGTCCTCCGTTTGATTTTTACGCTCTTCGGGATGAACCGTGCGACTGCCATAAAAGCCGCGCAGAAACGCCAGGCAAACGTCCCATCCCTCGTAGCCTCTCAGGCGCGAGATCGACAAACATTCTACTCCCACCATCCGGCAAAACTGGCTGCTCGCAACTGCTTTAATATTAATGCCAGAAATCGTCAGTTATAAACGATACGTGCAATATATCGACCGTAAAAAGAGCATACGGCTGTATAACGCAAGATGTTTTCTTTCTTATGCAAGTATTTTTGTAATAGTTCGTGGCCTGGTTAATAAAATTGCTAACATTTCTTCAGAATGCCACCAGTAACTTTATAGTGAATTAACGGATGCTAGTGGAGTGAAAAAGCTTCAAGAACGGTTCCCATAACGTCTTACTTTCTGTGAACCATGTGTCTAAGCGTCTCTGAAAGTAAAGTCAGATGCACGTCATTAGTGATAGGTAAGGATCTCAGACAAGGAATGGGAAGAAATTCATCCAGGGCCTTTCGAAGGAAGAATCCTGGCCTTCACCTGGGGTGATTTGGAGAAACCATGGAAAACACAAATCTCGATACCTGGACGAGTATTCGAAGTCGCGTCCTCCCATATGCGAGGCCAAAGTGTTACAGCTCACCCACCACGTTCGGGTAATCCGCTTTGAGGCGGGCTGCGAGAGGAAGTATAGAAGCTTTGTATTTTACAGTCCAAGCTGGAATTCGGCCAAATCTTCAGCTTTATGGTGAAGAACCGACAACTCATAAGCTGACTCACTGGATACAGGTAGGATGGGAGGATGGTGGGCTTCTGATATAAAATTTCCATTCTGCACAAATAGGATTTGAGAGGTTTTAGTGAGGCTTCTTTTCTTGTTACCTACGTCATGTTGTTTCCCATGAATAGGATGCAGCTTTCCTTCATAAAAAATACGAAAATAGATTTCTGTGACAAAGGCTGCATCAAAGATCGAAATATCCGAGGGATCGCTGTGGAGCAGTTCAGTTTCCTAATTTGTAGCTCTGCGTAATGTGGGATTAGCGCCTTATACTGCTTAATGCAACTGAAATTTGGCGCAACTTCACAGTCAGTTTTTACGAGGAGGGAAAGGAAAACGGTGTTTTTTATACGTGACGCTCCGTGAGATAACAACTACAAGCCTCGATAACAGGCGAGCATTCCGAGATCAGTTCATGCACCATACAGCAAATCTAATGCTCATGTGAAGAAGAAGAAAATCTTTCTGATGTGGTTGCATATAAATCTCTCCATTAAAAACTAACCGTCCAACAATTTTCGACTCTATTTGTCACTCCACCATTATGCACCGGTACTTCTAGCTTTCTTAGTTTTTCATGATATCCTTAAGATCGATTTCAATTTTTTTTAGTCTGCTCATTTCTAATCGTGTGGTTGAGCTCGTTCTCCGATTTACACCCACCCATTTCTGAATCATTGTCCCTAATGGTCACTCTAAACCAGTTACTTAAAGTATCTGCCCTTTTCAATTCCTCAGTACCTTCTTCTCCATCCTTATCTATAACTGTCTCAACATCCTCCCTTCACCTGAGTTTTCTAACCTAGAAATAGAAATTTCTAATTGCATCAGTCAGTGGTCCCCCTGCACCGATAATACTCTTCATTAACCCATCTTTAGTCAATTTCTTTGCTATTATTAATTCATTGTTAAGTTGTTTCAAATACCCCCTACTACCCTCAGCTTTTTTTAACTCATGTTCTCTGCTTACCAACCTCTTTAGCCACCTCACCTCCCTAATATAGCATGTAGGTTCTGTACTTCTCTTTATTTTCTGTTTTAGAATAAATATTCATACGTGACTTCGCACAAATTAAGATATACTCTAACCCGACATTTAGTCTCATTCATGAATGCACTGCAAAACTGTGCACTTATTTATTCCTCCCCTAACAGTTGGCTCTTTTTAACTTTTCCCTTGTTCCTCCACAAAATGCCATTTTTCAGAGTATCCGTAGCAGACCCATCGCGATACCAGTTGGGAAAATTTTAATTCGTGTTCCGCTACTGTGCTGTTCACTTTGCAAACCCCTCATGCAGATGGATAACCTCTGTAATTGATTCCTTGAGTACCTTCAGAACCCCTGTTGTATGCAAAAGTGAATTAAGGAAGGTACAGCCATCCTTCAATTAGAAATCAAGCGCAGAGTCAGCTGTCTTACCCAATGAATAAAAATGAAACTTCAGCATAAACTAATTAATCCATCAACGTATTTGTAAAAACCACAAAAAAACTTCTTACTGTTACGCGGAAACCGATAATGTGTAGTAAAATATACTCTCTTTTGCTCAAATAGCAGGGTGTAATTTACTGAAGCTTGTCCACTATTAAATTCTGTAACAGTTTTGATGAAAATTGATTCAATCTTCCACAATCGAACTAGAGGCTGGAACAAAGGATAGTGAATATTACACGCCATTCTACTTGAGTGATCCTCTTATGTGAATTTGAGTAAATTATAATCGATATATCGCTCATCTGAAAAAATTGAAGAGGTACACCTATGAAATTAGTTACCACCCTTGGCATTCATGACCTCAAAATAAAACTTACAGCGGGAAGGTATCGAATCAATATAGAAATGTCTTTCATGGTTAATTAGTAATACTGCATTTACATCTGGATTGTGATCATACATCTACACTCGTTGGAGGGTGTTTAATGTTTTATCTAATTTCAAACCACAATAGAAGGTAATTACTTAACCTTCTTGTGATGAAGATGAACTCATAACAATAATGATCCAAATGTCGTAAAAACATCACGTTCATTGAAAAGTACGTCATGAGTCTTTTATTTATTCTTTGGAGACTTTTTAAACTTCATTTTTGAACTGTCAGAACCATTATGAGACTTAATGTAATAATCACATGTATTCTTCTTATTCTCTTCTTTCTCGGGCAATAATACTAACAATATCTAATATAGAGCTCAAAGAAAAGGTACCAATGAAATGAAAAATACCTATTCTTTCAATAAATTAACATAATTCCTTTATTTTCTGTAATAGAATGATGATACAAATGTTTATAAAAGGTAGCCGTTGCAAATAATGTAACATGGTGGTACGATATTAAAAAGTAAATTTAACGTATTAATTAGTCGACATGGAGATGAAACGTAGATATTAGAAGAAAGCAAAAGAAACTGAAGTAAAAAGTTCCAATAATTTAAAAAACATCGAAACATAATCACGTCTAAATTTGATAATAGTGTATAAAGTACTGAAATTCACATAAACCGATTGCTTTTTACAAGGGTTGTCGTTTTTAAAGGAATCTGAATTTATAAATATATCAAATTCTAGCTTCCATTAAGTCAAGCTGAATTCCGCTAATTGTTGCTGTTTTTATTCTTAAACATTAGTTTCAGTAGTGTCACAAAAATCTTTTTCATTTCTGTATATATATTTAAGAAATTTTATGAAAACCAAGGAAGTAAACAAATTTTCTTAATAACCTAACTACCCAAATGTCACCACCTGTAGACCCCTGAACTTTGCACATAAATACGAGTCACTGCAAGCATGATATTTAAGGTTTAAGTTACAGTATTCTTAAAATATATCAAGGAACGGTTTCAACAGTAGTCAAATGCTATTCAGAGTGCTTCAAAACATGAAGATGTGTTTGGAGTATGCAATTGAAATAATACACGATTAGATATTTCCGTCCCTATTCTAGCATTTTCGACAACTGAAGTCAAATGAGGTCATCTCCTGAAGTTGCCAGAAATCTTGTTCCACGCACAGCGTCCATTTTGGAAAAATTCTCGTGCAGTTACGTTTTCATCATCATGCTTTGGCTCTGTTGATATTGTTGTACCCGTAATGTTGTTTGGAAACCACATGCAGGTAAGCAAACAAACAAAAAAGTTTTATTGACCGAAACGACGTTGCACCAGTATAACAAAGCGTTTATGGATTGCACTTTCCCGTGAGACCACATCATTAGCGTAGAACCCTTTCAATTTGTCCTTTCAGGTATTAAACACAGGTAGAGGTTACGTCCAAAAATATTGACGTCGCTTCTATACAGTTAGGCTAATATTAGTCAGTTTGAACAGTAAATGCTAATGTTTATCCATTCGTCGGCCTAATGATATGATCCTGTCCATCAGCCCTAATTATCAAACACTGAAATAGTGAACGACGAGAAATTCATACTAAATTTTTGTTTTGCTTTTCTGAAATTTTCCACTGTAGTTTTATGTAAATGAAGATTAATAAATATTAATGTAGGTGTGCTTCTGTAAACCCTAGAAGCATAAATCTCTACTCGTACAAAAGTTTCTTTCCTACACTGAAATAGTCAAAAAGAAGAACATTCATATAAGTGAACGTCCAAATGTAGTTCATCCTCTATAGAAATTAGAATACAACACAAGAGCGAGAAAGTCACAAAGAGCTGAAAAAAAATTAAAAAAAAATACTGCAGAAGAATTCAAACAAAGTAAAATTACGCAATAAAAATATAATCTGTCAATTTTTATTTGAAAAAAGTAAAACAATGATTTTACACTCTGGTTTTTGTCAGATGTTCAATAATATGCTGCAGATGTCACGCTTAATTTTGGATAGGGGAAAAAAGGTAAGTTTTATAAAAAGTACGGATAAAATCCTTCTATTACGTTCAAAACGTGAGAGGTATAGATGCCCACAATAAAATAATTGTTCATGGTCTACATTATAGAATTCCGTTTGAAAGCAGAGGGAAATAATACAGTTTATAACATTTATCAAGTGCCATTAAAAGTAGGTAATTGATATGCAGGTATCACGAATTAGCAAAGATAACGGATATTTCATATTTATCGATAGTTTTTCACTAGTATTCCTTTTCGTTTAATGCACTGTGTAATGTTGCTCATCTTTTGTTAATCCATATAACCATTTACTCCAATAGATGCTAAATCGGTAGGTTAGAGGCTAGAGTACTGTGGGTGTAACTGTTGTGTAAAGCCCGTGGCGTCTATAATTAGTTGGAAACAATATGTACAGAAGAAACCGAAACCATTGGATGATTCATAATAACATTTGAGCTAGCTGTATGACATGTTATACATCGTGTGGATGATCCATGATGTTAACAACTGAATAGCTAGTCTAGACTAAGAAAGCACTAAGAATCCCTTGCTTATCTTGTAACTCTGAGACCTACAGAAAAATATTGCATGGTATCATATTATTTAAAAAGATAAAAAAAATTAACTTGAAAGTAAATTATTATTGATTGGTACTGGTAAAATAACAGTAAAAATATATATAAAGAGTACTTTTTCCTTTTGGAAAATATTACTAATTTATGCTCACGTTCATGAAAAGCATGAAGAGATACTGTTTGATCTACAGTACTCATTATTGTTTCTTACGAATTTCTCTTTGAATAATAAATTATCTCAATATTGATCACTTTACTTAAAAGCATAATTCATTTAGTTGTGAATTATAGAATAATGAGAGGACATAAATTCTACGCTAAGAATGTCTTTAAGACCAATCGCCGGCAACGAACAGAACATGTTTCATATCGATCTCGGGAACTATATCTGGAGAGATTCAATGTCAAACAATTTAAACTCACGTAGCGAATTTCGAGGAAGACTGAATCTAAATTCCGCTATTTTTTGTAAATGATAAGTATATTAAAAATATTATGTTTATTGTGTAGCCTATAACTAACTGATGCATACAAGTGGCATTGTAATATTCGAACTGACGCTGATGACATTGAACAAGCAATGCTGTGTGTGACTCACAGAATTCGCCAGGTGAGCCAGACGTTCAGTGGTTACCTGGCCTCACCAGAAGGTCGCAGTTCTACTGCGACAGAAAGGCGTTTACTGGTCGGCGAAGCCAATCCGAGTGGGAAGTCGACGTGTAGCCTCATTCCATTCAACCATAGCTGGCAAAAAATGGCACCAATGATTATTTACGCCAGTGGTTCGAAAGCTTCCATCGGGTTCCATAAATAATAATAATAAATTTTTTGGAAGAAACAATGAGACACGAGCAAATTTAGTATCGAAAGTATTCGTAATGGTTTTAGGGGTACAGGAAAAGTGAATGTACAATAAGCCATTAAAACCATTCATGATTTGTCTTTATGGTTTTGTACGTAAAACGTATAACATGAACTGTTCTAATGTAATCAAACCTTGACTTTCTCCATTTCGTGGTACTAACACTGATCTTCGTCAACACGGGCAGTCTATAAAATAAACTTGAAACTGTAAAGAAAATAACTGAAGAAGACAATACAAAATTTAAGGTGCTCTGTGACCTGATTGCTAATATATCTTTTCCTTTCATTGCACTGAAACAAAAATATTATATTTGCGAAACAAATGTTATATGCGCTTACTTACAACGTGGTAATGTTGAGAAAATGTAAGTCCTGAAATTTAACTGTAATGGAAGTTTAACATTTAGTCACCTACCTTAGAGAAAAGTAAAATTCAAAACAAATATTTCATCAGAGACTGGAGTTAGAAAAAAAAAAAAAAAAGAGAAGCTTCTATGAACAAGACAGTAAAAAATTCAGTCTGCATTGACGTGCGAATCTTATAATTTTCATATGGCGTAAACTTTGTAGTTAAATATTGACGTGCGAATCTTATAATTTTCATATGGCGTAAACTTTGTAGTTAAATATTGACGTGCGAATCCTATAATTTTCATATGGCGTAAACTTTGTAGTTAAATATGGTCCAGTAGAACAAGAAATCTGTTTATTTTTATTCATGTAGCGCTGTTAATTACATCTCTTAAGTATTCGTTAGTACTAAGTTCTAAGTGTATCTAAAACAAAAGTAAATAAATAAATTGAGCTAACATTGTGTTAAATTAGGAAGGAAAGCTCAAAATGTCAAAACTTTGTTATAAATTGCCACTCATGTTGAACTGTCATTTCACAAAGGTATTACATAGGTATATGAACAGACAGCGTTACTTTCATAAAGAAAAACATTCCTACACACTGGAAATAACAGGCACGGAAGTAGCTTTAAAATCTTAAAATTCGTTGTAATCAAATGGAATACAAATTTTGTAACATTACTTTTTCCTAACTAAGTTATAAGAACAAAATAAAATAATACTGCTGTACGGAGCGTGACTTCCGCATCTGTGTCATGAATCTAGCTAGATAACTTCAAATTCAGTTCAATGCTTCAAGGCTGTAAATACACCATATGAAAGATGATGAAGGTACATAGCAGAGTTTGATTATTCTATAATAAATTCATTATTATTGACAGATGCTTCTCATATTGACTAATTGGTATGCAACGCACCAACAAGCCTAATAACAGAACTAATATTTGCACTCATTTTATGTTTTGAAAGACTTTATACGATAGCATAATTACAATAGTGTTACTGTAATTGCATTGCACTAACAAGAATAATTTTTTTTTCAGGTATGTTCCAGGGAGAATGATGCTAACCTCCTAAAGAAACGCGTCGGCTGAAGGTATTTACTTTTAAGATTAGATGTAAATTTCATGATTCACCAACAGATTCAAGTACATTCAGGTGAAAAACTGCCATCACTTTCCAAAAAAGTTTATTTTTTTCTATTTGTGAGAATTTGCAAGAAACTATTTTAAGACAAAGATAAATTTACAAGCGTTCTTGTCGGAAAATTGTTTGTGGCTGCTGTCTGTTTTATAAAGACATAATGTGCTAGAATTGAGTGGTACTTTAACCTGAAATGTAAAAATTCAAATGTGTAAAGTATTACATTCACATTACCGTAAGATCTCATACCAATTATTATTGAGATTATTGATTTTCATTGGCTTAAATACTTGTGCTTTGAGAATGTATTATACATATTCGCACTGGATAAGGAAAGACGGAAATTCAGCGTTCAGCTTTATTTCTTAACAATAGGTAAGTAGTGTAATCTGGAAACACATAAAGAGGAAGAGCAAATTTTGCAGGGGAATATTGTATAATCATTTAAATCCACTTGTTTAAGGATTTTTAAATTATTACAAGAACTATTTGCTCCTTTGGAAACACATTCTACATTGAATCTTTAAGTGTCCTTAACATCATACTACTTTGGAATTATAAAGCGAAATTTTCTGGAAATAACCTTTCAGGCTGCGTGCCTGCTATAGATTCTTCACGGTTCGATATATCCATTGATCGGAAACAGTTTTACCACACTGAATATTGTATGCAGTATTCATAAGAGTTTCCGGTGAAGTGTGACCAGTTCCGAATGTTTGAAATGATTGAGCAATCGTATTTACAGAGCAGTTTTACTGCTGGAAGGAAATATTCACGAGAAGTCTTCTTCTTGAATATTGATAAAGATTAAAAATTTAGACACGCAAATCTTCGCTCTTAAGTTTAGCGATTACTTATTTTACATTTTTAATAAGAAAAAAAAATATTACGGGGAAGTGGACGTGGCGTGAAACACAAAACTACTGCTTCACAAAAAGAGATAATTCAGTCATGCTTCTTAGTTTGCTAACTTGATATTATGTTGGGTGAAAGAGCAAAAATATATTTAGTTTACACTAACCATCATACATTTAATGTATTTTCAAGATATTATTTTTCACACCTCCCAGCTGAAGCCTAGGAGGCGGGTTGCTGGATGATGAACTATATATATACACAAGGTGTTACAAAAAGGTACGGCCAAACTTTCAGGAAACATTCCTCACACACAAACAAAGAAAATATGTTATGTGGACATGTGTCCGGAAACGCTTACTTTCCATGTTAGAGCTCATTTTATTACTTCTCTTCAAATCACATTAAACATGGAATGGAAACACACAGCAACAGAACGTACCAGCGTGACTTCAAATACTTTGTTACAGGAAATGTTCAAAACGTCCTCCGTTAGCGAGGATACATGCATCCACCCTCCGTCGCATGGAATCCCTGATGCGCTGATGCAGCCCTGGAGAATGGCGTATTGTATCACAGCCGTCCACAATATGAGCTCTAACATGGAAAGTAAGCGTTTCCGGACACATGTCCACATAACATATTTTCTTTGTTTGTGTGTGAGGAATGTTTCCTGAAAGTTTGGCCGTACCTTTTTGTAACACCTTGTATATATTTTTATTGATCTGTTCTACCTATTGTGACAATTACATCACTAAACGAATGCTGATATTTAGAGATTCCATTCATAGTACGGGTAGTCTGAATTCATTATTGCTATTGTATGAACACCACTTTCAGCTCTCTTGTTTGGGTTAACTTGATAAAATTATTGATTCATGTTTGACGTATATTTTATACGGCCTCAATATTTATTTATTTTCTATGGAAATAGCAAAGATTTAAGAAGCAAGTTTTACATCAAACACATAATTATGTTTAAACATTAGCAAATCTGTGAGAACTATACATTTTAAGTTATACTAGCTTTGCCCGGCATGCGTTGCAATGCCACTTTTTCTTTCTTAATTGGGCATACATATACAAAACATACAGATTTACATGTACTAAATAAATGAACGACAATGATATTACTGCTTTACATTAAAATTGAAAAAAATTATTCTAGTTCATAGGGATATACAATATTTTTGGTTTCCCGTCTTCTGCAAAATCGTTACTTGGCGGTTGGATATTAAAGTACTGAAGTTTTATACCTTTTGTAGTAAACATTCTCCTTCACCATCCAAATTTTAGATTTCCGTACTAATTCAAAAAAAATAATAACTTCTTGTGTAAATTAGTCTTAAGAGGGCTGAAGGAAAAGAACGGGTGCAGTTTAGTAAACTAAATGTAAACATCATTTTTCACTTATTTTAAATGATACGTGCGCAAAATTGTTCCAAGATCGGATAAAAACTGTTTTAAATTTCAAGTTATATTTTCTTGTACAGCAATTATTCGATCGAAATCAGTCCAACGTCCTATGGCATGAAATGTTAATTAAGGAGACGGGGGAAAGAAGAAGAGGAGTAAAATTTTTGTGAACTAACCATACACAGTATATTTTATTTGTTTTAAAGTAAATGTACACAAAGTGCTATCAAAATCGGATAAAAACTATGCGTTTATAGGAAGAATACTGAGAAAAATGAAGGGGGTGGTGTAAAGGTTGAGAAGGTTGGGTTTTGCAAAACAAATGTAGACTATTCTTCAGTTTGTTTAAAATTATACTTGTGCCAAGTTCCATCTAAATCGGACAAAGACGATGGGTTTGTATAAAGATCATTGAGTGGTGTGTAGGGGGAGAGGGGGTGGCATTTTTTTTGGAGGGGGGTCCGAAACCCTCCCAGGTGCCCACACAATAACTTCCCAAAGTTTCAACGCAATCGGATGAATGGTATGGAAACGCATATTAGACGAGCGAGCAAACAAACATTCATTTTTATATCATAGAATATAGAAGAATATGACAGGCTTGTGTTACAAATTTAAAGATGTAAAATTTTTATAAAATAACTTTTCAATTAATTTACTGAGAAATACTGCCTGATTCTCGGATGTGGGCCTTGGAATTGCCTACACTGATTTGATTAATTAAAATTAGCATCCCTTAAAAACGTATACAGTAAGGTGGATACATTACGGTGGACATGTTACCTGGAAACTGCTAATGTCCTCCGCTTCCTGGCGCAGAGAAGTTAATCAAGCCTTGGAGCAGAAGGGAGGTGAGCTTCGCTGTCTGTCGGACAGCCTGGGCATTTACAAGGCGGTCGTCATGGAGACGACAGCTGCTCGCACGGAATTTCACTTTATAATTGGGCGGTTGTCTGCTATTGTGGAACCGGAGAAATATAAATTTAATTAGGATTTCTCTGAAACCGCCGACTCAAATAACGCTATTTTTCCGAATATTCTTGCTCGCGAGTAACGTCTTGTAAAGTTTTGTGCCCTGACAGCTAATTAAATGCCCCGATATTGTCAACCTGCCACTAATAAGAGACAGTATTTTCAGCGTCCGTCTTACGAGACAGCATACTTAAGTGTTGGCTAGGGCTCAACATTATTTATTTTTTGTTCGGACGACCGCTGAGACAGTTTCCCAAGCTGACTGGTATATTTTCTTTTTTTGTCAATAAATCAATCGCTTATTATTCAGTGTTAAATATGTCTACTCTATCCTAATATAAAAAGTAAAAACAGTAAAAGATTAAATATATAATCTTATTTATTACAAATCATATTTATTTTTAATAAGTATTAGTATATATTCTCAAGAAACTAAATATACTTGAAATTTTCACCATTTCATTTCAAAATTGTTTGGTATTCTCATGTCCAACTTTGAAGAAAAGAATATTTTTTATACGGAAACTCCCATGTCCGTGCAAATGAAGACCTCACAGCAATAAAGAAAATTGTTTAACTGTACAGTGCATTCAAAACACTAGCTTCAAAGTGTTAACGGAAAAAAAAGTATGAGAACGAAGATCTTATTAGTAAATTCACGACTTCGTTCAAGTTTTCAAGATTTTATATATTTTCATTACTTAATTGATGAAGTCGCATTATTATCATTCAAAAATTAATTAGGTAGAATAATTCTCTTTTATGAAATTTAGTTCATTTTCATGATGGGAATAATTTTAATGACCCTTATTAATCACGAGGGGCGTATTTAATGTTTTACAATTCTTATTTATTTCTTATTTTCTGAATGTATATTGTCAAAACAAAGATGTTTTTAAGAACCTAGAAATTTATGGAATGAAACTAAAAAACATTACAGAAAGAATTCTTATCTCGCTATCTATAAACAGTTTCCGAGAATTGTTTTCTGATTTAAATTTTATAAGAAGAACAGAATCATAATTGCTATAACACATCAATCATTGTTAATTTTACAAGAAATGTGTTGCTCACATGTAAAAGTCTGAATCAATCCGCATTTGATTCGTGGTAAGCTAATACTGTTTACTGCAAATTATTGAAGTCTAATGGAAAACACTCAGTGAATTAGTACATCACAACACCACAAAAATCTCATGCTCAGTATATAAACGTACTATTCACAAATTTCAATTGAAAACGCAGAAAAAGCAATTAGCAATTGTACTCTAATATTCTAGCGTCTCACTCACAAAGATGATTTCCTAATTTACTGTGAGAGTTAGTTGAGATTTATTGATTCGCGTAAATAGTAAGTTTGACTGGTCTCGTGCCAATGTGAATAGAAGCCTGTCTGTGTGAAGCTGCGGTCGACCTCTCAGCAGCCCGCGCTGTCCAAGTGGTCGGGCCGCGTCCAGTAAGCTGATTAACACTACAACTACGAGCACCGGGAACGCTCACTCGCGACTCCTCAAGATCTCTCCAACCCGGTGCCAACTTCTTGCCAAGGCTCGGGATTAGAACGTGAGCGGCCTCACCCGAGAACCCAACGTCTTACCGGAGTTGCGCTGAAAAGGCTTAACAAAACTTGTCCCTTGTAGGTCAAAGGGAACTTCTCAACATTTCGCCAAACTTCACAGACTCTAGAAGGCACTCTGACCGAAACCGGTTCGAATTTTCGTGTCTTACAACTCAACCCCTATGTGCAGAAAGGGAACGCCACGAAATTTTGCTCTCGTACCCGTGTCAATTGCACATTGAGAATGAGCAGCACACAAAACACAAATGTACGTACAATAGTATCGGTTGTTCCTTTGGCTTCAAGATTCACACACAAACTTATCATTCTGACGTCATCAGGCAGCAGTAAGCGCCGCGCAGTGAACCTCTGATTTTGATCGGTCTAGTAAGCTTAAGACCGCTGTAACGACCAAATGGCTCACCTATCCGAGAAAAATAATAAACGATAAATGCACATAATTAATTTTTTTAAGGTTAAAAGACATAATATTTAAAAATTGTGCTATTTCATAAGGACATTAACGATAATAACGACGTGAATAGTGCTCGACAAGAAAATCTGATCTTCAAAGGATAACTCAGGTAACTCAAGCAATTCCAGAGTTATATAAAGAAGTTGACAATTCTATGCAGTAACCAAATGCGGACGTTGTGATGTCGTCAACATCAGATGTCTCATCAGCACCAAACCAAAATTTATGCACTTCATACAGGACACTAAACTAACGTCAACGATTTTGTATTTGCGATGATCTCACACTTGTCAGGCATATCACCACTGAGATCCTATGTTTCATATCGTACTCCTAGAACTATTCCTCACTACTCAATCGTTTGTACATCACCGCTGTACGCCCGTTACATGTTAAAAAGGAAACTAATAAATTGATTTAAACAAAACCCAATATTCTACCATTTTTCCCCCTCTCACTACCAACAGACATTTTAACCGTTGCGGTAATGTAGATTACACAGCCGACCTGATTTTTTAATTTTTTTTTCAAGACATTCGTTCTATATTTGAATTGAATGCCAGGAATTCATACAGAAACGTAAAAGGGAGCAAGCAGAAATCTATACAGCCCCAATATCCTTCCCAAACGCCATGCAAGTACGAGATAATAATGCTAAAAGAATATGGTATTATGACTTCCACTCTAACAGTAACATCACACTGCAGCCATTAATAATCAAATTATGATTAAATGATCATTATCAGCTGTGTAAAATTTTCATACCAATCACTACATATCTACAAACTATCATTCAGATACACTTAAAATTGAAATATATAACTAATAATTACAGTAACTACTAAACGAAAGTGCTCCGTAATTGAATCCAAAAAAAGTCAAGCGAATTCTGCAATAACCTACTTAGAAAAATCATTTCATGTACATATTACAATATCTAGCTTAAATTTCCTTAATTCACATCATTAAAAATGATTTTAAAAGTTACAGCAAGACAAGGATTTTAAGTGATGTTGAAACCTGTATCAAATACGAGTATACATAAGAAATAAAATACGTGAGGCGTTAACGTTACGTTGAACATTGTAATTTACGTATCGCGTATCGGAAATAATAAGTAATATAATTACTACGCACAGTTCAACCTGTTCAGGCAATCAAGAGATATGTCAAAATACGTAAAATTTGTCTCCCCCTCGTCTCTCTCTCTACCTGCTCGTTGCAATGCGTTAAGACTTGCTGCGCAGAATCTAAATAGCAACAATAGTGCTGCTAGTTTGTTAATAGAAATAATTCGAATCGCGTTTTGCAGTAGGACTTCACATTCCGCACAGTAGGAGCCGGTGAGAATACCTGGTATAGCACGCGGGCTCTCGTGACCCGTCGACTGACCGTATCACTGCGCCATTACATCGAAATGTGTTATGATTACCCACCGCCGCTGTCGCGTCTGCATAGGAAGTTACGCCCCCGTCGACAGTAATGATAGTTCACGGTCGTTGCCACATTCACACTCTTTCACTTTGCGCACTGAGTTCCTTGCGTGACAGAAGAACCACTGCAGCATTTGGAATACGTACGGTTCTTACTACGAATATCTGAGTACGAAATTTAATACAATAAACAGTAAAGCACTCATATTCCTCCTGGTAGCCGCCTATTCCCGATACTGGGATTTATCCCTCCACAAAAACTTTCTTGTGAAGCTTAACCACCGAACGTTGTAGGTGAGCGGTTAACGCTCTGGCCTCGCATTCGGGAGGACTCCGGTTCGAATCCTCGTCCAGGTATCCTGATCTGGGTTTTCCATGATTTTCCCAAATCACTCTAGTCGAATGCCGGGATGCTTCCTTCAAAAGGACATTGTCGAATTCCTTCCAGTTCCTTGTCACCAGTAGCATCCCGCCTGTAATTACCGACTTTGACCAGGCGTAAAGTAAAAAAAACCGAAAGTGGTGGTGTAACGGTTAGCGTTCTGGCCTCGCATTCGGGAGGACGGCGGCTCGAATCCCTGTCCGGGCATCCAGATTTGGATTTTTCCATGGTTTCCCAAATCACTTCCTTTCCCGTCTTTGAAGACCTCGCTGTTAAAAGACGTTAAGCTGTTAAAAAAAAAAAAAAAAAAAAAAAAAAAAAAAAAAAAAAAAAAAAAAAAAGAAGCTTACCCGGGGTGATTTCCCGTTTCCTTCCCCAATAAATGTACGTGTATATGTTATTGTAGGCTTGGATGACTGTGAAAATGTTTGTGTTCAGTACAGAGCGTTGTTTTTGTTGTATGAAATGAGAAATAAAGAAGTTCTGCGCTTCCGAAAGGCATCAGAGTAGGGAGATGGAGGGTGGGCGTCAGACTTAATGTTCTCATCAGACGGACGCATCACCATCAACAGTGCATATACCATCACTCCATACTCACTGCGATTTAACCCAGGTCTTCAGCGCATCAGGTGATCAGGAATTAATTGTACACCATCGCCTCTTCTATCCTGCCGGCCAATTCCCAATGAATATTACTTCGACCAGAAGGACTGGAACCAACTAAGGCCGTGTCTGCGTCGGACACCATAGCTGTGTCGCACGGAGCTGTCAAGTACGCTTAACCTGAAGCAACAAACCGTAGAAACAACAGCAGCGCCAATTTATTAATTAAGTAGGTTTATTATTTCATCCTAATTGGTAATGTTTATGGACTGTTGTAAAGTGAAAATAAAGGAAAAAGTGATCAAAGCTTACAACCGAAGCAAATAAACATATTTGGAAACATAGATAATTTTGTGTTTTCTTATATGCCAGTTTGTTCAATGAATAACGGTTCATGAATTTAATGGCAAGTCATAAGAACCATTCAAGGAATTCAGTACCCATTTTTAATAGCAACGAGATATTTTTTTTTTTCTTCTAAACGGTTAAATTTATATTACTCTGGATTTAGGGTGAGAAGTTTGGTCGTAATGCACATTGATATGTAAGCTGAAAATATATATTCCTGTGGAAAGGGGGGAGAGCTTTTTTTTTTTGGGAGTTTCCTACTTGTGTATCAGTCCGACTATTTCCAGTTTTTGTTACCATATGTAACCAGTGACACATCCTCGTGGCGGGCCTGTCACTACCGGGTTGGAATCAAGTAATTTGTTTTCAGATAACTCTTAACTGTTCACACTTGGCACAGGCAGTCTGTAAATCATTATTAGGCTGCATGGATAGCGGTTGGTAGCTGCTGCGGCCCACTTTGGTTTTTGCGAGTCTGCCCGGACGAAGACGGGTCGCCGGCCTAATAGATGGGGTAGAGCAGCCTGCGACACGGCTAATGTTGTACCGGCTTTTTGTGCAGCCTGCAGGAACAACGCGCTGGGAATGTTTCGAACCTCCGACACAGATATCACATATGGTCGTCGTGCGGCATTGAAATCGGGCCTCCTTACCCAATCGCTGCTCTAGCCTCTCCTGTTCAGTCTACGAGTTTTCATTTTCACTGCTTACGGTATTCCATTGTGTCAGTAATGTTTTACGATGATCACACAAGTTTGAATTTATTTTATACTAAGCGTTAGTTCAGTGGACTTTAAAACATGTAACAGAATCCTGAAGAAAGCTTAAAAACATCCTAACATTGCGCCTTCTCTTTTCCGCCTGCTGAAGTATCATTAAACGCTACTATATCCTGAACTCGGATAATTAGTTCCAGAATGCACCATCCAGTCCAGCGTAAGTATATTAATTCACAACTCATCAAAGTGTTACTGATTTTCTTTTGTCAAAAAAAAAGGTTGTTTCGTTTATATACCACAACGATAATCTCAGCATGCGGATTGTTCGTGGAGCAAGTGTCCGCGCCGATTGTGTTTTCCAACGTAGACAACACAGATTTGTTTTTCTGGAAGGTCTAAAATCAGTAAAAAGTCTACTTCGAGGTTCACGTATTTAATTTACAATTAACGAAATTTATGTTTTGCGTTCCAGTTTTTTAATTCGCAATCATTACCATCAAATGCTTTATAAACTTACAACACACAGAATAAGATTCTATATACTCAGAGAATTCTTAAAACTGCTGGCTGATGTGCACTTTGATTGTTAATAAATAATTTTTAAAAAAATCAAATTCAATACAAATGAATAACCTCCGTCATGATGCTTATTTTTTAGGTATTTGTGACTCATGATTAGTGTTTAAGGAGAATTTTGGGCAAGAAAATCGGCTATGGCGTTTATAAACGAACCATCCCGTCATTAACTTGTAACATTTTCTGGAATCCAAGAAAAACTGAAATCCGAAAGGTCAAACCAGGAATCGAATACTCGTCCTTCCAAGTGATGGGTCCGAACGTTAACCACTTATCCATCAGAAGTGAAGAGCTCATTACATAAAAAGTCACTAGTTAACGCTCGCGCCTGGAATTTGTGATGGTGCAGGTTCGCTGACCGGTATGGCCATCCAAATTTCAGTTTATATATTTTCCAGAAAATGGCGGGATGGTTCCTTCAAAAAACCATGATCAAATCCTTCCTTTTCCTTGCTCCTTTCACCTCCCACATCCCACCTTTAATGACCTGTTTTCAGCAAACTATAAAATCCTATTTAAATTATTTTTGTCTAGTGCTAATTTCACTACCTGATTAGGCAATTTGTTAAAAAAAAGTTCAATAGGAAAAAAAAATAAAAAGTTTTTTTTATACTTGATAAGATTGTGATATATTCTGGTCTAGATAGATTTGTTTTGTCAGTAGTAATAAATTTGAATATTAAGACTTTTATAAGAGCTTGCATCCATTTTATATGTATATCTGGAATATTTAAAGGTTCGTCTTCATTTAAATGAAAAACTGAATACTGAGACAACACAACCTTACGAAATTTCATCTAACAAGAAAGAACACGCTAGCACAGGAGGAGAACCACTGACTACATACCGAAAGAGCGATGACGCTCAGAAAATTACTCCGAATTAGGGTTGGAAAGGAGGTCCTCTTTGGGGATGCGGAGTTTCAGTACTTGACTTCTGTGGATGCGGAAGTTTTACGGAAGCGGATGTGGAAGTAGAAAAATAAATTTATAATTATTTAGATCACAAATTCTACATTTTGCTTAAGGATAGTCAATTTCCATATAATAGTGATATATTGATTTACTTTTTGCCTCATCTTTCAACTACAAAAACGAGGGATGATTTAACAAGTGAATTAACTTATTTACATAACTGTCCTCGAATTAACAAGACAATCTTTGTCAAATGAACTTTGCGGAGTTCGCGACTCGACTAACACGAGCGACAAGCACAAGGCCACGCTACCGCACATCTCCATGCCTTCCTCCCGCCCTTCTACAGTTGTACAAGCGGCCCATTCATAGTGCAAATTGTGGGACCTACGATGATCCAATTTTCCGATGTAGGACTCTTGTTGGTCCGTGAAAGGGATAGCAGAACAACATGTAGGATGTGTTGGATGTTGAATGTAGTTGGACTTCCAGACAACTTACAAGGGTCCCTGACGTCCAACATGCAATGGCATTATATCGCAATTCAAGGAAACATCCTACAAGAGGGCGAAAAGGACACTGGAGTTCCGCGAGAAAGTATAAGTGGAAAGGACTGCTTGGAATATCTTCTTTGACCCCATCCAGCAGCGTGAATGTGTGAGCGCATCTTACGCAGAGGTCCTACAATTTGTACTGCGAAGAGACCGCATTACTTTACATACAAGTTGAAACTTCAGTTCATTGATACTTTTACTGCAGGATCGTAAGGAATAAAAGACCACATTGTTGTTAGCTAACTGCCAATTGACCAAATCTCATACAAAGAGAAAAGAATAACATAAATATATACATTGTCATTAAAAGTTGCGGAAGCAGAATCTGTGGTAGGATTGCGTGAGGATGATCCGCACTTGCGGCTGCGGAGCTCCGTTACATCCTTATGTCGAATATTAACGCCTTGAAGTCTACCAGATTCAATGAACAAGTTACAAAAATAGTAAAGCGTTCTTTCCAGGAAATAAAGTCCCATAGTTCTGATAGCAACGCCGAGGATTAATTTCGCCAGTTATGCTGTACATAACTTGTAAGGGACTACCTTAACGTTACCCTTTACGAAATGTATGCTATTAATGTGACATATTGTTTTGCAAATGAGAAGCTAGTTTTATATAATATTTCACTGCAGACCCATACCTAAGCTATTTACAGCCAATCCCGAGAAAGACTGTGTTCACGAATGATTGTACTCATTAAAAGAGAGTTCGGTAATAATGGTTTCATTTAGGCATTTAAAAAACTTTTTTTAAAAAAAATCATGTTGGTTAAAAGAAGTTCTTGTTGATAGGCTTAAGATGTGGTTACAATATGTCCTATTAAGAAGACTCAGGCAGATAGCTGTGCAGCATCAATCATGAATTGTCTCTCAAATCTAAAAATTAATGTTTCTTCTTTGTGATCTTCCAGCTCACATCTTGTGTTGGATGGAGGAGTTGATAAATCGATGGCCGGCTCTTGGTGCAGCACTTAGCTGGATTGGGAGGAGCGATGTGTGCGGCTCTCGTTTACACAGCGCCGCGACTGAGCCTACGTTTAGCGCCTACCGTCGTGCCGGCGGCAGCCTATTATCGCTGTTTTTTTCTCCGCAGAACGCAAATGCGCTGGGATCGGCAGGTGGCTCAAAGGAAAAACTCCGAGTGGGATTGCAGTGTTGAAAGGCGTTTTGCCAAATTTAAAGCTTAAATTGCGGAACACTGCCACTACGTTACACTGCAAAGTGCACTTACAAAGAAAGCAAACTTTTTCAAAATATGGCGACTTCTACCAAATAATTCAAAACTGCAAAGAGTCATAATTCACTTAGTTATCAGACAATTACCATGTCACCCTATCACGTATTGAATTCAAATGTCAGCCACTAAACATAAACGATTCCAGAAATACTAAAAGCTATCCGTACTATGATAAATATGTGAGTGGATTGTGTCTGTTGGTCCTTTTGCCCAGGCATCACACAAAAACTACGCAGCTGATATAAATGAAAACTAACGATATAGCTTACAATATTAGGTATATTTTACGATCGGAGGACGGTGCAAGAAATGATAGTGCATTCGTACCGAGAACAGATAGGTTCCACGGAAAACAATGCATCTCAGAAGAACCCTCTTTTACCAACCATTTATCGAAATACAACCCAGATTAACAATCCAGCCTTTGGATTCTGTTAATATTGTTTTTTAACTAAGTAACCTTGGTTATTTACTTCTTCAGTTTTCTAAAACATAATATATTAGAATACACTGAAAACGTTAAGCAAACCACTACCTCAAAGATTAACACTCAAATAAACACAAGAAAACTGTAGAATTTAATTTACGGCAAAAGTTTCAGATCCTATGTTGTACACGTGTTTGCTTTGCTACTAAAACAAAAACAAAAGACAAACGCTCCGGGGTGATGCGAGTGAGAAGCGGGGAAAAAAATTAGTCATGGACACAGCTACAGTTGCCACCAGAGAAATAAAACAGTAAGAATAACATCTAACGAAAGTGAAAAAATTAATAAACCGCCATTTGATATCCCAATAGGGTAGTCACCGAGCGTGGTGGATGAGCGGTAACGCTCTGGCCTCTCATTTGGAGGACGCCGTTTCGAATCAATATCCGGGCATCCTGATTCGGGGATGCCCGGATACCGGGATGCTTTTTTCAAAAGTCCATGGTTGAATTCCTTCCCCTGTTCCTTGTCTCCGGTTCTTTCCCATCTCTAATCACCTCGTGTCGGCGAGGCGTAAAGGCATCAGCAGAAAAAAAAGTAGTCGTGCACTATACTGTTGCCTAGTTCTCGTATAACATGAGTGCATTAAAAATTTCGACCAAAATCAGATTGTTTTCAAGAGTTATGGATCAAACAAATGTACATTAATTCATCTGAAAAAAAGAATGATAATATTGTAAATTCATGCCATAGCTCTCCATTTATATTTACAGTAATTCTCTTTAACCTATAGCAGATTAATAATTTGGATGTTGAATTTTCTTTCTGTATTTTCTTCGTGTCCTCTGTTTCCTCCAAACTTGTCCAATAAATACAACCAAAAAGTCGGAATATTGGAGAATATCCACTTTGAAGGTCATTACAGTCATTTGCGGCTGGTCACTGAGCAATGTATCAAATATTGGAAACTATTACGCACTACTTTGACGTTGTGTGTACTTATACAAAACGTAGCTGTTTATTAAAAGCTAGTAAAAGAGTTATCAGAATAATCAGACATCAAAAGCTGTTTTATATCTAAGGAAAACTAGAACGTTGCGCTGATTCAAAATTTACAGGATACATTTCCCCCCCTAAATAAACAGAGATATACCCTTCAACCATTCATTTACTCCCTGAAGAATTGTACTGATCGGCAGTTTCAGCCTTAACTCCGTCATTAATACTCATAAGATTATAGCTGATGAGATTGTTTACTGCATTTTTGCTGCATGCATGAGTTACATTAGATGTATTTGCACTTCAGAATATCCGTTCAGAACCAATTTTACAAACACTACGGGACATTAAGAAAAATTCACTCACTACCTTAGCATATTATAATGCACAGCCACGAGCCATTTGTATTTCACTTCACGAACTACAAGTTCTTTGTTTGAGAGAAATGAAACGGTTATCAGTTCCATCATTGGCTGTTGCCATATGCACCAGTTTCGCAATGTGTGAAATTCGCAACGAGCTGGCTAATGCGTTTTTAATTGCTCACTGAACCCGTAATCTCGCGTTTCATTATCGGTAAATATGTTTCCAGAGTCGCTAAACTAGCGAACTCACAGCGGGACCATTGATGCAACTCATTCCATGCCGTATCTTTCACTCCGGATCTATCCAGTTTCAATTATGGTGTAGTGTTTCTTTAAATACATTGCAGCTATATCGATTTTCTATTTCGAGATCTGGAGGATTGATCTACACTATATTCCAACTTTTTCATAATATAATGTATCCCTCAATTACAATTTATAGAATGTTTAGACTTTTTTCTTTTTCTTCTTAGAGCTTTATCCATGTCGACGTAGTGGTTGATAGAGGTGGAGAGGACTGGGGAAAGGGAACGGGGATGTATTCGGGCATAATCTTTGAGAGAACCATGAAACCATTTCGAGATACCATTGAAAACTGAAATCGGGATGGCCAGACCGGAATTTGAACCCTCGCCCTTTCGCGTTACTACTCACCCGCAAGGTTCGTTTTATTCCTTTCATTCCGGCAGATGTCAAACTTAGCTTACTGTTAAAAGATGCCCGGTCGGACTCTGTAGCACACTCCAGTAGATTTAAACCAGATTTCTGAGCATTCCGTGGGCTGCGTGTAAGTTTCATAATGCACACTGCTATAATTGAAGAATGGAAATATTAACTTCCATGCATGTAGTTAATTTCTTTTTCATATACAGTGATTGTAACTTCACTATTTTCTTAACATATTACTCATCATATTGCCACAGCAATTTAAAAGTGCGTTTGATTTAAATTTTAGTAGGTTAAATTAGATGTTACAAAGTACTACCGGTTTTCATATTATGTTATCCATTATCATCGTTATCATGACACAGACTCTTCTATATTTTCCTCTTCTGAAAATGTGTAGCGTTTACCAGTGCCCCATATTCTTGTCTCCTGCCTTAAATAAGTTAGTCAAATAACTCAACGAGAGTCATCAAACGCAAGCCCTAACCACCTGCTACAACCAAGATGAATACCTGATGTTACCAGCCACAACACCAGATACGACACAAGAGCAACAGCTGCGAGCCCCCCTCCCCGATGGAATATACAACAGCAGCCGTAAACGACTCACCAGACGAGCAGAACCTTCGGAAGCATCACATCGTACCAGGTACAGCCGCAGCACTAACGCCCCAACCTACAGTAGAAGTGCCGTTAAATATCCCAGATAACAGTGACGTACCTAGTAAACGACTATGTACCGAAATGACAAGCAACGTTCGGGCAAAAGAAACTGCACTAAATCAAAATTGTACCCTTGAAAGCAGACAGCTTAACCAACTTAATGATAGGCCGCTACAAACAGAAACCCAGAAACAGCCAAGCAAAAACAATAGATACAACTGATCAGATGTAGGTCCGTTTTATGTGTTTATTGAAAGTATGGACAAAAATGTCGGAATGCTGCATCCAATGGCCATCAGAAAAATTCTTTTCCAACATAATCCTCAGATTAAAGATAATATAATAAATATTAGCACACTTGGACGTAATAGAATCCGAATAGAAACGAAAACCGCCGCAGCAGCTAACATATTAGTGCAATTACCATAATTTTCTTATCCACAAGTTCGGAATTATTAGAAATGTAGACATCACACTCAACGAAAGGGAAATTATGGAAGAAATAGAGTCCGACTACCCAGTAGTAGCAGTTAAGCGCTTCACCGGGAAAGCAAACAACCAGGAAGATGGCGAACGTCGCCCCATTCCCGTCTGTCAACTTTCCTTCAGAGCTCAATGTTTACCCCAATACGTGTACATTCTAGGAACGCGCTGTCCAGTGGAGCCTTATATATCTCAAACAATTATATGTAAAAAATGTTGGCGATTCGGACACCGCTTTCAGAACTGCCGCAGCTCCGTAAGATGCAACAGATGCGGAGGGCCCCACTCTATAGAACTGTGTAATGAAAATTTGGTACCTAGATGCGTTAATTGTCAAGGACCACACTTCACTTCGGACAAACTATGTCCAGCGTTCCAGCACCAAAAACAAGTAAAATACAACGAAGCCTACAACGCCTTGGGAACGCAGACATCCATCACCCCAACAATCCATAGTTACGCGCAGAAAGTTATATCCAACCCAACACTACAGAGGGAGGAGGAATTCCCGCCCCTCACTCAGAAGACCACATGGCTACCCAGCCCACCTCAAAATAGAAATCTTTCGATGCAAGCAGCTGATCAACATAGTCAGGCTCCCCCATACCTATCCATAACCCCCACCCCACATCCCACCCTCCCCCCCCAACCTCCACCCCCCCCCCCAACCTAAGCAACCTTCGGCCGACAGAATATCGACCACTCCCACGGCACCGATACAACATCTACCGCCTCCCCCCCCCCTCACCAACAAATATCAAATATTCTAAATCAAGGTCAGATTCTTCCACCGATCCAGAATCCCTATCTACCTCAGTATCACAACGTATCTCCCACCCCAAGCCATGACACCTTAATCGACCAGCTCCTCCAGCTAATAGTACACATTATAACAGAAGCACTCAACTCTCCTGGCCAAACACTCTCAACTGGGGCAATCCGCCAATTAATAGCAAATCTCTTTTCAGTAAATGGAGGTATTTAAAATTCTTCAGTGGAACATCCGATCTGTTTCGGCAAATAAAGAAACCCTACAAAAAGAACTAGCCACCCAGCAAATATCTATAGCCGCACTCAGCGAAACCTGGCTCAGCAAACCGGCATACTTTCGGGGCTACTCGGTCATACAAAAAGATCGAACAGACGGCTATGGCGGAGTGGCCCTCCTAATCAAAACCACCCTAGACTTCAGAGCGCTAGACCTAGACCTAACCAACGTCCCGTACCTAGAGACTGTAGCAGTGCAGGTGGCGCTCCCAGAGTATAAACTCACAATAATCACACTATACCGACCACCAAGAAGCAAAATAGCGCTACATGAATGGCATAATCTTTTCAAACAGCTTGAACCTCCATACATGCTCTGCGGAGACTTCAATGCCCACAGTACCATGTGGGGATGCGAATACGAAGACCAATCGGGAAAAGAAATTAAAGAACTACTAGACGAATACAACTTGATCCCCCTAAATGACGGCACCCCAACCCAAATTCTAAGACCAAGCCTTCGACCATCAGCGGTGGACTTGACGTTGGTATCACCCCACATATCCACAGACCTCCAATGGAGCACCATCCCATATATTCTCGGATCAGACCATCATGCCATCACCATCTCACATCTTATTGCAAGAGGACCAAAACTAATCTACCCATCCAGCAAATGGAACATCAGCAAAGCCAACTGGTGCCGTTATGCCCAAATCATAGACGCTCAACTCCACATGTGCACACAAAACGCTTCTCCAATTGAAAATTATGACTCCTTCATTTCCTTAATTAACCACGCCGCAAATATAACTATCCCAGAACGTCGCATATATACTAGGAAGGGTTCAATCGCCTGCCCGTGGTGGACCCCGGAATGTTCCAAAATGATAGCTAAAAGAAAATTAGCAGTCAAAATGTACAAACAACAACCCTCCTGGGAGACCTACAACGAATATAAAAGACTAAACGCTCAGGTTAAACGCTTCCTCAAACAACAGAAACTAAACAGCTGGAAAACCTATTGCAACAGAATCTCGAAGGACACGCCACCGAAAGAAATATGGACAATGATACGAAGAATGAAGAAGAAACCGTCTCTCACTGCAACATTACATGCAAAGCCGAAGAAATCGCCGCGATATTAGCGCCGCCAATCGTCTCCCTCCCTCCCTTCGAGACAATCATCAATTCAGAAGAACAAGTCAACACATACAAAGGATTCGAAAGACCCTTCTCTCTAGCGGAACTAGATAAAGCACTCACTGCATCCAGCGACTCCGCTCCCGGATACGATCATATACATTACGCTATGATTCGACAACTCCCCCCAAAAGCAAAAATACATTTGATACAACTGATACAAAAACTATGGTCTTCAAATAAACTATCGGAAGCATGGTCAACGCAAATAACCGTTCCAATTTTAAAACCTGGAAAAGACCCAAACTTCCAACATCATACCGTCCAATCGCCCTGTTATCATGCGTCTTCAAAACCGCCGAACGACTTTGGAAAAACCGTATAGAATGGTGGTTAGAACATTCCAATCAACTCCCCACATCTCAATTCGGATTCCGGAAAGGACGCAGCACCATAGACAACCTGACCATCCTCACCTCAGACATTGAACGAACATTCAAGAACCAAGGATTTTTAATGGGTTTATTCCTAGACATCTCAAGCGCATACGATAACGTCCAGCTTTCTCTCCTCGTGAGAAAACTTCAAGCAAAGGGCATCCCGACTTTCGTTCTAACGGTATTTACTTAGCTTTCTACCAACGCACAATATACCTCCGAGAAAAGAACAACGCATTAGTAGGCCCATATCTCGTCAACCGAGGTATCCCTCAAGGCTCAATACTTAGCCCCCTACTATACGTCATATACACCTGCGATCTGGAGAACATCTTAGGATCCCACATCAAGACCTTACAATTCGCAGATGACTTATGCATCTATATATACGCCACATGGTTCGAGTTGATTCGCAGATGGATCTCGGAAGCCGTGGAAAAACTCACAACATGGTTACACCAACATGGCCTATATCTAGCCCCTCAAAAATCAACGGCAGTACTGTTCACTCGTAGGAAAAATCCTCTCCTGCAAGAACAAATTCAACTGCGTCAATGCACCTTCCCCGTCCGCGCAACAGTCAAATTTCTCGGATTAACATTAGACAGCAGACTCTCCTGGAAACCCCAGGTAGAACACATAACAACTAGAACCAGCGGTGCACTCAACATACTGCGCTCAGTCGCACATACATGGTGGGGAGCAGACCCGGCCACCTGTCTACAGCTCTACAGATCACTAATAAGACCTCATCTCGAATATGGCAGCATCGTCTAGGGCAACGCCTCTCAGCAAACTCTACGTAAGCTAGACCAGATACAATTCCGAGCACTCCGCATCTGCGTCGGAGCAATGAGAACAACCCCTACAAACGCCCTATTGATCGAGACTGCTGAATTTCCTCTAGATCTTCAACGCCAGCTCCGGGCAGACAAATATCTTCTCCAACGTTACTCTTATTCCCACCACATCTTACGATCGAAACTTCAAACCTTAAGTAATATAATGAGGCCGTTTGAAGGGAAAAGACCCCCACGATGCCCGCTTCTAGTTTACAGCCATATAAAAAGAATCAGCCCTACCTATATTCACGAAACCGTTCGAATGCTCCATTCCAACTCTCAGCACTTATATACTTCCCCCTCACCTTAACCATCAAGCAGCGTCGATGCTTCTATCAATGACCTGGCCGGGCTACACACAAATCTACACCGACGGGTCCAAGACCAAACACCAAGTTGGCAGCGCGTACTACTGCCCCAGTACCAACCAAGAAGCCTGCTTCGCTCTTCCCTGTGAAGCCTCAATTTATACCGCCGAAATCATCGCCATTAAAGAAGCCTCAAAATACGGAATGGAACAAAAGTTTAAAAAAATATTAATCCTCTCCGACTCCAGAAGCACCCTACAAAGATTACAAAACCCACAGTGGAACCTTAATAGTAACAAATATATAATGGACTTAATTGAAATGACATTGTCTACACAAACCCCAGAAATAAAGTATATGTGGATCAAAGAACACGCAGGACTACTATATAACGAACGAGCGGACGCCTTAGCCAAACAGGGAGCCAAGGAGGGGATGATGCTGGCACTTCCGCTTCCTTACACGGACTTCCTCCCCCGCGTCAAGCAAAAAGCCTACGAAGATCTACAAGACTACTGGAAAACATCGTCACTGCACAAGGGCTCTCACTACGCCACAATCCAACCAACAGTCATGAAGAACTTTAAATCCAAAAGGCATCTCACAACATGATTAATACGAATGAGGTTAGGCCACGGAGCCTTCCCCAGTCACCTACATAGGATAAAAGTATTGGACTCTCCACGATGCGAAGCAGACGGGGAGGAAATCTCAGACCTCAACCATATTATTTTCAAATGCAGCAAACATAATCTCCCACGCGCCACCTTAATTAGCAAATTAGCAGCGATGCAAGTACCCCTCCCTACATCGATACAATGCCTGCTGTCTACAAACCAAATCAAGATATACCAGACACTAGCAAGATTCTTACAAGACGCTCAAATAACGATATAGTCAACACGACACCACAGGCTCACGGAAGACAAAACCAACTGCCGGAGAAGACAAAGGAGAGAAGAAACAAAAAATATACAAGAAACACCACTCTACTAGAAACCTACAAACGGATACACAAACACATGAAGACCAACTCTCAACGAAGAAAACTACTGGAGAAAATCAAGTTTGTAAAGCAAGAAAAAGGCGACAATATTGTAAATTGGTAAATAATGTAAAATAAGGTAAACACACTATCTAGTAGAATCAATTTATGGTAAATCAATGTATAAGATCAAATGTATAATAAAGGTTGGTGAAATGGTCAATTGACCAAAAACCAAAAATAAAAAAGAGTCATCAAACAGTATAAGACAAACGTTGAGGAAGAGGATGAACATCTTTGATATAATATTAATTTAATCACCGCCTTCGGCGGAATATGACTTGAAGGTGTCGTATTGATCATTTGATTTACTTCATTGTGTTAATATCAAGGACAAGGTGTGAGGCTAGAAGACGTATATTCTAAATAAACCCACAGGAGATATTAAAAATACATTAACAGACAAACATTTGTAACCAGGGCGCAATTGAATTTGATGATGGAATGAAGTTGAGACGAGGAATGTTTCGATGTTTGTGAAGAGTCACAAGCACGCTACCTACAATGGTAAGTTGGAACACTGTTGGCCGTGGCGGTGGTGGGGTGAATTTGACCGAATACGGGCAAAAAAGGCCGCGAGTTGTAATTTGCTGATCACGTCTATGGTCACTCTCCACTCACGGAAGATTTTTTCTGAGGCCGATGGGCTCTCTTGGAAGGACCGCCAGTTAAGTTTAATAACCGAACGTGCCATAGAATAACTTCAAGAGGTGAAAAGGCATCGCTTAATAAAATGCTTGTCGCATGACATGAGGACACAAAACTGATAGTTTGTGGGGGTAACAGTATTAGGGATCACTAAAAGAATTGGTAGGATGAAACCGAACGACGAAAATATTGTACCCAATAACTCAATGAAGGAACGTGGTTAAACACTAACAATCTATTTTGTTTTTCTGCTTCCGCCAGTAATGGAGAGCCAAACTGATAGAAGCGGACAGCGGAAACTGATACAAGACCTCAGGTATGAGGTCACATGGACTTCACTGGTATTTGGACTGAAACTCTGAGACAGAGTGTGGCAATGCTTTTGAGCTATTAATAGTTTTACGATGAACTCGTCACAGTTAGGAGAACAGTGGACCGAACATAGCTATACAATACTACGTGATATTGTATAGTGGCTTGAAGGTCACTCGGTCAATGGTGCAGTGTGCAGTCAGAAAACAATCGTAAATTACGCATAAATTTCATCCCTATCGTGTTGCGATTCATGTGCTCTAACCCACTCCGCCAGCTACGTTCTGGTAGCCGAAACCTGCAAGTATGTTCTCGGTTGGTCTGGATCCGTAATTGTTGTAAAATTGTAGAATGGTGTCCATAAACAAAGTGATTTCTTTCAGTGATCAGGAACAATACGATTTTTATAGCATATGTGACATTCTGACCTCATATCAGGGATGTAAGTTAATTTTGATGATATAGTAAAGGGTACGTTTCATAAAATTTCATGTCATCTGTTAATGATGAGAATTTCTTGTTTAGACATAACTTTTTTGTGGGATTGTTTCGATTCGTTGTGTTGGATCTTCTGTGTAAACAATGTAATTTTTATCGTATTTTTAATATGATTAAATGTATGTATGCTCGTTTGAGACAACTAGGACCACGTTAAGCTTTTGTTTGGCTTGAATTTGCTGTGGATGCGCATACACCAGTGTTACAACTAGGCTTGTTAGCCCTAAAGAGGACCTACAGTTTAACGTGGAATCCAAACCACAGTAAGCTGTGCGAAAGGTAAAAGTCGGGTTAAAGGCCGAGACAGTGATTTGAACACGTGACCTTTCGAGCTCCAGTCAGAAGCCTATAAACACTGAACTACCAGGTCACTCAATATGTTATTTTGCGAGCCTTATTACATATATCACTGTAAATTCGAAGGTATGCTATTATCTTCGTCAAGAATGTTTCACAATTTATTTCAGAGTGTACGGCTTGGACTTGCATCGACAACACAGTCCACCTGACAGCGTCCGAGTCACCAGTAGACGCTGTGCCGCCGCCTACTCAGGCGGCATGCGTCGCCGTGGGCAGAGTCCAGCATCCTCCGCTCTAATTACGCAGGCGGCACTGCCCCTGTAATTTATGTTCCGAACTATGTGGGTTGGGTTGAAACGGCCGCGCACAGTGGCCTTTCGACGTTTTGTGCTCTTCCTCGGTGAAAATTATGAACCTTGGAGAAGCGACACGGCGTACAATTTTGAGTCTGAGATGTATTTTATTCACTATACGTCGCTTTCAGGAACTGTTATCTTTAAGTAGCAGTGATATACACTGGACGTAACGTCTTGAGGTTACGACAACAACCCTGACTGAGCGAAAATGTTTTCTTGTAGGTTTTCTCTAACATTGAATATAATATCCGAGAATAACTGGGTTTTCTGAAATTACATGCCGTGAGATTAGACAAACTACATATGTTATAGGAAAAGATCACAAAACAGACAAACAGTCGATGCAAAGTTAATATCAAATTCTAAATCATTTTGTACGGCTTTGATGGCCTACGTTAACCATAGCGGTTTACGAGACTTTAAAGTTCAAATAGTTGTTTATTCACTGTAAATTTATCTTTTACCGGAGGGTATTCCGTGTGACGTAAGGATCGCAGAATAATGCTTTCCTTCCAGGAGAATATTTTGCTCACACAAATTAATCGTAGTTTTAAAATCTCATTGACGTTGCTTCAGTATCAACAGTTCATGTAGGTATGGTTCAAATATGATACAAATTATTGAATATGTCAACATTTCCAATTTATAGAAACGCCTTTTTCAACCAAAGATTTGTAGTGGTATTTTATTCCTTTGTCTACGATTGCTGGAGATCAAATTACTATTATTAACAGAACAAATAGATGGGTATTTAAATTCTCATTGAAGCATATGCTCCATCGCAATAAAATTAGTTTTCTGAAATTTCCAAATTTTTTCATAAGTCTTCAAGATGCACTGCAAGATCTGAGCAGTATTATCATAGGATACCAGAGAAAGTTTTTATCATTTCAAGAAAAATCACCAAAAAGGCATAAAAATATGCAGGAGCGAATATCAGAAATTATTATAACATGAACTGTTGGCTCTCGAAAATCAAAATAATTATTATATAAAAGGATTGTTGAAAGCCTCCTATGTTACCATCGAATTCGGAACACCGTATAAAGGCACAATAGTCGTCTTTCTAATTCTGGATTTATTTCATGCCTATTTCCAGACCCATTGCATCATAGCATTGTAAACGTTCCTGTTACTGTTCGATCGTGGAACGTGTTGGATCAGTGTTCTTGTTCTGTGTTTTGTCCCGTGATAAGTCTCGCGGCCTAATGACTGTGGTGAGATCAGCGAGTACAGTATTAAGTAATTTAAAGAGCATTTCGCGTGCCGCATGCGAAAGCTATTAGTGTCGCCCACGCCCCATCCGGCCCTGGTCCAAGCGCGCTCTTGCTCATGTGTGATTCACAAACACTTGCTACAGAGTTAAATTATTTTTCCGCGTCAGAAAAATTATAGCACCCTGTCTCGTTCTTTACTTTCTGTGCATGTATTTTAAAATATTTGGCCCTGGGGCCTTGCAAACAGATTAACAGGGAATTAAAAGGTCTCTGCGTGTTCTTTCTTTCCTGGAATAACACTTTTAGAGGGTGCGATAAATCAACTATGTTTATGCCCAATTGTCTTTAGTATTCTTTGTGCCCCTACCTCTTTCATTCTCTACCATTCCCTCTCTTCCTGTTTCCACTTTCACCCATTGGTTGATTTTTCCCTTCTTTCCTGAAAACCTGCTTTTTGAGTTTCCTCTTCAAAACGTAGTCAATAAGTGAGTTTGTCTTGATTCCAGCATATTGTATAACTTCTCTCTATTTCCTGGAACCATGTGGGTTTGGAACTATAGCTATTTATCAAATCAGTCATCTGCTTGGTTAATCTTCATTCTGTGCATGTGCTCATAGGATTGTAGACTTATTTTCTTCATTACACTTGTTAGTTTTTCAATTTTAAAACAGACTTATTTGTTTGATCATCATTTGTATTCTGATTCACTATTGATCTTATACCCCATTATTTTTCTCAAAATTCTTCTTTGTGATTAATGTCATGATATCTGCAAAAACAATACAGTTTACATTATGCTTATTTGGGTTTTTTCCTAGTTGTATTCCTGTAGTATTTATCGCTTTTCTCCACTTTCTAACTACTTTCTCCAAGGCGCAATATTATATTCTCTTCAATAGGAAAAGACTACGTATTAGATTTGAAATTATAAAGCTTTAAATATGAGGTTGCAGAGAGAACAGTGCTTTAGTTACGTATAGAGTGGCTGGCTTTAAAACTTGTACAGATTGATGCATTAAAGGTATAAATTGATTTGTGATTAGGTATTATTGAAATTTGTTGGTTGTTCGAGGTACAATGTTGGCTTTTATCTACATCGATTTCTGTAAGAAGCGGAAAAACGAAACTTCAAATTCAGGTAAACAGCTGAATATTATTTTCATGCTTGAAATACTCTAAGAGTTGTAAATAATGATAAAAGTTTGAATTATGTGCAGATAATATATTGCTATTTTATATCTGTTCCTTTACTAGACAAATTTCATCCCCCGTTTTTTATAAAGTTTTGATTCTTGTAATCTTCTTCAGTTCATGTAGTGATCGGATTTAATACTGCACAGATTCAAAGACGGAATTTTTGCTTTCTTCAACGACCGTGTCTGTCGCAAAAAAAAAAAAAAAAAAAAAAAAAAAAGATCTAGTATGTCGTAGCCAGTAAATTAATTCGTCTGCCTCTCTTTGTTTACACACTTATGTCTTTACGCCTCGACGACGAGGTCAGTAGAGGTGGGATGGTATTAGGGACAAAGAACTGGAAGGAATTCGATTATGGCCTTTTGTAGGAAGCTTCCCGGCAGTCACCTGAAGTTATTTGGGGAAACCATGGAACACCCAATTCTGGATGCATGAACGGGAGTCGAGTCCGCATCCTCCCGAATACGAGGCCAGATTCGTCTTGGGTATAATTCCACAAAATTTTAAATTCAATTTTCAGTTATGGATCAACTAAGACATAAAAACTGAAAATGCAAAGACCAGGATCATTTTGGACAATTCCAAGCAAGAATAGTTTTTGTGCAAGCTGTGTAAATTTTAACCAGATTCAATTTTTACAATATAATTTTGCAATGCGTAATTTTTTAGCCAGAAATTAGATACCATGTAGGTAGTAACGTAGATAACTCGGGAAGACCACCTAAACAACATAATCTGAATGTTTACTTCGCCAAGACCAACATTTAAACTCTGACCTTTTCAATTTCCACATGTCCTATTTGAGGAAGTTGGTAAATCAAAGAATACGTCGTTTTCTTAAAATTGTTACTAGGTACGCTCTTGTAAACTTCGACGTTCACAAGATAAATTATTAATACATTTGTTGGTGAATTTGCACTTACCTTTATCAGATGCAGCAAAACTTGTAAACGTTTTAATACTACTAAAATTTAAGGTGTAAGGATGTTCATTGAATATCAGTCAATAATAATTATCAAGTTAGGAAAAAAAGTTTCATTCCAAGAATTTCAAACCACAAATACAAATTTACGTTCGTTGCATTATTGCTTCTTAGGGAACTCACGAAAGCAGTTGTTCGGTTTATTTCATTGTTCTAACACCGAAACCTTTCCGAAATTTTGCTGATTTTTGTATATACTTTGTGTAGCCTAATAAGGATGATGAGAAGAAAAATAAGCATTGGAGAACATAAAATGCCGAAACTATGTTGTGTCTATGTTACACGAGGAAATTGTTTTCCGTAACTTTTTGTCGTGCATCATACAAGCTGAGAGTCTTTCAGTTTTCCCACTCGTACTTAGAAGTTTTTTTGTTTTTTTTTTCTCCGTTGCATATACGAAAAATTACGTCTAGTACTTGTTTCGACATTTTATAACTATTTATCTGTACTCAAATTGTTTTTAGTGCATTGCCAGCAGGGATACCAGTTTCTGTAAGATAAAGAAAATGGCAGACATGTTATGAGAACTCCATTCACTGAATGAACAGGAATAGACTCACGTTATCCGCGCACGACTGATTAATATCTTGGCATCTGTTTAAAGAAATTCGTAATAGCGAAGCAGCGCTTGAAAACTAATGATCTGACGAAAACGTAGGTCCTTCCAGGAAGGTTGTCCGAAGAGCTCGGTAGCGCTTTGATGCCCGCCTTGAAACTGTCGCCGCGCTCGTTTAACCTCTGCCGAATAAAATAAGCCCCGCACGTCGTGAACTGTTAAGTGCCGACGTGGATGATACCGGTACTAAATAAAGCGCTGTTGGTATCAAAGAGGTGTTTTGTACCCCGCCGGCGCAATATGAATACTAGTGTCGGAGTATTAAATCGCCGGTTTATTTCGTGCTGGCGGTCGGCAGGTGGTATTTCTGGCGCCGCTTTGAGATGGCGCTCATTGTGAACCTCGCCGTCCGGCGACAGATATACGGCGTGAGACGCCCTAGGAATAACGTGGCCCGCCAGGCATGTCGAGGGCGGCGCGGCAAGTGGATTTAGCTTTACGACTTCAGCCTCATAACGGGGCTTCGTTTGTACTGTCACACAATTATCATTAATCACAGCGATTTGGGATACGAAATGCACCCTTTATGGCCAGTTTTATAGGTTGATTGTAGGTTATATTTGTTCACAGAGACCACTCTTCGTATCACTGTTTATCACTTCACTTATTTCAAGTATACGATGCAACTGAACTCTACAATCCTTGGTCGTTGTAGCAAAACGGAACGTGCTCTGTAGCCTTTCTGATAAAGGAATATTATAAATGATTAAAGTGATTTAAAAAAATTATTGTAGTCGTATTATTTGACATATAATAATTTCTTGCCACACAGGGTGCAGCATCTCCCTGTTCAAAAGCGCTGTTGATGCCAGCACAGGTCTGGCAGGTATGTTGGCAGAGAAGCCTTAAACACTGAACCATTCACATAACACGACACACACACAAAATCTGTTTGGTTGGTAGAGCTTGGAGGCCATGATAGGAATTGCTGATCTTCGCTATGTTTTTTCAGCGCCTGTCGCCATCTTGACTGACTGCTCACATCTGCGCTCTCTTGGCAGAATTTCAAACGCAGCTGCAAAAGTTTTTTATTTTTTTCTAAATGGTATAACGTTTTGTGACAATCTGTCAAATAATGTAGCGACAGTAAATTTGTGAATTCGCTTCAGTCATTCAAAGTAACCCTGTGTGATAATAAATCGATCATACCAGCTTGAGGCGTATTACAAAATCAGCCAGGGCAGAACATCATTTGGAGGAAGGCCACAAAATACTGAAGGAACAAACAAAATTACTGGCCAGATCCAAGAACTATCTCGAATCAAAAGTGAGTGAGACTATTTAAACAGTCAAGCAGTCAAACAGTCTAAATAAATATAGAGGGTATGGCTTGAATCAAGCGTGGAAGTGTGCGTTAGTTTAATAAATAATACTCTGATCAAAATATACCACTAAAATTTCGAACATTTTTGCGTATGCTCGATATCTGGCTTGCTAGGAATCGATTCACTATTCACAATAAAGGTGAGAACAACTTGGTGTAACGCCAATCTCCAGTAGATACAGCGCTGAAGAAGAACCGACTTGGGAAAAAAGTGAGAGCACGCTAGACGTAGCGTATGTGTCATAAACCACATGGTAGCAAGTTGAATCATTGTTTATAATAAAACTACATTTTCAGTGCGACAGTTGTTAAGGTAATTGCGACATAGACTTCCTTACGTACCTCAGAGCCTATTCTGCAGCAATCTGTTTATGTGGCCTTAGCTGCAGCATATCTCATACACGCATAGCTTTTGAAAATGAAGCAATCATAATCAACCCTTATTTTTGTACATCACTTGTTACGGTTGCGTGTTGATACGAAGTACATGTAACAAAGACTTGAAAATAAACTGTAAAACAGCCGTACGTTATGCGAACAGAAAATATCCGCCTACATGCAATTATTAAGACAGAATGACATCGAACGGTCCATTCGCTTATATTGATACAAAAAATGACATTTATGTTTACATTTTCATTTGAAAGAACTTCTCATGAAGGATGCTCTGTTCGTAGTACTTGAACAACCACCAAAATGTTAAACAATGTGGCTGAATTAAACTAAAAAATAAATATTTTTTTTATAAATAATTTTCACTCCAATGCAACTGAATATGTTGTTTTTATTTTCCGTACGCGTTTCAACTCAATATCTGAAGCATCTTCAGCGGTTCTGACTGTTTATTAAATTTGTTCTGTGTTACAATTTTACATATGAAGATGATTATATATACAGATATAAGCTTACTTACATTTTTACATGATCACATTGGCTTATAATCGTGCCGTGTTTCAGCATCAGCTCGTAAAGATGCAACAAACAACTGTAATACAAAATACTGCTATTACAGATACAACTGATGCCGAAACAGGGCACAGTTACGAGCCAATGTGATCATGTAAAAATGTAAGCAAGCTTATATCTGTATATCTTAATTTTCACGGTGCAAAGCTTATATCTGTATGTATTATAATTTTCACAGAACAAATTTAATTAACAGTCAGAACCACTGAAGATGTTTCAGAGAATGAAGTGAAACGCGTACGGAAAATAAAAACAACAAATTCAATTGCATTGGCGTGAATATTATTCATAAAAAATTAATCCTACCCCATTGAGGAAATGGCCCACAATATCCACATATTAAAAAATAAATTATAATACAAAATTTCTAGTTGTACGTTTCAATACAGTTTTAGAAGATCTTGCAACTTTTAATTCACTGTTTTTCAGTACCAATATCAAAAAAATAAATAAAAAATGTTCTTATTTTCAAGATAAAAATGTAAATATTGTTTCACGTTGATCCGTACTAAACAAAATCAGTGACCCTGATTAGCTTGGTCGATATTACGAGAAAGTATGTTGTACTTCATCTCTATATCATTTCATTTGATAGTTTCTTGTTCGGTTTAACAGATTTTTGAGCTCGGTAAACTTGAATTTTTTAAAGAGCAATTCATGCAATGCGATTCATTAGAAGTAAGCTTGGAACTTCTCCGGCAACATTTAACTCCCGAGAACCCTGCTCGACAGTAGATTCAAAGCTATCTCGTCGTAGAACATCTGTATTACGCTGTAAGATGTGAAGCGACGAATGCCTATTCTGAAGAGCCCAGAATACCTCTGAATTCGGGCGTCTGAGCATTCATACTCTATCAAAAGGCAAAAGCACGTCTCAAACATCAACAGGCAAACAAGCCTGACAAAGCGTTCTCTGAATACGACACGGAACATCAGAGACGGCGGGCTGCGAGCCACGGGGCCCAATGAGGCGCCGGCGGCAGGCGGCGTCCTTTAAGTCGGCGTCGTTAGCGTCGGATGGGCGGGCGGCCGCTGACTGACACGGCCGGCAGACCGTGGCAAGTGGCCAGCAGGTGGACGCCACAAAAGACTTCGGCAGGTACTCAAAGGGAAGAACCAACGACGCTGTTTATTTCCATCCTCGACGGCCGGCAAAGAATTAACAGGTTTTTATACCTTTTATACAAAGCGCAAATGTTCAGTAGTATCTCCGAACAATTTCTCATTCGTAATTGGGCTACTGATTAGGCTGGTTAACTAGAGTGCGTAATTAGCTGACGAAAATCACGAGGTCAGCTCCCGAAGAATTAGATGGTTTAACAAAATTTCCACTCTACTGGAAAATACAGCCTGTTATGAATAAGAACGCCCATCTCACCTGGAACACATTTAAGCTACTGCTCATTTGATATGGAGATTAAAGCACTGTTAATCAAATTAATCCGACAGAAGTGGTGGTAGCTTTTATTATGACGAAATAATAATCAGTTTTCAAAAAAAAATCACTCCATTTATTTTGCACCAAATCTATTACCAAAAATCAGCATTTAAACATTTGTAACAGCTTTAAAAAACTGCAAACATTAATTACAATATTTTAAACTCTCTATAACACGGAGCTTCTGTTACTCATGTGCGCGACCTTCTGCGCTCAGCTGTTTTGACTACACATACTAGGACTTGTGGAAATGCTACGTTACACAGTTTAATTTACATACGTCAATACAATATTCGTAAACAAATATCCTTAACTAAAGAAAAATAATAGTAATAAAATAAAAATGTTGGTTGAGTATGATATTGTTACATGGTCTTCCTGCATTTACTCTCCGAACGTTAAATGCATTTACGAGTCTTTGCATGTTCATACTTAGAACCAAAAAATAGTAATTCGGCTGAAAAGACCAGGTTAGAAGATAATACCCAAAATTATGTCACGTATAATGAAAAACGTCACAAAAGCTCTCCTCATTGACAGTTTGATGGCAAACTGACGTTTCTAGAATCATATACATCTTAAGTCTCTGTTTTTCGCTTTATAAAAATATTCCTCAATTTTAAATGTACAGAGAACTTCGCTATAAAGCGTCACGTCCCAGACCCGTCCATCTATATCGAAAATCTGAACAAATCGTGGCTTCATATATCTGCTACAAAATCCGCCTTATAATAATAGGTCATTATTGCAAACGTGTTAAGTATAAACTTCTGTTGTCGGAGGGTAGGACTTCTAATCTTTCAGTCGTTGAAGTTGTGGAGGAGCTTTATTACGCCTGCCTGGCCTCCTGAAGGTAAACGTGAGCTCCATTTCATGTCCTGTCAAAACGAAGAGTTCTTTTTTGTGTATGGCATCGGTTTTCTTATTAACTGTATTTCTGTGTTGGCTTTAATGTATTACCGACTATTGTCTACGCTAAGGATGTAATCGCATCTCACAAGTCACTGTATAAGAGAACGTCTATTCGAGGAAGAGATCTCGTCGTTAGTACTGGGTCTCTTTAAAGCGAGTGGTGACCGTCCGATAGCCCGATGCCCCGTCATTTGTCTGGCGCGGCAGTTGCCAGATAAGTCCCCGCCCGTAATGAGCAGATCCGACGGGGCGGAAGCTTCAAACGCGCGCCCACCAGATACCGCGTAACGACTCAAATGGAACGTCCGCTCAATTCAGGCGCCACTTCGCAGGCTTCAGCTGACAGGCCAATTCTAAGAAATTAGACGTGAGTAAGAGACCGTCGCCGTAGACAACCGTTTGGCGTAGAGATAACAAACACCGTCACTAGGAACATATTGTATTGAAGTATTCAATAGTCCGAACTTGATGCCAAACTACAAGATGAAGAATAATTTTAAAACTAATTTCTCTCAGCAGTAAAAATCTTTTTCGATCTCTTCATTAATTCCATGATGTAGAAGAGTGTTTAGCCCTTATGTTTTTCATGATTCTACTGCCACGAAACAAAGAAACAGAAATAAAAGTAAACATAAGGCACATTTATTTCGCAATCTAAACTCAGATAGTATGATTTCTGAATGTAAATTACATAAATATGCCATAAAACATAGAGGACCGGCATCAGTAACACCGAGAAAATAAGATGGAAAATGTTCTCATCACGGAAGATATATTGACAAGTCTAGGTATTATTTTCTAATTATCTCTAGATAAAATCTGGTGGACTGCAAAACCCATTCTCTAATAAATTGTATAACAGTCTAATTTCCAACTCGTTCCTCACATTAATGAAGAAGGGTGCGATGAAACTAGTTGTGGTTTTGAAAGCCTGTTTGAATGATTATGTAAAATCCAGAATAGGGTAACTAAATGACAAGTTTGAAATAGTAACTTAATGCTATGGAAGTTTAGCTAAGGTACTGTTTGTTGTATGGCTACTTTGAGGATCTAAACCAATGTGTGAAACTTTTACTGTATAGTTAAAGAAGACATTTCGAAACTGTAGTCTACAGTTACTAAAGCTTACAAACACAAACATAAGTGAACAGTTTGGTATGAGCAGACGCAGATAAAACATCTGGTTCATTCATAGGTTTAATTATACAATTATAAAATACAAAAAAGGCTTCTGTGATTTTAATGACATAGTGACAGGGTTTTTACTGGCTGCGCAATTTATCCCTATCGTTGCCCGTTGATCTAACAATCCTTCTGAATATGGCAGACCTAAAGTTTAACGTGAAATCCGAACTTTGGAATCATTTTGATTTACTTCACGTTACACGACAAGCTATATCTTATGTTGAAGATCAGGAAAAATTCCTTTGAAAATCCCAGACGGGTTGGAATGTTGAAACTTTCGATCTTCAGTCTGACGCCTTAACCACTGAGCCACTCATAAAACAGAAAAATAAGGAACCTGTGGAAGTTAAGCGAGTGTCAGAGAACAATTATTGGAAGAATCTACGTGGATCATGACAGTAAAATTTTATTCTTAAGTGAAGTTGGTGATAATCATTTTATTATAGATTCCTCAGCTCGCGAGGGAGCGGATCGTAAATTTATAGGAATATTAAAAGAAAAAAGTAGCAACAAATTATTCTTGAGGTTAATTTCTGAGAACTGGTTTTCATGTACCACAACTAAAAAATACCGTATCAGTCGCGTTCTGGCCTCGCATTCGGGAGGACGGCGGTTCGAATCCCCGTCCGGGCATCCAGATTTGGGTTTTCCATGGTTTCCCCAAATCACTCCAGGTGAATGCCGGGATGCTTCCTTCAAAAGGCCATGGCCGAATTCCTTCCCATTCCTTGCCCCCATCCTTTCCCGTCTCTAAACACCACGTTGTTAAAAAGGGACGTTAAACTGTAAAAGAAAAAAAAACAAAAAAACAAAAAAAAAAACGTATCAGTCAGTGCTTCAAACACACAGGTATGTTTCTACATCCTGACTGCTGTCTGATGTGTCCTTTTCTCCACACCTCACCTGACCACGCCCTACTCACAGGGACCCAGAATAATCCGGAATGACTATCGTTGATCTGAGGACTGCAGACTCGCAACCTGTTCTTCCAATACCGTCTCCGCCGTTCCTGATTGGCCCTGCCGGGACAAGGGTTATCAGAACACGCGGCAGCTCTGATTTGCCCCAACTTGTTATTCAAACGACCCTCTGATTTATAGGTGCTATAATTCTTGATAGCGCCCGTGGCGGCACGAGTGGGGTTGGGGGCGCTTTTGCCGTATGTGCAGCCCTCGTACAGACACCCAGTTTGGTATTACACTACAAAGGCGCTATCCGTTTCTTGTTCAAACCATTCTTGTGGCGTTTCGCCTTAATTTTGCGCTAATTACAAACTCACAAAACAAACTTCGCTTTAAGTTGAATCAAACAAATGACTTAAACTTTGTTATCCTCTTCGGTTGACATACAAACTCCAAACCCTTGCACAAAAATATAGGAAGATTATTTTCTTTATATATATATTTCTGTTTGTTACGTTAGTTTTAAAATAAGAAACATTTCATGGAAAAACATAGTCAAGTAAATATTTCTATCCGAATAAGTAGATTCTGATCATTATTCTTTTTTAAAAATAGAGACGAATATTGTAGTTAGTTCTGTAGAAAATCATAAAAGCAAATTTATGTATGCTTCAACATAAATAAAATTCTTTTGTTTTTTCATTCTCTCACGATTTGTATGTCCCTAAAAGCATCAATAGATACAGGTAGCAAAATACGGTGGGCTAGTAAATAAATGGATACACTTACTAAAAAATTTTGTTTCTTTATCTTATTCACACTTCGACCTACTTTATCGCATTGTTTCCATCACTTTTTATCGTGGGGCACAAAAATTTCACTACCTTCATGATAGAAAATAGTTACCTATTATTTTAATCGCGAATCGCTGGACAACGGGAAAGGATTTCAAAAGCTTTTTAGAAAATAGTAATACAAGTAGTTGCACTATCTGGGTTGCATGTCGAGGGATCAAATTGTTCCCATCTGATATTTGTACTGAGATCTGCAACTACTTTCATCATAATGCACGTTTCCGCGTCCTTCATTGCTTCTTCTCCATAAGCATAACAAATCTGATGAAAAATTTCACCTGTTTTGGTTTTAAGAAACGAATCACAAAATTAATTTTACACATGACGAGGGTCTAGATTTTCTTCGTTATTATAAACATCTATAACGAATTTTAAACAGTGTACAATTGTTTTCAGATAGAGTCATCTTAAACAGTGCACAATTGTTTTCATTTAGCGCCCTTACCTTTCCAATGAACTAGCTAACTCGTCAAGCGGAAAACTGATACCGCAACTATATTTGAAAAATCGAACTTATTTTCTGCAAACGTTAGCCTTTCAGCTTGATCCCACTAACCATATATAAATTCAACATTTATAGCTTATCCGCTATGGAGATAACAATAATGAGATTAAATATGACTCACAACGTATTTACATCTTGGAATGTGTAGACGTAAATTGAAGGCTTAAGATTTTGATAAATGAAAACAAAATTAGTGAAATAATTTTAAAAACAGTCGTGGTTCATACATGAACTGAATGATGAAAACGATAATCAATATTCAATATATATTATAAAAGTAAGTGTATAATGTGCGTGCCGCTAAAACTTAAAAATGAGTCCCGGTATGATCAAGGGAATTATATGGTGTGGAAGCCCTCTATCCCTTATCCATGAAGAAGGTTTCCATTTTTACCTGAAGGGAGTGATTTTGAAGATAGAAGGGCTGGAAGCTTCGCCCTCTAGAACAGCGAGAAAACGAAACAGTCGAAGAGCGCGAGGCACGTTTATGTTCTCAGCAAACGTGAATGAGCACTGTGAGAAGCAGAGAAACCGAAGAAAAACGAAATGAACGAATTAAAGATTCCAGAATTGCGACACAATCTTATAATAGAAGACTGCGAACGCAAGCCGCCCATTAAAATATCATCCTACGAGAAGCGCGGACGAGGAAAAGTAAACAGTATATCCTGACAAATGGAGCATTGCACTACGACCCGACAAAACAATATAACAAAAACAACCACGTCGTAATCGGAAAAATGGATAACAACTACCAACTTTGCAACGCGAAAAAATTCAGTGGAGAAATACCAGAATTCTGTTGCATGAATGGAAAAACTCGATTACCATCACTGGAAGCACCTCGACAGGAATTTCTAAATTACATGACCGGGGAAACTTCAGAATAGTAACACATAGTATTAATCCTCAGAATATCCCTGATCTCTAGTAAACTGCCATTCCATTTTAAAAGACTGCAATTTCCAATCAAATTAGCCTATAGTTTTACCATTAACAAAGTACAACGACAAACTTTAAAACATTGCGGCATCATCCTCAAAGACTCCTGCTTCTCTCACGGTCAATTATACCTAGCTTGCTATCGAGTACAAAATTCTAAAAATTTGTACATACCCGGATAACAAAATGATAAATGATGTTTATAAACAAGTATTGCAAAAGTTAGAATATGTTTTCAATAAAAAAATTACTTCTTACATTTTAAAGTTTATCCTTTTATTCCTACTACCACACAATCTCATATCAACTCCGTGAGCGAAGTCAGGTACCTCAGCTAGTGTTTTATAAATTATAAATTATTACAAACTCTTATCAGTGATAATAACAAATGAATTGAAATTATAATTCTTGTTATAACCCTTTGGAAATATCGATCAATATGGTTTACAGCCGAAAGTAATAGCAGTTATCAAAATAACGTAAACAGTTTGAGGAACCTGGTTTTTTTTAGAAACAAATTGTTATTTTCAGTTAGACTGTATTTTACTGCAACGGAAGTATATAGGAAACAATTACTATCTCAACTGTTGCTCATGTTTCTGCCCCTCCCCCCCTCCCCTCTAAAAAAAAAACTGTAAAGTACCACCAAATAGTTAATGGGAACTTTTACCGTGTTTTCCACATTGTGGAAAAATTGGAAGGCTTTAATGAAAGAAAAGTGTTTAAAAATATCTATTTTACAGTACTGAAAATTAATAAACTTAATTATCATGAATATGTTAAGCTAATGGTAGTAACGAACACGAAGGTTGGTTGGACCTCTCGTAGGAGACATATTGAGCCTGGTATCGGACGTAGGTTGGCCAGTTCCTTTCCTCCTTAGCAGACCAACTCCGATAATCCTGCCGGGTTTACCGAGCATGATGGAAGAGGGGTAAAACACTGTCCTCGTATTCGGGAGGACGCGGGTTTGAATTCCCGTCCGAGCATCCAGATTTAAGTTTTCCATGGTTTCCCCAATCACTCCATGCGAATGCCGGGATGCTTCCTTCAAAAATGCCATGACCGCATTCTCTCCTGTTCCATGCTCACAGCACTTTCCTGCCTCGACAAGGCGTAAAACCATAAACAAAAAAGCCTACAGTTTTAGTGTGGAATCCGAGCCTTGGAAGCATTCTGGCGAACTTCAGATTACATACCAATCTGTGCCATAGGTTGAGGTAGCGTTAAGATTCTTTGAAATTCTGTGTGGAGTCTGGGATTCAGTCCCCAATCGCTCAGCCACCAGACTGCTTCAATGAATGCGGCAACACAGACACCCTTTTGCACCGCTTCTCGTGCAGCGAAACACAGCGCATTTGGATATGGCTGAAATCCAAGATAGCACAGCTGGACGGAACCACAACTTCATTACAAGAAATCCTCAGACCGGATAAGACCCGAAAACCAGCACGGAAACAAAACGCCGCAACATGGTTGCTAGGCTACACAGTAATATATGTTTGTCAACATCACGATATAGAATACAGCAACTACATTTCCTTCATGGAAAGAGAATTCACTAAGGCGACCACTTCTCCCCGTTATGTCAGCTCATACGGCAACGCACTGCAGTCACTCGTAATGGGCGGACACCCAAGCATCACGTGACAACACACACAGGGGCGCCAATCCGGAAGAAGACCGCAGGAGAAGACTTCTCTCACTGCAACTGCCGAAGAAAATACAGTGCACCGAACGACCACGCTGCAAGCCCACAAGAAGCGTACATTGTGAATGATCATCTTCACAGACTATAAGAAGCATGTATCTCGCATCCAAGAAGTCTGTTTCTTGCATCTTAAATCTTTGTATCTTGTACCACACTTTGATTTTGTGTCTTTTATCTTGTACCTGGCATTGATACCTTGAATCATACAACTTGTATTTGCACCTAGCACCATACATCGTCGAATTTTGTAAACAATACCTAGCAAAGTAATAAAAATAAAATAAAAAAATGAATAAGTAACAGTCCTATGATTAAAACCACAGAAGGATGGCAGAAACGTTAGGTTTAAATAAATCTACGCGACTCCCATCGGAGAACCAAGATAATACGAATAGGTAACACATCCAAAAATAGAGAAGCATAACACGACTAAATATCATAAATTTGTTCTGGTTACAATAATTTGGACTACATACTCGCGTTGTAAAATTTGGACGTTATTTGGCAAGGTACAAACTTTCCCTGGAGCCATACAAGGGCTGGTGTCAGGATGTTTCATTTACGGTCCAGTGTTTCTGGTCTCCGTCGTCGTTGGGCGAGCGTCTAATGGTAGACCCGCCCGCCACCTCGACGCCCCTAACGAGCAGTATTCATAATCGCCGCTGCTGTTGCTCACTTCGTTAGCAGAGCAGGCGCAGCGCGCGATCCGGGTTGCCGACCCCTTAGGGGTGTCTTGTGGTTGCTTCTCACCTGTATGTAATCACGTGTCTGTCCCTGGTTGGGGCGTACGGTCAGACGTTCACGTGTTTAATACGGAGGTAATTCACAGTTCCCTTGATTGTCGAAGCGTTAACAGTAGATATAACTGTATACATGTGAAGTCAAATGCTCTGAGCAATATTTTAAAACCCTCTTCTAAAACAGATGAAATGTTCGATCCAAGTGGACACGTTTATATTACGAATGGCCCTGTCTAAGAGGAAAAACTTAGTGTTACACTCTATCATGCAGTTTCATTGGTTATGGGATTTCGTTATGAATGATTATAGCAACATCCTTGCATATTTGATACTTAAAAAGTACGCATTCATAAAAATTACTTATAAGATAACACCTTATATCTGGTGGTTATTTAAATTGAACGTTAATAATTCTCGCGCCACTTGTATCTTGTATGACTTTAAGACAAGTAAGCAATGTCTGTGGAGTCAGAGATTTAAATTGCCGGTGCCAAGTTTGGTGAGGTAGAATCTTTGGCGGAGTGGCAAAGAAATATTGCTCGCGTTGAATTGCAGTGGGGATAAGGATAACAAGACAAGTCAAGCAATGGATGGTATATTCAGTTATGATTTAAAGAAAGAATAGTATTTATTAGTTTACATGTTGATCCGACAATGTGAGTTGTTAAAAACATAGATACAGACAGTAAAATAAGTTGTTTATTTTCAATGGAAGCTAGAGTTTCTTGCATGAAGTGAAACAACATTAAATTTACATACTGGATGAAATGAGCAGGGATTAGGAGAGAAAATTTGTAACTTTGCTTTAAGAATCGTCGCTTTTATTTCTAAATACTCTTCCTTTATTTGTTATTGAAAAACTGAAATTTTCCGTTGTTCTTTTAGAATTTGGAATCACTATTTCTTTTTTACACCGTATAAGATTTTATATTTTGATGATTACTTGCCTCAATAAATTAAAGTATTGATCTGTTATTGGAAACTTATTTTGATTACTTAATTGTGATTTTTCTTATGAAACATGACGAGAGTGTTGTTTTTTAATGGCATTGTAGTGATACCTAGACCTCTTAATAATCGCTTTTTCTGTGCTGATGTATAATGAATCCAACGCAGTCAGCGTAATCCATTTTTTACATAACTACAACAGGGTTTAACCTTTAGCCAACTGAAGTATCAGCTAAAACATACCATCAAGTTTTGCCTGTTACTCGAAACTGGAGTGTAACTGCGGGATAGTAACGCTTCGTTTCGGGCAACTAATCCGACCAAAATGATGACGTTCAATATTAAAGTCGTAATATTCGTATTTCGATAGGTGCTCGTTCATTGTGGCAATGTTAAAGGGTTGACCACTGGAAACGCTTTTTAATTTTCTCGTATCAACATACCACGCCCATTTCACAGGAACCACAACGAATAACCACAGTTTCTCGTTCACAATAACATCAGTTGTTTTCGCGAAAGCTGCATATCGCGTAATTAAGCTATTTACATAATACCGCAGTGAACAATCGATTGCGGTGGTGCGATAGCAGCCGGCCGTGATTAAAGGGCGTGATTCGCGCGAGCGGGCGGGCGGCGAGTGGATGGTATACGGTATGCGCAGAGGCTCTGGTGGACACAGCCAACAGACGCACCGCAAACAATAATCTGCTGAGTGCCCGCCACTTAGCACAGTGCCACTAATAACTAACTGCGGCCGCAGCATTCTCCTCCAAACCGACAACAACCACTGCCTGCAGTAACCGACATTAATCTCTTCTGACATGAAAAGTCATGTCACGTCAAGGGAGAAGACATTTCCTCTTTACGAGATAGTGGACAGTTGCGAAATGAGTAAACAAATAATCATGCGAAATTCAGAGAAATATTGTGAAAATGGCATTCTTTAGGTAGACGATGATAGTCAACTGATCTAAAAACATAATAGGATCAGAAATCATTGATACTCATGGTCGTAAAACGTTTCACTAAAAAGTAAATGATATACCACGAGGAGAAGTATAAATTAAAATCTTACAGTGAGCCTGCAGTCTATGGCGACAAGGTGCTAGTACTTCCCGACACAGCCAGCACAACTTGGCTGCATGAATGAAATCCCTGGCTTCGATGATTGCTTTCACAACAAAGGCATTTAACTTCATTTCACATTTACAACTAAGTAAATGGCTGAGTAGTGAGGAAAGAATAAGTAATATCTCAGTATGAATATGTGTACCAATTTATAGAACGTAGTTACACATTATGTTCCAACATTGTAAATCTATTTAATGTGTTTTGAGTGGCAACCATATTTTAAGAGCGTTAAAATTTCATCACATAATTTCACAGAAAACAACATTCACCAAAAAAGACGGAGATTAACATAAATAATAGAAGAATATGTGTTGCTTTTGAAAGGGGATTGTTTCTTTATGGCATGTGATTTTTTAAAAAGGAAGTTGAGATAATATCATAAATTTTTATAACCTGTAGGACAAAAATATGAAGATTGCTCGACAAGAGCTGTGAGGAAACCCATACCAAAGATCCTATATTCGCTGATGTTGGGTGTTCCATCGGGTAAGACGTGTGTATCAAGAATACGGTTATAGTAACGCCAGTCTCACAGGTAAACAAAATATCTTAGTTTCTCATTATGATAAAATTAAATAATCATTTAATTACTGAAGGTCCAAAACTCACAATCGTTACGAAAACAGTATAAGTAGCAATAAAAATTTCTTCTACGTTAGTAGAATAAAATAAGAACACATCTTTATTAAAGCAAACAGTTGTTAATATTTCTATTTCAAATGCTAAGAATGTGATTTTTTTAACATTGGAGGAAGATTGGTGGTAAATCGTGAAACGCTGCCAAAATAAAAATAAAAAACTGTAACACATTAATCCGAAAACAAATAAAAACAATAACTGTGAAACAATTACTATTAATACTACTACCTTTAATTTCGATTAAGGCATTAATTTTAAAGACGCAGTAAAATGGGACCTTTGTGTTGATAAAACTTAGTTTCAGAATTTTTTGTAATTCGTCTAACCCCGTATACAAATTCCGAAGCTGGGGGATTTTAGTATTGGTTTATTTCAAATGATTGATACAGAGTACAAGAGATTCTGCTGTGAGCGTGAGTCATCCAACTCGACACGTGAGGCGCACATGTGCTCATGTCTGTCACTCTAGTCAGTCGTATGTTACGTCCAGGAAAAAAGTAAATATCTGTTCACCAAAAATTTTCTTGCACATATGCTCTGTGTTTTAACTATGAAGGCAATATTGTTCTGTAAACATCATAAGATCTAATGTAATGTAAAATGGGTCGGTAGGTTAGCCAAAGGCAGAGTGATTTTAAATTAAGATCATTCAGTATGTAATCACATGAAGAATTAAAACTGAAAACTGCAATTGGCAAAAGAAATCTTGTATGCTTAGTTTCCTGAATTCTGAATAAAGCATTAGGTAACAGTGGTAATTGTTAAAGGGAGATAAAAACATCGGATAGAAAGACACAATGGGCAGCTCAGCCACTAGAGCGGCAGTTTACAAGCTGAAACAGAATGGTCTCACCAATCGAGTCCATCTGCTTTTAAAATAAATACCTCAGTACTTTACAATCTAAAACCCTAATTCTGATCTAATTTGAAATTAAATTAATTATTTGTCTGTCCAATTGTTAAAATATACATTACAGCTCCAACAAACACTGTTCCCAGAATGCATGAAATGTATTAGTCATTTCTCCATCGAGTTCAGACACAAAGTACTGCTAGAAATTTTTCAGAGAAACAAAACCAGAGCAGCAACTGATTATAAATGTCCACCTGCAGTCCTGTTCCCTCATCACTGAATGAAGACTCAGAGAGATAATATATTATTAAGTGGAAATATTTTTGCGAAAATCGAACGCACTATTTGAGTATAGATATTAACAAAGTTATCAAAACTCAAGATATGTCAATCAGACACACTTCATTCATCGTAACCTGATTGTTGGTTTAAGAAAGCAGAAGATGTAACAACAATTAATATCTGTTAAATGTCCTATTCTATACAGCCTAGTACATTATGCAATGAACTATTGGTTTTCCATACTGCAGCCTTCCCTCAAAATATACTGTTGTGGAAAGGGCTCATAAATAATTCTGGCAAGCTCCACCATTATAATGCAGCTAGCAGTCGAGAGGAGAAGATAAAAGGGGTGGTAAGCTAGCTGCGCGATAAGCTCTCTGCATGGGGCGTCATTGTTCACCTCAAAAGCTGACTTATATTGCCCCACACAATACACAATCCCCTTTCTCGAGGCGTAAAACTATCACGATTTATAAACCAAAAACCCTCACCCTCGCTTTAATGCCGTCCTCCGACCACATTGATACCTTTGGCCATAGAATGCCCAACAGATATAGAAAGATAAAGTAGAATATAATTCAGTGTAAGTTCGGTCTTTTACAGAACTCACTCAGTACCGTCAGTGGCCATAAGATCAATCCGGTTGGGAATAAACAAGGAGGGAGCTACAATGGGTATGTAAGTGGTAGACTTCAATGATGAATGAGTGGGAGGAACTGTTGGAACAGCGACATAAATCAGCTTCAGAGCTCTCGCCCGAGCGATGCTTCTTCAGGGGCCGGCCTTCCACATTAATCTGCGGTTTCGCGCCGCACGCCACACTGGTGCGACCAGGTGCTAAGATCAGGCGAGAACTGCGTTCAGAGGCAGGAGGTAATCGTCACTATCAAATACCACTGAAACCTTTGTACTGTGAAGCAGCGTTAATATAACAGAGCAACAGCTTGATTAAATTTGTTGATATCTTTCATCTTATTCTAATGTTTGCGTTTTATCATACAAGTGCAGCTTACGCTAGTTCTACGTTTTTGCAACAAGTATTATTATACTGGACTGCTTGCCATGGTTAAGTCTGTGCATTCTTTTCTCATTCGTCCCATGCAATATATCACTTTTGTTTTGTTATCCGAAATCGATTAAAGTCAGTATACTAATCGTACCAAATAATGGTTTTGCTGCTATTGTAGTTTCATTACTATTATTTAAAGGAACTTAAACAATGCAACCTACCGTCATCACACGTAGTACGTACTACGACTCTTATTTCATTTTACGTAATTTATCGTATTATGAACGAAGATATACGAAAGGTGCGGACAAATGTCCACATTATAAGCTCGTATAATATTATGTCTCTAGATATAGCGCTTTGATCCATTAAGTTACTTCGTTCAATGCACGGTGTATGTCCATTATTGTTTCTTTGTAAATTCGAAGAGGACAGTCAGAAGCGACGTGGTGGATTGACTGAAAGGTGGCTCCACAGTCAGAATTTACAGAACTGACCCAGCTCCATTTGTGTAGTAAGTAACCGCTCCTGCCTTGTCCTGTTCGAATCCGGTTAGATTCTCCTCTTCCGTCTGGAGAAATCGGATCCTTGTAATAGCAATGAAGGGTTTTCAACCAAATGTTTATCGACTACCGATGATTACTCCCAAACTCGTAGTACTGGGCCATCACCGCGTATTTGTGAACTAAATGTCGAAGGAATTACCACTTTGATAGCCAAGTGAAAAGTAAAAATTTAAAATTCTAAACTAGGACAGGGGCGGCTGTATGTTACTCACAAAACCACACTCACACATAAGGTCGGATAGGTTAATCCATTGATACGGCTCCATGAGAAAAAGGAAAACTTTAGCTTTGACTCCACGTTGTTTCCATTGTAGGGTTGGAAAGGAAAAGCCATGCGATAGATGTGACAGTAGTTATATATGACGAGAGAAGAGAACAACGAGCTGCTTTTGAGTGGGCAGCGACAAGACACACTTAATAAGATCGGACACATTTGGATCGGACTACCACACAGTAAAATGTCTCACTAGTTATGAACAGAGTCAGCGGACGGAACAAGCTGGTCTATTCCGTCTGGGAGCAGGCTTCTTTTCCATAGGGGTCGAAGGCAGCTGCTCAGACAACAGTGCAGTAAAGATGAAAACATTTGTAATCAATAGATTGTCTTCTGTACAGCTTGACACCTAGTAAAGTTTGCAAGAAATATTTGTTTCTCACTGTACCGAAACAATCGCATTTCAGTAAGTTTTCATTTGTCCTTTTAGCACCGAGTAAAAGTATATATGTGAAGTGAATGGAAACTGTCCTGTTTCACATAAGATTTGATTGACGAGTAATTGACACTGATTCTAAGCTGAATAGTGTAATAGGAATGGCTTAACTTGGTTATCAGGGGTTGATTTTTGGCGCCTTTCATAATTAATTATAATAAACAGGGTTAACTTTCCTTTTAGATATCGATAACAGATTCATTATGAAACATCTGCAAACCTTACAATTTATTACATCATTTATATTTGAAAAAAATACAATTACAACATAATATATCTGGCACATGTAAGTTTACAAAGAAAAAACAATCATATGGAAATTCCGAGATTATCAGATTGTCCAACCGAATAAATTTCTGTAAGCTTGAAAAGTTTTTATCACATGACTCCCTATCTCTCTCTGATGATCACTCTGCGGGTCGTTTTCCGAGTGTGGAATTTACTGGAAGCTTGAAGAATGCAAGTAACTAGCGGTTGCGCTTACCAGACGGTCCACGTGGTCCTGAGAATATCACCATTTCCAATGCACTGTATCTAAATGAAAAACAAATAATTTCCTTAAGTGATAAGTTGCCCAGTTGGCATTAAAAAAGACCTTTACAACATGAATTTACTCTTTTTTAAACAAAAAAGCAAAAACAAAAATTAGTTAAATACATGATTTTCAACATTTACTTTTATCCAGTACTTTCATATAATCTCCACAATTTCCCTTCCCAAAGAAACATTTATCACTATACATTGATTTGTAACTTTGATTCTTATTTAATTAGTGGACAAAATCTTTTACATTGGAATAACCTGACCAAATTTGTACAATTAATATGACAAAGATTTTACTGTAAACGTAATCATTTTCTAGGATACATACGTTTTCACACTTTCATTTTAATATAAGAATGTGTAGAGATCGAGATGCCCCCAAACAAGTCTTTTCCTTACTCTTTATCTACATATACTTTACATCATGATACAAATAAAAACACACACACAGTTAAAAATTAAATTCCATAAGTGAATCTAGATACATTTTTTTAATTTTTTTTTTTTTTACACTTTTGCATTTTTATCCAACACACATCATCTAACATTGAAACGCTATCTAACCAAATACAAATAAGAATACCTATCTTTACGAACTTTTACAATATGTAACCTCTAAGTTCATGTGTTATCACACAAGTCCTTAACAACAGCGCACATTATTTTGAAACAAAATTATATACCCATCATCATGAAAAACACAAATAAAAATTACCAATTTATCATAACTAAATTTTATGATTGCTCCTCCATCACATACACATAACCGAAAGGTTTTGCTTTTTTACCCTTGATTATACTCACTAGCACGCCCCTTTGCCCATGTATGAAAAAATGTTATCTGAGATTCCATTACCCATATCTTCTGCGGTTGTAATTAGCTCTTGTCACTTCATGAATAATGCCTCACTTCGTCTACTTTACTTATAACATTGAAATTTTTATTGTAAAATGAACGAACCATTTCCTGAAAGAATTTATACCTATGTAAATTTTGTTGAGATCCCTTCTTAATTTTAGGATGCTGTTTGTAGTCCTTTTACTGAACTTTTCGCCTGCATACTATGAAGCACGTCTTATGACCGAACTGTTCAACCTCTGCTCGTCTATCGATTGCTAACGTATTCACTGGTTATTAAATAAAGTACATCAAATGTGTCTCAGGTCATATCTGTTATACTTACATCGAAGTACGCTGGCTTTCCGTAGATCTTCTACAGATTCTTTTATTTCTATTACCAATTTATTATACATAACTAGTCCTTTATGGACATAGTATGTTGAGCCCTAACATCCTCGTTATGTGACAGATGCAAGTCGTTTATCACATAATTATGTATATTATTCTTTTTTTGTACCAGTTTATTTTAATATCTTGGCTATTAGGATAAAAATAATGAAATCATGTCAGAAAGCAAGAAAATGATTCTATTAGAGGGAGCAAAAGTCAACTGATAGCTTCCAGTTGACAGGTTGAGATGCAATAGAAGCTAATGAGAGGTATATCGACTGGCGTGCCGAAGTGAGACTATCGATTGTGGTGATGTGCAGGCAGCTGTTTGCCGTCCACTCGAGGGGCGCCGCCCGCCGCCATTGTTTCCCAGATTGTTGCCCATGATGCCGGTCCCATTGTGGGAGTACTGCGTACGCCGCGCCGGGCTGGCAAACGTTTGCTCGCCGCGGGACAATGGCGCGGCACGGCGCTGCGAGCGGCGGTTTGTAGGTGCACACACGCCGCTTGCTTCATGACGCGACTCTCCGTGCAGCGTCGAGAGAACTCCGCAGCACACCCTTTTTCTTCGCACAGCCGAATTACTGATTGCATCTTGGCGATTGTGACCTATTATTTCCTGTTTTCTTTATCCAGCGGCAACTTTAAGTTTGGAGTGACAAATCTGAAATCTCCTACGCTTCGATAAACAACTTCTAACCGGTTTTACTTTGCGACAGCTGAATCATGGAAGATGTCTTACGAAGTTTCAATAGTAATGAAGATAGAAGAAACTAAGTCATTTTAACAACATAGTTCGCTAATTTTAAAATAACAAACACAAGAGTTTGGTGTACTTTCCCATACTATTGCCATCACTCTTCCCATCCATGGAGATGTTAGGAAATACAAAACACGGCTGAAGTCACTTCGCCCTGCCTGGAAGACTGCTGTCAGTCTAACAACTAAATCCTTCAGCCCTACAGAAATCTGGACAGCAGAATGGGCATCGTCAACACCACAGGGCATAGTAAAAAATACCAATCCCTGCTCAACTTTCCGCGGTCAATTTGGTGTAAGCTAAATCGGATTAGATGTGGCACGGGAAGAACTGCTTCAACTCTCCACACCTGGGGCTGGGCAGATTCTCCGTACTGTGACTGCAGTGAGGTTATTACAAACTGTGTCACACATCGTGCAGTACTGCCCACTGCGTGCCTTTCCTTGTAGTCTGGAAGACTTAAATTTGGCCACGCCAGAGGCGGTGACTTGGTTGGAGCGCCTCGACGTCACGTTGTAGTGGTTGTGACTGGAGATCCTGTCTAAGTGGCCGGCTGCGGGCATTGTCCTCTGAACTATGTGTATATATGTGTGTTAGTTTGTTCATTAATACAATATAATTATTGTTGAATGTTTTCAATGTCTAACAGCATCATACGCAAAATAAGTAAAAAATAAAATAAACTCGTAATATACCGCTATGCTTTTTTTTATGTCCGAATTGCTGAATTCGTGATGACATTTTGTTTTAATTATAGTTCGAATAAATAGCACACGGTTAATGAAAATACTATTTCATTACATATGAGTAATATGCTTAATACTTCCTAATCATAAGTTTCGACAAAAGATAGGAATTTTGTGAAAAATTTAGCTATGGTTTATACCTGCTAAGCTATGCTTGGTATTCGACCCGAAGGTTGGATGGTCCGTATCGAAGGAGGGTTTAAAGCAGGGTGGCCTATTCCTTTCTTCATTAACTAGCTTAACTCGATAATCCTACCGGTTTAAAGAGACCTACAGTTTAACTTCACACACCAAGTTGTGGCGGAAAATTCCCTCCTAGACAGGGGTTCGAACTTAGGACTTCTCGATAGCCAGTCAGAAGCCTTAACCACTAAGCCACCATGCCTATCATAACTACGCTAGTAGCTTAAAAGATGACATCATAATTTTATCCACTAAAATTGTGGCATCACTTATCGAACCATCATACCGTTATACGAACATAAAAAAATAAAGGCCATAATTTCTACCTGCTAATTTACTAGCTGAAACTAGAGATCTTAAATCATTGAAATTTGTCTAAGAATTAAAACGCGCTAAATTGAAGTTTTACAAAAATATTTTTTATTTTTTTTTTATCCCAGTTTGCTTCAGGAAGTCCAGCCATTAAGCATTATACATATTATTCATCACACTTTTTTTTTACTCGCCGGAAAAAGAAAGACGTGACAGTCATATTCTATGTGCTATGCATCAGAGGAAACTATCTGAAAAATCAGATGATGGAACTAGGACAAAACAAAATATCAGAGAACAGAAAGAAGTGTTCTAGCCAGAAACAAATCGGATCGAGTTTGCAAATCTCCGAAATCAACTACAACATATTCTCAATAGTACTCAAATAACTGTATATAGAGATACCGACAGAAAACATACCGAAAACGTCAATAGCTCTGGGTACAGTTTAACTGTTGATATTGTTAAAACTAAAATGACGAAGCCGTTTCTCGAAAGTTCAGAATCAGCATGTTATACACGTGACAACAGAATATCAGACTGGAACATTAGTTTAGTTTCTCCTCCTTCTGATAAGCTATTAAGGTTTAACTGCATTATGTTGTCTGGCCTTTCATATTCCATATATACACGTAGTGACATGCATTTTTAATTTCTGAAATACTGAATACTTTAGTAAATTTTATATCCAAAGGAAGCCCATTTCAGTGAAAGTTGAGGTAACCTATTGTCTAGATATATAAAAATTAACATTTTAGTATGAACTAACAAACACTGTAAGATGTTAATAAATTTCCGGACAACATCTTTTTGTTATTGATAACCCAATCATACATAGTAATAGTCTGCGAAGAAATTTTCTTAGGATTATGATGACTCATAAAAGCATGAACGTATTTATTACTTTTAGATGTCGCGAGTCACAATTTTTCTTTCCACAGCTTAGGAACTGCAAATTATCCTATTACATAACAATAAATATTTTTTAGTGTCATGTTATCCTTAATTTTGTATGAACTTAGTCAATGATCCGAAAAATTCGTTAATCATTCGTGTCACAAACTTTATAGCAGCTGCATCTTATATTAATTTATTGCGATACGGTGAACAGTAAGAAATGTCAAGTACCATATAAAATAGTTTCAAATATTTTTATTACTAGGGTGTTATTGAAAACGTAGTCAGAACACAGTGACTATAAAATAACGCTATGCAGAACCATCATTGACGATACGTCCTCATATTTTCCACCCTCTCTTTAAGCGGGTGCTTAAATCTGTTAGGAAGCATTTCAGAGCAGTGTGACAAAATTTTAAAATGAGGAACGTAGTAATAACAGCAAACCCAAATAAATCCCTGATATGTGAACATGAATTCTCTAATTACTGGAAAAGCCACCGTACAACTTATTATCCAACACACAAATGAACAATATTTCATTAATTAAAAGAAGTATGTTGCTTGGATTTTGAATATATATCATTCCATTTTAAATAATTAAATGTCCAGCATTATAAATTTATAATTTCTCGTCGCTTTGAAAAGCTCTTTCAAAACCGAAATTCATTAATACATTGTTTATAATTCTCGTAGCTGAGCCACATTTAATATGAATTGCTCCCATCGTGCTTGCAAACGCACGAACAAAGGATTTCACATGAACGGAATGTTGGCACACGTTGCTAACAGCTCAGTAACACATGACATACCTGAACATGTTGCTGATTTTATGCGCTTATATGCTCACATACAAATTTTGAAATAGTCGAGTCAAATTTTTTTTTTAATCACGGTACTGAATTAATGGATAAATTGACAGAATAAAATATCTTATTGATTTTTCAAAACTTCAAATTGAACACTAAAATACGTTAGATGTGCTTTTGAACTTATTAGTGCCCAAAACTGCAAGTCAGAAATAATGTCAAAAAAAAAAATTGAACCACCTGCACATCTCTATCATGATTCAATACCACCGTCGTACGCCAGTACATGAATTTTTATTTTTTTTGCTATTTATCTCTCGATTGGTTTGATGAATTTCCAGCTCTGTTAATACCCATAATTAATCGGCTCTTCTTAAACCAGAATCTTATACAGTTCTTCCATTTATTTGTACCATTCACTGTCGAACCTATCAATCCCGTATGATTTAAAATTTGATCCACTCATAAATTCGGAATGGTATTAAATTTTTACCTAATATGTTCATTTAACTTTCAACATCCTTCAATATCAGCATATGGTGAATGCCTCAATATATTTTCTTTCTGATGTTTCTAAAATACATTCTTCCATTCTACAAAGTACTAAGTTAAGTAGTGATAAGCCTTATCGACATTTGATTGATTATCTTTCACAAATACTACCTCAGCATCGTATCAGTCGAAGACACTAGCTTAGTAAATTGTTTAAAAGTAATGCTTAGTCATTCGAGAATGTAAAAGCCTTACTGACGACCTAATGCTGCTAGAAGTTAGTACCAATTACGAAATTTAACAGTTATCGTCAATAAATATTAAGGATTAGCTTTCTTCCATTATCTCCCCCGCTCCCCATTAGAGCCAGGGATGCTGACAACATTGCTAATATCTAAATTTACGCCCTTATAATAGTTCCTGGTGGCTGTATCCGTTTCCAGAGAGGAGAAAAAGTTTTAGTATCTTATTCTTTCACAAGAACAACTAGCACTAAACTCTGTCATTTTTACTAAACTACAACAAATCCTCTGACACAAAGCTCATGACTTGTACAGGTTTCTTTGTTAGACATTGTTGTATTTCCGAAGTTTCTTAGCTCCATTTCCCGTGCTTTTATGCTCCTTAATTATTATTTAATATTCGCGGTTTTAGCTGCGGTTAGTGCTATTTATTTTATTTTTACTGAACGTGCAGTTACACTAAGTAAATAAAATGATAGTCATATACTCTGCACAGTTTAAATCATTTTTAATTAACTCCAACACACCACGTTAATTACATAATCGGACTTCTGATTTACAAGTTCTCTTTATGTGCCAACCAACATTGACAATCCACTCGTTATTCCACGTTGCTATGGAGTCTTTCCCAGAGTAAAACCAAATGACCTTTGCCAAGGAACACCAAAATTCAAAGATATATTATACATTAAAATATGTATTGTCATTTTAGGATAATCTGTCTGTTATCCTACAACATGTTGATGTTCGACTCATCTGTATGGGGAGGTAGCTGGAAGTATGCCGCCACGCATGAACTTTATACCGAATAGCAGATAAACATCGAGTAAGCATATTTGTGGAATTTGAATCCCACGTGCTCTGAGGTAGAAAGATGCCTTGGAATTACACGGCGTCGGTGGGCGGATGCGAGCGAGTACGTAGTTACGAGGAAGCAGCAAAATGTTCGCTATGCTCTGTTGGAAGCTACGCTGGCTGACTGCTAGCCGGATTTTCGTCGTATTGGCTTTTATTGTGGCTTCGTGAAAGCTTGGGGGTGGGATCTGTGAGGAACAGCGCTAGAGCTGCGCTCGTACCGCGTAACTTGTGTAAATAACACCGGCGCGGAAAACAATGGCTGCGCCCGAGCACTGTGGGGGCGCTCCACCCCCACCTACGTCTGCGGTGCTTGCGGTGGATGTAAAAGCCCCTGGAGACCCCTCAATGTGAAGTTGCTGGAAGTTTCTCCAGAAACACCTTCCCACCAAAGGTTATAGGATTGTTGTGCAAATCGTTCAGCGCATTATACCTCGCGATTGATATGTAGAAAAAAAAACACGAACAAAAATCTTAACATTTGGTGGCCATGTCTGTGATATTTTCTTCGATCCAAGCAATATATATGCAACACATGTTATACCTGAGTGTCATTTAACGCTGAAATATATTCCCCGATTTTTTTTAAGCTGTGGAGACTGGACAATTACAATCTTGAACAAATGAAAACCATATTGATATAAGCGGTGGAAACAGATATTGAATGTCTTTCGGTCATTTAAATACGAATAACGATGCTACTTATGATGTTACTAATCCTTTTTACAATTACCGCTTAGACAGTGTACTGTTTTTGTAAATGGACATAAGATCTTCTTTCAACTTTGTATTAGTATCAACTCAAATACTTCTACTCTTTGTATTCAGGTATTTATTCACACAATTACCAACACAATTCCTGTAGATTTAACAGTTAATATACACACTTCATGTATTAACATGAGCAGATTATGGTCTTCATTCCTGACTTCTCTCACGTAGGCCTATAATATTAGTCTTATTATTAGCTTTTGTAAAACTGTATTTCAGTTTTTTCAACAAAGCAACAAAATCCCTATGATTTTTGCTGCATGTTATTCAAAGATAAAACAAATTCCCTACTCAAAGAAAAATATCGACACAAACATTTAGTTCAAACACTTTCAAACAATTCCCTCACATAGTGCCACCAGTGTTAGCGTTACATCTCCAGAGCTAATTCAGATATATTCTTTTCGGATATCATCTTATAATGGCTTGCAGTAAAACAATACCCATTGTGCAAAACACAGGATTAGTTTGTAAGTTGGTAAAATTACCGTGCTTCTTATGGTAAGAAACCATTCTGGCTGTTAATATAAATTATTTATGTTCCATAAGTGACTGGTGGTATAGCTTTAGTTGAAAATAATTGCGTACTCCTTGTGGAGATCCTGTAAAGTACACAGAAAGCAGACACCAGTAAATCACTGACCAACAAAGTGCTATTTACTGAATTTTGCAGCTCGCCTACGATGGCGTACCTTAACTGACGACAGAACTCGCCTGAATCTTTTGTATTATTAAAAGCTCCAGTGCAAGATTAGTAAAATACATAAACAAATCCGGACAAACTTAAATTTGAATTCCCCGCTATACAGAAGTTCACTGTAGACCGTTACTAACATTGTTGTAAGCCACATACTTCCTGTAAAATGTCATAGCCTCAAAATGGAAGAACAGTAGCGAACGGTAAACGAAAAGCCATGATTATACAAAGTCTTCACGCTGGGTATTTAACAACTAAAACAAATCGGTTCTCCTGGTACCTGCCATCAACTGTTTATGACATTATCGAAAAACGAATCACACTCGTGGATGCCACAGAAAAAGGACGGTAAGACCAATCGGATCTCTGCCTCCCACGTGGCTACAGTGTACACACGTGTGTTGGCCGTTGTCCTGTTGATTCAGCTGCCGACCCTCGCCACAGACACGTGACGGATTTCCGCACGTGCGTAGTGGTGAGGGAGGGACCAGCATGATGACATCTCTTGATGTGAAGACAAAAGGCCTGAGGAGTCTTGTCACCGAATCACTCGACACGCGACAGAAGTACTCCGTTAGTTAAACCTCCCACCAACAAATCACGGAGGATGAATCTAAGTTTCTTTTTCTCGACAATTACTTCAGATAAGTCGATAAGAACCATAGTTAATATTCAATGTCTCTTCCTTAACCCTGTTTCCTGCAAAACAAAAATATATAATTCATACTTACTAATTAACATCCAAATTAGAAGGAAAAAGATACAGGAAATGTAGTTATGATAAGGTTGCAATGGATGTGCCTACAGGTATTACTGGATAAAGAGCTTATCACACCTAAGCAGACTTAACTGAAGTTCTGCGCCAGGGAGAGATTTTGTGATTCAGTATTGTTGTTTTGTGATACAGGATGCTCTCTGCAAAACGCAGGAGTATTTATATGTTCTATTATTTACTATCAGCACTTATTTGTTCATTTAAGAGTATATTTCTTCTCTACTTAGATATAACTGATAAGGTAGGATGGTAACAAGATAAGTTATACCAAAGTATAGGTGACAAGTAAAATCTATTCCGATTTTGAATCAGTGAAAAGTACAAAATTTGCCTTGAGATTTGTGAACAAAACGCGTCAGCATCTTTCAGCTTATGAGTCAAACGACTTATTAAAGCTATGAGAGTTTTTGTTATTTTATACTCCTATTAATGTAAACCATTAATGAATAAGTCACAATTAAAATCCAAACATTAGTTTCGCGACATTGAATGCATTGTCTTTCACTAACCGAGATAACATTTTAAGTTTCACATAAGTTAAAGGCATTCCAGCATATGTGCGAGAGTATAAGGAGAAGGGAAATTAATGATAATAACAAAATCAACTTGTATTAGGCGACGTTTAGCCACTTATTTGAGTCATATCATTTACTTAGAGGACTGGGAAATTGTTATTTCACACGAGCACATAGCAAATAAGTTAAGTCCAAGAATATGGTAAGAGGGTATACTTGGTGCTTGAATAGCTTTTTAATTGCGTTCATATTGATCATCCGTATTTTTGCTGTTTATCAGATTTTAGAGTCGTGTTGATCTAAAAGCATCTGAAACTTTTGAATTGTCCTAAATTTTTGCTACTATCTACGGATTCCTTTTTTATTTCAGCTTCTAAGTTTCCTCGTTTCTTTTATGCTGATTTTATAGTTTTAATTATTGGAATATGTTTTTAACAGTGATCTTAATTCTTTACAGTAACTTGGCACAACTACAACTGTAATCATATTTTGTATTGTATATTGTGTATCTTCATGACAAAATATCTTTGTCTATTTTCTGCAATGTCGCTGTATAGCAATTTTCCTCGTTTCAGTTGCTACACTAGCGTTTTTGAAACATCCAACAGTGCTTTTGGGCACGGGAATGATATGACTCAACCCGCGTAGGTATTCAGCGAAATCATATATAATCTATTCTACTGGAACATTTTCAACAAATTTATAATCCACAATTTTTAAGCCTAGAATTATTCTAAATGGAGATTCATCAACATGGACGACATTAGAGTGAGATACCACAGGGGCATACTATTTCCATGTTCACATTGATGATCTCTCTTTGTGAACTTACAGAAATTAAACGAAACATGGACCTACAAAATTTTGAGATTATTTTCAGATTTACATTTCCTACTCCAGCGCTAGGTCATAAAATAAGAACACATTGTAAATCAGATCTCAAGCTTTCAAAACCACATCATATTCTGTTCGGTGATGCGATGATAAGAGATAAACAAATTACGCCTCCACAATTTCAATGATTCCACTTTCCTTAAAAGTTTTTCAACAGCATCCTTCTTATGGGTTTTTTTAAACCTACTTCACAGCACATAGGATAAGAGTTCTTTCATGTCGCCTGTTTGACTATGTACAGTAAGCCTGCAACAAGACCATGAAATCCTCAACATCAATGCAATTGAAACTCACTTCTCCAGGAAACTGCCTAAATCTTCTTCAATTCTTTTAGTTTATAGAAGATGATTTTTCCAGGTTTTAATTTCTATAATATTCTCAAAATTCACTTACTTAGGGACAAACATATCGGTAACAGGTAACACATATTTCATTAAAATGACAAGTATTTGATAGAGCTACAACTTTCGCAAACCCTAGATTATTGTAGAAACAGCATTAATTTTTAAAATTTAATTGGTCAGGCTTTTCCTTTATTGCTTCACTACTTCAGGGTAAATGCTAAACATGATCATAAGTTACTTAATTGAAACTGTCTTTCTGATGCTAGCGTCTATTTATCATAAGCATTTCAGAGAGAAGAAATTGTTACTAACATTATTATAGCTGAAAACTGTAATCCATTCTACAAAGAATTTGTTTTATTACCTAATGTCCTTAAAACCAGCCACTGAACGTGGAAGTGAAATATTTCTGGTAAAGAGTTAATCTCCACTAATTTTTAAGTTGATTGGATACAATTTGGTCATTTGATTACACGTGTTGCTTGGCACGAATGCAATAATTAACGTAATGATATACGGCCCAACCGTCTCCTAGCGCAATCTGTGTCAGTGATCAAATGAGTGAACACCGTAATTAGAGACCAAGAGAGACACAGAGAGAGTGTGGAAGTAATAAAAGGCAAAGAGAGATCAAAGTTGTTTACGGTTTCGGATAGCCGATGTTCTCATGACCCGCAATGAAGGCAATTGTAACTGCCAATTGTTTTAGTTCCCTCCAGCACATAGCGCCAAACCAAACGGAAAGAAATATGTACATTTTCCGCCAAGTAACTATAAATGCTAGCTGTCGGCGATATTCTAAACCATATTTCAGTTTTTATAATAAGCTGTTGACATTATTGGTTCATGTATGGTACGATCCAGTATCTGAAAATATTTAAAATTAGATTCATTTATAGCAGCATACTTGTCTATTGGATATGTTATCGAATTTATAATATTTTTTTTTTTCCGATAACGCGGTTGTTTGGCAAAATAAGTAAAATGGTCCAGGTTCCATATTCTATCCTGTTTCAGTATCTGTCTTTTATTGAGACTGAGGATGAATGGTTACGCTAAGGTCCTGAGTTCGAATATATATATATATATATATAAATCAAACACAAAAAAATCTCTTGAAAATATTACTGTGGATCATGGGGAAATTTGTAAATTTTCAAAACATTTTGACGACATTTTTACTGCAAAATTCATGAAATTCCGCGTCGAATGATATATGTGATATTTTGTCGAAGAAACTTACCAGTGAAGTATCAAATCAGTCTTTTTTAAACAACTTAATATATGTAACTACAATTTTCCGAAAAAACTTTAGCATACTAAGTTTCACTTTAAAGTTTGAAGGAATTTTCTGATCGGTACTTTCGGAAGTAGAGGGGAAATGGTATTTTTTATGAGTTTTTGGGAATTTTTTTATCGTAAGGTAAAAAATAAGCATTTTGAGAGTATCGGGTTTACAGCATTCATTTAATACATATTAAGAATATCTAGAGACAAATTATTTTCACACGTCATGAATTTTAGAAATTCTGTTAATTTGTGTTATGGTAAGTAGTGCGCAGTTGGAAATTTCTGAGTTAAAGGATTCATAAGTAATGAATGTGTGACAGACTGGAAATTAATCGAATCCATAAGCGCTTCGATTTTTTTACTAAGAAGGTAATGAATCTTAAAAGTAGTTTAATACTGAATTCCAGAAACTGGGCACTTTAGTTTTAACTGTAATGTGTCAAAGTCCAGCAACATATTACATGACTGTTATATAAAATTTCTAGTATTAATTGTAGTTCTTTTCACTGCTCTAGTGCGCAGAGGAGAGAAAATGGGACGAGTTCTGAACAGAATGCAGAGCAGTGTTCCTAGACGATTTTATATAGTCGCCTAGGCAAATGCTGGAATGGACCACACTTGGTGCTTCAATGCTAATTGCTACACAAACAGAATAACACAATACACTCCGGGATTATAAGTTCACACAAAGCTGGTGAACCCTACTACCCTCTCACAATTTAAGATTGAACTGAATCATGCTACTAACCTAATTTATTACTGACATAATGTAAAGCCTGATATTACATTGTTAGAAAAGTAGCACATTACCAACTTCCATTTTCCACTTAAAACCATTGTAATACTTTTCTATAGTAATTTAGATCATTAAATGATCCATTTTGAGCCGCAAAGTTTAATCCCGAGGCTAAAAACTTCTTTAATCGAACCATCACATTCCGTTATGTTGCATGCCTGTTTTATCTACCTGTTTTCTCTAGCAGGACAATGACGCAGTTCTTCTTGCAAGAGGGATACCGTTGCAACGTTAAATACTCACTTAAAAAACTACTATATACAGGAACTACTTGTCGCATTATTATATATAGTGTAAAATTATTATTTTACAATTTTCTGTAATTATAAATATGAAGCATATGTACACATTTATTACGAAGTGTTAGAAGCTTGAAATGAACCTGTATAACAGGAACTGCTGTTCAAATCCAACAATGACTGTTCAGTATATCCTTCTGTCCCATTTAACCATTTTCTCTTTTTGAGGAAGCTAACTCACTACTTTCTTTTTAACTTACATAGTACTATATATTTTGTAGGTTGTCAGGCTCGTGAAGAACAATCTAATCTTGTGGATTGGTAAGACAAAACACGTATACCGATCTTTCTGAAAGAAGTGCAAGCTTTGTGCTAAGTTATCCGGAACCAACCAGGATGTTCCGTACACCTAATTTTAGGTTCTGTATTCACCCAATAGCAACTGATTTTTTTCACGATCGGCCAAACTATCAGGTAGGTTAAATTATTCTTCACACACGAACTACTGACGGTGTAGATACTATTATTCGTCTTCTTCCCTCAGTCGTGAGATAGGTGACCAATATCGAACACTTATACATTCAGAATGTTATTTCTACAGATTTAAGTGTGATCCAAACCGTTTGGTATTCCATTGTGGGCACACTGTTTTCTGATTGAACCAAAGTTGAGTACAGAGTAACAAAGCTTTTTAATAATAAAGTAACAATTAAGATTTCTAAATTTCCAGATTTTACGATATGTTTATGGAAGCTATTCGAATCCGTTGGAGAATAAATTGTAGGGTAATATCATTATCCATGGTCATTAACGATTTAAACGTGTTTTGATGCAGAAATTGGTGTCGAAGCGAGCACGGTAATTAAATTTTATGCATTTTTGATTTATGACTATCATAAACATACATTTACAACATGTTCTATAGCAGGTAACAAGCTTAGAGTTTTGTGTCCTCACTAACATAATAAATACGAAAGTCTTTTTATTACGTTTTCACAACTAAACGGCCAAGCCGATCTTGATTAATTTGACAATGAAACACTATGTATCATTAGGAAGGACATATAATACCTTTTACCTAGCGTGGTGGTGTAACGATTAGCGTTCTGGCTTCACATTTGGGACGACGCCGGTTCGAATCCTCGTCCGGGCATCCAGATTTGGGTTTTCCATGGCTTCCCAAATCACTCCAGGAAAATGCCGGGATGCTTCCTTCAAAAGGCCATGGCCGAATTCCTTCCCATTCCTTGCCCCCCATCCTTTCCCGTCTCTAAAGACCCCGCTGTTAAGAGACGTTAAGCAGTTAAAAAAAATATTTTTTTCGAGATATCATTTTTTGCGGTGAGATTTTGCAAACTATCCGTCCAGTGACATACAGACGGATAGCGTTTGTGTGTCGGTAATGTTATATCGGTCGCTCAGGCTTTGTTTCTCCCGCTTTCAGTTTGTGAGACATCTTCAACGTAAGTTGCAGCTATATAAATCCAATTTTTACAATAAAATTGTAAATCCGTTCATACGAAGTCGCGGGTAACAGCTAGTTTCGCTATAATGCTCCCAGTAACAAGGAATGACACTGAAATTAAACACTTCGTGCCACTACGAATTGACTAATTCCGCCAGCCAGCCAACTAGCCAGAAAAGCTGTTTCCGTTTCTCCCATAAAGCTCCGGCACATGCGTGAAGGCAAGAAATACGCCGTCCAGTTGTCTGTGGGCATTAAGTCGTTCTGCCACGGTCGCTGTCTCGCCTCGCCGCCGCTCCCGACGGCAAAATGCGCGTAAATCTGCGGGAGGCTGGCTGACTGGCTCGTTTCGCGAACGAGGGCGCTGTTTTCGTAGCAGTGCTCTGCTTCTGGTACAATTGGGGTAGTATTTACGGCTGCGTAAATCGCCTCGGCGGTGTGGCTCACGTGTCGGCTGTAAAAGCGCCGCTGAAGGGTATTTATCGGCGACCCCTCGCGGGCCAGTTAATGCCTGCCTCGTGTCCCAACAACAGGTACGGGGCGGGACTGACTCAAGGGGACGACTATAGTTAACTCTGACCGGTGACTCACGCGGACTTCTCCTACGGAAAACGAAAACTGTCTGGATAAAGAGGCCAAGTTCACCACTAGTTTCTGTCTTCTGTTTACAGTATTCACCGCCAATTGTCCTACAAGTGTAAAGTAACAAGCTTTCAGATTGCCAATTCCGAATCGAGTTTAATTTTCTACTTAGCTCAAAGCACCACTAAAGCGTACTTCTTTGAGGTCTGAAAAATACGTGTTTGGGGCTGCTATTCGTTTGACATGAGAACGTTTTCACCAGTTACTATTTAAGCCTTTCAAGGGTAAATAATAAAAATAATCCACCTTGCATTCCAGAAAACATCGGCCTTCTCCTGTTAGGCAGATGAAGCCCACTCCACTTTCATTCACTGGTTATTTTGCTGTTTCATTTCTAGAGTGTTTCGGTCAAACTATCTTTTTCCCACAGCAAAACAATGGTGCATAAAACTGGAAGAGTAATTTTTTAAACGATTAAATCGATTTCAAGTGCTCTGGTCAGAAATAAACAATTCAGTTACGTACCTATCTTGCTCAACTTGCATTTAGCATTTAATGAAAAATGTATCTTACCGTTTTTCTGATACACCGGCAGCCTCTTCAATATCATAAACCTCTAATAGCTGATTACCTAATTTAATACTGTGCACCTTCTCGACATTTTAAAATGTACTTGCATTTTTTGGTTATCCTTCACGTGGATCATCTTCAAGAAATTATATTTCCTTTTATTTCTCTTTTTCGGATTTACGTCTCGTCGATGTCATTACAGATGGCAAAGGATTAGAATCAAGGAATGGAAATGAATTCGGACGTTGGCATTTTGAAGGAACCATCGCGGCATTTGCCTGGAACGATTTCGAGAAACCCTGGAAAATCGAAATCAGGATGTTTGGACGGCGAATCACACCCACGGCTCACGAATGTCAGGCTGAACGCTACTGATAATGAAGGAGCAGACTCCTGATAAACAGGTACTAACTTCAGGTGAACACACCAAAACGAAGAACTTTATGACATCCATTTCAAAAAGATACACATAAATGTCTATTTTTAAAAGCGATGTAAAGAAAACTATTTTAAACTCACATTATTACGACACGTGTACCAATATTACAAAAAAGTATTGATAGCAACAGCATCTCGTTGTCAAGTCAAGAACTTTACATCCTACGTGTTTTGTAACAATTTTGACATGTCATCTAGACTATCGTCACATCCAAAAGTTAACGCACAATTAACGGCAGTGATAATCGTGTAATTAATAGTTTGCGAAATTACCGAAATACTGAATTGAAGAAGTAGTTCAGATACATATAATATGTGATATGAATATTGACAGATTGTCGTCATATATTCTCATCCCGAGTTTGGATGTTCGTATTACTGGATTTAACGGCTTAGTTTTCACGAGGAAGTTGTGTTAGTTTAACTTTAAACGAAGGAACCCCCATTTTCACTGTTATAATAGCTATAATAGCTTGTAGCATAAGAGTTTAAAATTATTGTAGGTATAATACACAAGGTTTTCTGTGATTTATGGTTCGCTATTATGCATTTACGGACTACAGATATTTTAAAGTGACATTTTTTTAAGCACAAAGTCCTTAGATCAGATTTTGGCTGCTGAAACGTTTGTGGGTTCACTGTACTTAAAGGTAGTTTAGATAGATACTGCGTAAGTTCTCACATATTTTGTACAGGAAGAATTACAGTTATGCAAAGAAAGCAATATTCTTGAGAAAATTGAAATAATGTTGAAGCGATACGATTTCTGTTGTAAGTACTTTGTGATTCAATGGCAACAAATTTTTGTTCTTTTTTTCGTTTTTTACAACTTTGAACCACGTGGTTCTTAACTCTGGTGAGCTTTCTTTTTAGTCCAATATGATCTCAGCATTGTGGTTTTCTTTTCTTTGCTAGAACCATTTCACCTCACATTCTGGACGTAGTATTTTAGCTATGTGTTAGGTCAGAAGAACGTATCACCTAAGCGGAACATTAATTTTTCGTTGAGAAATAGAGTATTATCCACATAACTAACCAAATTTAGAAGATACATGGTCCTTCTGATTCGGTAAAAAACCGAATATCTCTTTACCAAGTGTAAATCAGTAGAACATGGGTGGCACCGCAATATCGTAGCTGAATCATGTTTGTATGTATATCTCTTTCTACATTAAACTTTCATGGAGTTGATTTATAGTGATTATGGAAAAGGGAACTAGTCACTGGATTTGCTTTTGTTTACTCACATGTCTTCTACATCTGAAGACTGTCTGGATTGGGCAACATTGTTCCTCGTTTCTACATTTTTCGATGCAGCAAACATTACAAATATTTGGCCGATGGGCTCTGGAGGAACCAAACACTGTCGGAAGATCTGACCATTGCAGCGAGAATGTTTGTTTTCGCAGTCGACACGCTGTGACTATTTGTGTCGAGTTGCGAAGTGTGACACACGGGACGATATGCCAATGGAAGTAATCCCTCTCCCTTTCTCTTATTCACAGGGATAACGTTATCACTCTTAATATGCAGTGGCAAATATTATGCATACATTGAATATTTTGTAACAATATTAACACGGGATCTTAACTATTGTTATATCTGAGACTTAACACACCATTAACGTCAGAAATGAACTTATCGCTGGGCTATCTGTGGAGGAAATAGAAGGGTTTTTTTTCAATAAAATTAAGTTTTCGCTTGTGTCGTGTATGTGCTGACATTTTTCTAAGTATATTAATTTCATTTTAATGATACATGGTAGTAATAAAAATGATGATTTATGTGCGATAACTGAAATCTGTTGCCTCTTCTTAAAGCAACTTCAACTGGAGAAAACATTTCTTGCCTTGATTCACTATTATTATTATTATTAATTTAATTACAATGGAGTTAAGGAAATTCCAAAAGACAATTTATTGACAGAGTAAATTAATTGTTTAAGTTCAAAATACGATTAAATACGTTTTTGACACTTCAATAATTATCTGATATGTCGCTTTGCAAGAAGAAATTCTGGCGTTTCTAAATTTCCACATCCCGTCTTGGTCCGATAAGACACGGCATTTCGTGGACATGGGCAGCTCATCGCGTTACCGAAGCGAAACATACGTGACAGCGCGTATGACAGTTGTGAAAAACGTGTACGTGTCACAAATCCATCCAATATTCTGGCGGCCTTCGATAAGCGAGGCACGGATCCGCGGGGAGCTGGGCGATTTGTCAAAAGTGTCGAGCGGGGGTATCGGCGAGGCGAGACCCCAGGGAGCCATCGGCAGAGGAGGATCGCAGGCTATCGGAGAGAAGCAAACCCACGAAGAGCTGCACACACCTCTACACACAAGTGTGCACTATCTGTGATAAGTCTGCGTGCTTCCAGATCATCCCGTTTGCAAAGACTGACGAAGGAACGCATTTTACATGGTTTAAACTGAATTTGACTACCGGTAATGGAATAATATGCACTATTATCAAATATCTTAGTTGCAAAAGGTGTTTTTTTTTTTGTCACGGTCCATTTATCTTCTTTAAGAACTAACCAAATAGTAAATGAGGTTTCATTTCAAAGGTTAAGTTCTCCGCTTTGGTAACATCGTATTTTTAGAGAGAAATATTTCGGAATTTGATCAACCTCAGGCATATGAGACAGTTCAGAGCCCAGCCGCTAGGCTTCACTGGCGTCGATAATGATTGATCGTATTTCCACTAGATAGCAGCACCACATATCACAGAGATATTGAAATACTGTGATTGTATTGTTCAGCTTAGCTGTATTCCCGTGAGGTATGTGACACTTCGCCTTCAGGGAAAGGATAGCTTCAGATGTTTACGTCAAAGTAGAAAGCTGAAATCGGAAAGATATCGTTACAATCTCTCAACCTGCTACAAACCACCAACTTCGCTATTCATCGTATTTTAATCGCGAAATTTTCGCGCCGGCCAGCGTTTTGATATAGTATGTCTGTATAAACATTTTACTCGCGAAATTATAGCACAGGCCATTTAGCCATTGACATAATTGCACACTGCCGGGATAACATGAAGCCGAAGGAATACGGTTGCCCTAGGAATAAATGAATAAGAGGATAGTTTCCAACAACGAGGAAATCTAGAGTTCTATGATTACAATATTAATAATTCTAGTGGAAGCCTTATTCATTGAAGAGAAAACAAACTTGAAGGCATCCAGGAAATAAAACGTATAAAAAGAATAGCGATGCGATTTGTCAATTGAAATTTAAAAAATTACTTAGTCCACAACACGGAAGATGTTTGGAACCTCCTGAAGAAGACATGCTAAGCCACTGTGTCAGAGAAAGAAAGGTCAGTTCCTTTATTCTGGAGCCGACAGTTTAACATGGAATCCGAACCACGGAACGTTCGGGGGTAGCTCATATGATCAAACTAACTCTCAGAATCTCCTGGATCCAGTTGTATTTGAACGCGACACCGGACCACGAACGTTTGAAAGCAACAGCATTAAAAACTGAGCTACCACATAGCTACAATTAAAATTGTAATACTTGTGCTGAATATTGGTATTGTAGGTAGCACTTAGCTCGAGAGAATTTATAAATTAAAATGAATGATTGGACTGGGATTGTGATATAATTGAAATTAATATAACATTGCTCACGGATTTTTATTTGATCCCGTAGGCAACAAAAACGGAAGTTTTTGTTAATTGATATGCAGTTAATTTTTAAGAGATGACTGTAAATTGAATTTAATTACAAAACACGATAATCTAGATTCAATAATCAGTGACAGGGTGGTTAAAGGTCTCTTCATTGTAGACTTTCATATACTGACGTTTTCACCAACCTGCTGGCAGTTGAGTGGCTCCGTGTTATGTTGCGATAAGAAAAGTAGCTGACCATCCACTGTAGTTGACGAAGATCCTTCTTCAGAAAGCAGGGAGTCCCACGGCGATGATAGCAGTATTGTGTGTGACTTGAATCTTGTGTGACTGCATGTTCCCTGGCTGACTACTCTACGGAGTCCTGTACTGATTCGGAACGTAACAATCTTGAATCTCCTCTGTAACGTAACTATCTTCCAGCTCACTCTAGTGTTCGATGGAGAGGTAGAACTTGACTTTTTGCGTGATTGCTACAAATGGCTCAAATATAACTAAAAACAATAATTTGTTACTGCGGACGGATTGGTTTAGATCGCTAACCGATTTGATGCGGTTGTTCGCCGTCGGTGAACAAAAAGGCGTTTTCAAAGAAGAATACTTTTAAGCAACTTTCAAGGATTACACAAATTAAAAAACAATGCTAATGATTAAAGCACTGAATTGACCCACATCTTTGACTAGTGGTATATACCGAGCTCTGATTTACTACAGGTATGTCTGTCGAGAACTTCTTTGTTGAATACCTCCATTCTCAAGAAAAGGAAACGCCATTTTACTCATCAATTGTATGTTAATGTTCCCTGGGTTTTTTATGCTCCTCGTAAATTATAAATTCCAACAACCGTCCACGCCTTCGTTTTGAAAGACCACTGCCTTTTGTCGACATCGACAATTATTTGTCACGACTGCACTCTATAACTAACAGTTTTTCTTCAGCAAAGTTTCTAGTAACAAAGTGCGGCATTACAAGGAAAGTGAATTCTTTGAAGAGAAACTTGAAGCACACATGAGTTTCCAAGATACGCTGAAGCAAAACGATTGAAGAAATAATAGAATAACGGCAAAGCACAAGGAAGAAAACATCTGAAATGACATGGTGCATAGCTGGCTGAAAGGCAAGGTAAAAACAAGAATTCACTTGACCTTGTTCGCTTGGAGACCTCCTCAAACAAATAATTTCAGTTGGCCGCTTCCGTCTTTTCCACCTAACCTAAAACGGTAATCTTACTAAGTACAATAAACTGACTGTTTTTACTGTAAGCGCAATCAGTATTACGGAATAGTACTACGCACGCGCAAAACAATCCTTTCCAGAGGTTTATTTGTTAAAATATCAGTCGAAATCAGGAACCTTCCGCGACTCGCAGGCAGACACATTAGCACTGAGTCACTTGCTGGATCATCTCATTAAATAGAGCTGGGGAAGTGAAACAGGAGAAAACGCAGTAGGATTGTGCAGTTGAACATTATTTCATGATTGGAGGTTTAAAAAATATGACTGTAGATGCATTTTATTTACATATGTGGGGAGAGTGAAGAAGAGTGATGAGATGTATATAATAAATGTTTGGTGGTTTCGTCTTTTCCTCTTCCTGCTGCACACCCGTTTTGTACACTTCTAACTTATAAGCATCCCAACTTCGATACGCATCCTGCTGAGAGGGGGAAGAAGTGACGTGTATGGGGCGCTGGCCACATACCTAAGAGAGGCTGACATCCGTATCTAAAGACACCAAACATAACAAAATTAACAATCACATACAAGTTATGATCTTACAAATTCAGCACATTTCCTGCAATACCACCAACGGAATCGGTCGGAACTGCATCTTAGCTGACCTAAAAAATTACATTAAATTGTAAATCATCAAGGAACTCTCACTAATCAGTTTAGTTATATCAGGTGCAAGGCTAACCGGATATACCAAAGCCCAGTGAATCTTACCCTGCAAGGAAACATCACTGCTCCCCAAATGTGATTTTATTGTTATCGATATAATTGTCATCATTGTATTATTGTATCAATAAACTTTCTAAATATGTATTACTATTCACTGAATAATTGAATTACCCATTGTGAAATAAGATCCAGCTTCATATTATCGCTGGCACAAATGTAATCGTGTATTCCCTTATCAGGGCTATCGCTGTATTAGTGTAATATTGAATAATTGTATAATTTAGTGTGAATTAAGAAATGAATACATGTTTGCTATACGATAAGAATCACATGTTAAATTAATGTAAATGATAAAGCTGGCCGTATAGTCGATAGACAGAAGGCCATGAAAATAAATAAAAAAAATAAATTAAAAAAACTTATAAGCAGAAGGAACAGTGATGCCTTGTTTTCATTATCCGTAGTGGTGTAATGAAATAAATCGTGCTGTTTCTATCTATATGATGTCATGGCTAAATATCCTATTAATTATATGTAGGTGAATGTAAGTACCAAAAATTGCATTCGGGTTAGCTTGCGGAGACATAGTTACGCTTGAGACTTTTCCGTTAAGCTTCTGAGATTAACAAACCAATAAAAGCAGTAGACATGTATGCACAGTATTCAGATGTCAGCGATATTAAACTAAAACAAAATGCTGTTTACGTTGTGTGTTAATACTAAGCGTATATGTGGACGTGTGGACGTTATGCAATGAGAACGCCTTTCTCACGCATGTGTGCAGCCACCTCCAACGGCTCTGTGACGTTCTGTCTGCCACATGTGTGCAAGCGAAACTCGGGCACAAGGCCAACTAGCTCACATCTGCGAATCAACAAGCGGGAAATCACTGCAGAGTAGCAAGTACTGCGTTATTATAAGCTATCAAAACCCGGTGGATGTTGTACTATTCAGATTGCGTGGTAAAACACAAAATTTATTTTCCATGTATTGCTTTTTGTCACTCTGCGTACATCTACATGGTGCTTCTTTTCTCTTCACATACAAAGCAACATGTCATGTAATGGTGACGTTTTCAAACGCGGCTCTAATCATATCTTCAAATTCATAGGTAGATAAACATACGGTGTTAAATCCGATGAACGAGATGGCCAAGGCAAAAGCACGTGATCACTCTCGACCCACTTCCGATCCATTGCTGCTTAAGTGTTGGCTTAAAAATACCCAACCTTCCAAATGTAAACCAGGTTGCTTTTTGAAAAGTACGAAATTGTACCACGCTAACAGACCAAACTTGATGAAATTGGAGAGTTAAAAATCTTTTCTACTGACCGCTAGCTACCGTACATTACTGCGGAAAACGTAACTATCGGATAGCCAATGTTACAGAACAAAACTTTAAAAGTTTCTGCACCCACCGTAAAGCAATCATAGTAGTATGTTTAATATTTAGCGTGTAGTGATTTTTCAAAATCTCGGCAGTCGTTTGTAGTAACCTGGTAAAAAGTTTCACTTTTCGATTCGGTCGTTGGATAATTTCTACTTCTCCACAATCCCGTTACAAACTACGCTATTATTTGTTTGATTTAAATCTTACAGACTTCAGTCTCATTTAGTTGAATATGTGACATACTATCGTAGATATTCATAATGGAAAATTCTTTCAGAAGAACATTTCTACAACCATCGTTTGTGCAATGTGTTAATTTCACACTTTATCGTTCCGATATTTTAAATATCCTTCTGCAACGCCAAATTTGTTTCACATTTATTTCTATTTTTGTGGCTGTCAAAGTATTTCGAAACATTGGTGAATATTTCATACAAAATGTTTCTTCTCCTGGAGATGGAATTTTATATTATATTAACATTCTGTTCTTGTCATCCTTGAATATAGAAGGAGATAGTCAGGAATGCAACTGATAGATTAATTTAATCCATATTAAGCAAGCATTGCGCCTCTGTTTTGTGGAAGTAAGAGGCGGGAAAGGGCAGAGAGTAGGCAGATAAAATACTTGAACCACTTCTATTTTTCCAAATACAGAATTTCTACTAAGGAAGTCATTCTGATTCCGCAATAAATAAACGCCATTTTTGGGGCGCGGACAAGTTATTTGGGGGAATATATTGGTATTTCTAGTAAAGCAAGAGCGAACGTATTTTTGTGTGAGAGTTTTGCCTTGGAAAACGGGGGGGGGAGGGGGGCTTTTAGGCGCGTCAGCGTCAGTTTTGCTGGTAACGCGGCGTTTACGTGATAATAGAACTCAGAAATATATTCAACACTCCTTTCTCGGTGATAAAATATTTAGTCCAATAGTCTGTTTACATCAAGTATAATCATATGAAGGAATACATAGCATCAGCTATTCCAGCTTACTGATATTACACAAAAAACTTTTTTGGAGGAACACTAGTCCAGGAATTTTTTCCAGCAAAATGTGCGACCCTGATTTCCTTTCACAAGAACGAACAAGTATCGGTGTGGAGAATGCGGTGCAGCGGACCCGCTAACACTAAGCAAGGAATCAATTGCAGTGGTAATCGGATCAGGCCGGATGGCAGTCTGCAGCCAGGGCCCCACTGCGCATGCGTCCACGGCCGGCTGAACCGGATCATACGGCTTTGGTCATTAATATTTGATGCCACTCAAAGTAGGATGACTTTTTCGTCCCTTCTCTGGCAACGTGGCCTGCCGGTCTAATGTCAATATTTATGTAACGCCGGGGACAAATTCCCGATGAACCGGGCTTCGCGCGTGGGAGGCTGGCGAAGTTGGGTGCCCGCCTTTGAGGCAGAACTGCTCTGCGGAGTGGCGTATCGCTGAAGCGCGTGCCTGGTATTCTTTAGTAACTTTGACGCTGTAATGTTACCGCGCGGTGCCTGAATTCTAAGCAGAAGCAAAAGATGAAACTGCGGACAGCTGAAATTCCTACTCTGCCATCTTGTATGAAGTTTAGGGATCTTCTGCGTACTTAAACATTCTTTTTAGGAAATCCTTAACAGTTAACATTCTTAATCCTAATAAAAGTCATTCTTCTTCTTCACCGACATTTTCCAAACTACACTATCGTCATTGTCAAATTGGGAGCTTTGATTTTACGGCCGTATGCCCTGACACCAATCATTTTATATCTAATGACAGATAGTACTACATGTTAATGCAGGAAGTCAAGTGCCGCCATCTGTCTGAGAAATGTATATATATGTTTTTTTTTTTTTTTTTTTTTTTTTGCGACAAGTGTATTTCTTGTTTGTGAAATGTTTAGGTTGTGAGGCAGAGATTGGTGACCATCTCGTCATTAACATTAGTGGATGCGGAAAACCGTTTAAAAACTGCAGTCAGGTCGGCCGGTACGCGGGGCTGGACTCGTACCCGACTCCATTGTATCTTCTCGAACCAACATGCGGCACCTCAGCGCACTGAGACACACTGACGCGTCTAGCAAGAGGCATTATTTCAAACAGTCTGTTCCCGTAAAATAGGGCAAGACACGATCATTCTGACACGTTCTATTATTATTACTCTAGCCGACCCCGGCAGCGTAGGGGATAGCGAGCTAGCCTCGCGTTGCAGGGGTCGCCGGTTCGAGTCCGGCCGCAGGCATGGGTGTTTTTAATTAAGTGTTGCGTTTGTCTTGTGTCGTCTATACCACGGAGAATATATAATACATTGAGTGATTCAATACATACATGCAAAAATACAAAATTACATAGTGCTTGCTGTATGGCCTCGTAGCCAAATGCCAATTTTAAAAAAAAAATATTATTACTCTAGACTGTATCAAAAAAAGAGCTAGCCGGCCTCGGCAGCGTAGGGGCCATAGTGCTAGCTCCCCGTACCGATGGTCGCCGGTTCGAGTCCGGCCGAGGGCATGGGTGTTTAGGTTAAGTTTGTGTCGTATGTGTCCTGTGTTGTCCTACAAACTGAGCGTTCACATAAAAATTTGGAAAGACTCATTGACAATATATAAAAAATACATTGAGTGCTGGCTGAATGACTACAGACCGATTGCCAATTTTTTTTGATTAATAATCATATTTTATTTTGAGCCTCCGTCCAACCATAACTATTTATTTAAAGGTGATAAGGAATATTGTAGGGCTTTAGAACCTCAAGGAATGTAGTTTACAGGATGTTTATCATTAACAGTAAAAAAAACGAATAAAGGTTATTTGATCACCGCAATTTAACTTTGAAGAGAATTGTCACTGTTTTGTTACATCATGCCGCAATATAGGGGAAAGGTACGTTTAGCTACTCGGAAAGTACAGGGTGTTTAAAAAATGACCGGTATATTTGAAAAAACAATAAAAACTAAACGGTCAGCGATAGAAATACACCGTTTGTTGCAATATGCTTGGGACAACATTAAATTTTCAGGCTGACAAACTTTCGAAATTAGTTACAATTTTCAACAACAGATGGCGCTGCAGTCTGGAAAAATCTAAAGTACGATTATTCTAAGGAATAAACCGTTTTTTTACAGCAAACTTGCAATCTGTGAACAGCACACGCTTACAGCAGAAAGACGACTTACAGAATGGCAAACTCACAGACTGCGTTTACTTCTATATCTTTCAAATCGCCTGCAGCGCCATCTGTTGTTGAAAATTGTAACTAATTTCGAAAGTTTGTCTGCCTGAAAATTTACTGTTGTCCCAAGCATATTGCAACAAACGGTGTGTTTCTATCGCTGCCCATTTAGTTTTTATTGATTTTTTAAATATACCGGTCATTTTTTAAACACCCGGTAACTTGTTATTAGGAACGTGCGAATACTCACAATTCGTGTTTTATAAGAAGCTGATAGGCTACGTTTCATTACATTATCACTTCTCAACTGCTTTCATTTCACGAGCGTCGTACAGCACATTGTTCACTTCTAGCAATTATATTCAATGAGAGCACAGAGCAAGATTTCTGTCAAACATTTAGTGGAATTTATGTATTGCTCGTTTAAACAGTTTGACGATTTAGTACCGGCTTGACGCAAATAGCTGTTAACTGCAGTTATTATTGGTCGTTACCTCTTTTAGTGGATGCTGTTATGGCTCGACAGTTATGCTGCTGCCTTATTTCACTCGAGTAATTTCATTCATAATGCCTCAGCGCGGAAGATACACAGCGCAATGGGCGGCCCAGAGTGTTTCCACTCGGCTGGTTAGTTACTGTGTATCCAGCCTGGAGGTAAGTAATATTGCGCTTTAGTGGCAGTGACGTTACGTAGAAATGGCAGAGCCACAATAGGCGCCGTATAGGATCTACGCTTTCAAAGGCTGATTTAATTACTGAAAATTTACTACAGTCTCGATGTTCTTAATTACGAGTTAGCTTCGAGCTAATCCGTTTAAAATAACACTCCACAGGCAAACCATATGGGAAGCTCTATAGCTTTCTCACAAACAGAATTATTTCTGTTATACTATTATTTCGCGACACATAACGATATTGTTATTGATAAATCCTCTGCTTCGATAATATTCGAACAGTTCATTTTTATAAAAGATGGATGCTTATAACTAACTTTATTGGTTACCATTGACACGGAGAGCTTTACCTTAAACATTCCTACCGAGCTTGGTGGGTGAGCGGTTAACGCTCTGGTAACACATTCGGGAGGACGCAGGTTCGAATCCCCGTCCGGGCATCCAAATATGGGTTTTCAATGCTTTCTCCAAATCATTCCAGGTGAATGCCGGCATGCTTCCTTCAGAAGGTCATGATCGAATTCCTTCCCGTTCCCAGTCCCATGCCGCCTCTAATGACCTCGACGTCGAATTCGACAAGGCATAAAGGCAAAAAAAAAATCCTGAAAACGTGTTTAAATAACTTCTTATAAAACGATTCGTTAATTCAAATACATGTTAATCTGCATACATAATCTGCAACTCGCAAAATTGTGGGTGGCAGAGGGTGCTTTGCACCAAAACTAATCTTTCCTCTGTGTATTCCAATCCCGAATGGAACAAAGGGAAGAAAGAATTCATACAAATAACAGTGCGGCACCTTTTTTTCACTAATCTTATCTTTCCTGTCATTGCGGCCCAAAATGGTTGGTGGACGAATAATTTCATCGCACTCGTAAATTAAGAGAGCGTACGTATGTTTACTAATGAGTTCAAACGAACTCTATGTCGTTTCTCAATCAGGGAATCCCACCCCAAAAGAATTTTTGTGATAACTTTAGCCAACACCAAAAGTAAACCCTTTTGTGAATTAACTGAACTTCGGAAATACAAAAATACAGATTCAATCATAAAAAAATAATCGAAATTCATTTGGGAACTGATTTATTTATTCGTTCTTTGCATATCACTTCTGAAGCACAACTGGTCAGAAACAGATACCCATTAGGCTACCCTTAAACTTCTTAAATAAACTAGAATCTTCTTCAGTTGTTGCTTTAATTACTGTTTCAGTCAGAAATTCTTGAATCTTTACAGGCATCGCGTTCAATTGTTTTTAAAATGAAAGAATTCGTTGGTAGTATGATTTGTAGCAACTTGCAGAGATATTACGTCGAATATGGAAAACGGAGACACTATATTAATCAAATTGAATTTACTAACCTTTTTTTGTGTGTGTGTTTTCACCTTGTCGACTTTGAAGTCATTAGAGGCAGAACTGGATTGGGAAGGAATTCCCTCATGGCCTTTTGAAGGCTGGAGTGATTTTGGAAAACTGAAAATGGGTGGCCATACGGCGATTTGAACCCGCATCCTCCAGAACAAAAAGCCCCGGCGTTACCGCTCACCCTTTAGGCTGAGTGATTTCACTCCAGCTACGGCTTACGTCCGTAACTTTGATACGTTGCATACTAGTGAGAAATATTCTTGTTGTTACCAGCTTTGAATGCAGAGTGCTGGAAGCCTAACCCACAACTCGACTTTCAGATCGATGAAATCAAGCCACGCGCTCCCAGGAAGAGTACAGTGATATGTATACTGGAGATTTCCAGGACACGTAACCTTGACATTCAAAGCAATTATTGAAATTAATGTAAAAAAATAATGTGAATAACCACTAACATATTACTGCCCATTAATCCTGGAAGCGGCAGTGAAATATGAGATGTTTCCTCATTAATTGGTTATGGAAGCTAATTAATTAATTAATACTTCTTTCAACACGTGAACTCCGATATGTTTAACAGCACATCGCGAGCTGGTAACGTTGAATCACCCGCTATGAGCAAAACATGCTGTCATATCAACTCATCAATTGAAAAACAAATAAGCCCAGAAGATACAACTGATTTTGATGGATATAATAATCTCTTACTCCGTAACACAGTAGTCTAAATATCTCAATTCACAAGAAAATTATATTCCTTCAACTTGTTCACTGGTGGTCTCTAACTGAACTGTACTTTAAAATACTATCCTACACATAGTCACAGCAACTCGGCACTGTACTGACTGTTACTTGTTACACATTTGAAATGCCACTTAACACACAACAATCTCTTTGCTCAGAGCTGCCAAAGATACTAATACTAACCCAAAGATTATACGCCTACTATGCTGTGCAACCTTACGTAAATGAATGACAAATAATAGCATTACAACAGCAATAATTTTCAAATTTAATTACATAAATGATTGTTTGGACGTGAGATTGTCACACAGTGGAACAGACTGAACTCTGCTAAGAGATGGAATTGAACAGTAGCTTACCACGATTTCTTCATAAAGTTCTCTACTTTTACGTTACAAGAAATCTATTCTACCATATCTACTTTAAATTTGTCATGGCTCTCTGGCTTTCAAGTTTTGCTCTGCAATTTGAAGCAAAGATCAAAAATACTGCTTGTTGTTTACTCTGCTTCGTGTTTGTAATTCACTGTTCCTTAACAATGTTATATATACAGAATTAGAGGTGGGCAAAGTGACTCACTAAAAACAGCGGTTTTCATTTGAGCACTCTACGGTTACCACTTTTCGATGCAATTAGTAAACTTTTTTTTTAGCTCTACAGTCCACAAAACCCACGTGAACAAGCTCTTCTTGATCTTCGGAATTAGCCGACTTATGACCGACTCACCTAGAAGAACTACCGTTCACTTTTAAAAGAATTGCTCTAACGAACTGATTCACTCGCGAACGACCCATCTCTATACAGAATGTATAAATGCAAACTTTTTGGTGTAGTAACAAAGACTGAGACGGGTATTTGCAAAGCACAGCGAAATTTATAGAACCTCGCCCTTTTCTGCATGTATTAACCTACTTCGGCTCTTCATACTCGTACAAGGATATAAGAACTGTTATTTTAATCACTTTAATCGATTTAGAAATAAATAGGTTCAATATTTTCAAATTATATTCTTTCTCAGGTATTAAATAGGCCTGCCAATCAAAAAGATAGATTGTTGTGAACAACAGTATAGATTCAGTCAGTAAAGGTCAATAATTTAAAAAATTTATGTAGATATATCCTACCTACGATCTGTAATTAATTGTGCCGACAAGGAAAGTCTCTAGGAGATTAACCGGTATCTGAATTTCATTCGAACATTGCTGTTCTCATTGATTTAGCTGCATCTGTAACTATCCGCGTATATTATTTCAAAAATATTTACGTGCCGCTAAGGACATAAGAGCCAGCGTTATATGGATGTGGTGGCTACTTCAGATAACCTGCAATTCAGTTAACTGAAAAAAGAATTGTTTTGATGACCTCATCAACATATTCCTCCCAGAAAATTTATGTTAGTGTTTATGTACAACATAGTCGTAGGTTTTCCATTTGATTAGCTATCAGCAAATCCTAAATCCAATAAAATTATTCTCATGATAACATTCGATTTTAGAAAAAGAGCAGAAATTAATTTATTCTCGCGATGGAGTCTTTAATTTTCTTTTTAGTGTAGGTAACACTACTGACAACTACTGGTTTATGATACACAATAGTCACTGATTCCTAACAAGCAATATTTCATCTGCTAATCATGCCTGATGGCCTTGTAGGAAAGATTTTAGATATTAACGGCTTTTAATACAGGGTGAGACTATCTTCGATATACCCCAGCCAGACAAGAAATATGATGCACAGAAGCGCTAATGTGTACATCTCCATACAGAATGCTTTCAGGTAAGTCGAGTATTAGACTTAAGAGACAGTATAGTTCATCAAAGCAGAGTTGTACTTGAAGATGGTGGCAAATCTAGAAGCAAGGAAGCAAAGTAATTCTGGCACTGTGAGGGGATGTTCTCTGGAAGCTGCCTGCAGTATCAGATCAGTCCTCCTGTCCCCCGCTCGCGGCTAATAAATAAGTTAGCGATATTCTATTCGGATACGGGGGGGGGCTGCAGCCGTGCGTGGCAACATCTGAGGCTGCTTCTTTCCTGCCCGTCGCCTCCTCACGCGCTGCTGCTGAATTAATCATATCATCCGGGGAGCCCCGCTCTCCCTGCTTTTGTCTCCCAAGACGCGGACCTCGTCTTCGTCTGGGGAAGCTCCTCCTCACTTCACGGCCCACGAGATTGCGTCGCGCTCGGCCACCCCACCGGCGCGGTGGCAGGGGGTGAGGAGAGGGGAGGGGGTGCGCTTTATTCCGCGCGTCTCTCGCAACGGCGCCGTTCTTTAGGGCCGGCAGGTGTCCGGAATAGTTGCCACGACGCGGCTCATCACAGCTGAGTCTGCGAAAAGTGTCGCCGGCAGAAGCAGCACTCCGGTTATCGGGATAAATTACGAGTGTCTACCGTAGGAATACAGTATTTCTCCGTACCCAAAATTGCAGTTACCGAAGCTTCTTTTCTCATCAGACAAAAAAGAAAAAAATGAATAAAAAGGCTGTTTATCTAGTTCTGAGACATCTTCTTCTTTTTCTTCTCTGTCACTATTTCCCAACTTTAGGAGCCGCAGGCTGCTTTTGCCTTTAACTCATCATTTGTATGGTCAAATTTGGAGCTTTGTTTTACTATCGCCCAATGCTCTTGCTGATGCCAGGTATTTCGTACCTAAGAACGCAGTTTTTCTCGGAGTTGAGAATATAAAAATTGTTCTCGGGTGACTAGCCGAGTAAATAGCGTAATATTTCGGCGATTCATACGCTGCCACCATTTTCACCAGATGATGGCGACAGCGGATGAGATCGCCGAAAATTGTGTTATTATAACACTCCTTTACTCGGTTAGTCACCCGAGAAGAATTTTATATTTCGTACCTATTACCAGAACGTACTAATGTCTGGCCTCGCATTCGGGAGCTAAGCGCTTTATACTTCCACTAAAGGTTTTTGATTAATTAAACATTTAAATGACAGGATATCCTCATAAATGACGAAGCTCTACGATTGATTTTTATTTAATGTTTATTTAAGAACAACGACAAAATGACACATCTTCTTTCCAAAGTAACCAAGACACATCCAAAGATTTTTTAAAGATAACGACAGAGTGCGAGATGACAGTTGGTGATTAATGACAATTTTAGATCTAATATATTCAAGAGACAATGTCGGCGTAATGCGTGATGAACCTTGAGAAAGAGATTTTCTTTGTTGGAAGCAACTAATTCCACCAGACTTCTTTGGAAATAGAAAGTTAGTAGACAGAATGATGATGTAAATTAAGTTCTCGTTTGTCGATAGTGAAATTCATGCCACAAATCACAAATCAAAAATTCCATCGGACAGATGAAAAAAGAAAAAACTTTCCTCGAGTTTGCTTACTGTAATAAGATATGTTTGTTGTGAATGATTCGTATTTTCAATATGTCGCTAGGAAAAATATCTATTTTTATATAATGAATAATTTAATCTCTTTATTATGTCTGATTACTTTTCATTCAAGACACAGATCCTAAGTGAAAATTAGTTCGCTTGAATTTAGATAGTAAAAACGTAGTGATATGAACCTGGTCGCATTATGTTGACCAGTCAGGTCCGTCTAGAGATGGGCAAAAAGTCCTTAAAATACTTAATATTTTGTTGCAGAGCATATATGCCTCAAAGAATTTTTATTGCTCTCGTGCTGTCGCAAGGTATTCTCACTATATTAACCGCTCAAAATCAATACCCAAGTGGCTACATAAAATGAGCAAGGTAGGATTCCTTCCTTTTGTTTCGAGTCCTGTACCAGCCCTGTCGACAATCGCATACCCATAAAATAAAAAGTCTGTATCTAGAGAAAGCAATCAAGGTATATAAAAAAATGTTTGTAAGAACTCAGAAATAAATAGTATATTGAAATTTTTTTGAGCAGTCGAGAGTAACAAAATAGGGAAACAAAACGTTATACAATGACATGATCCGAAGAGTCCTGTAATTAGAAAGTAAAACTGAAAGCGGGATGTGAGTAACAAAGTTGGATGAATATCCTTCTCCAAAATCAGAAATCTAATAATTCCAAGCATTGAACTACCAGTGAGAATACATTTCTGAAACAGTACAGTATTTTCTTGAATGTTGGACTTTAGGAATAAAAAAAAAAAAAACAGTAACTGGTGCTTTAAAATTACGTAGACATTAAGTGGACAAGTAAAACACAAAATATACGTATAGAAGAACAAAGTTTTTCTCCGCGTTAAAAATTCATAAAATGCTCGTGGGTGAATAATGAAGAGTGAAGAAAGCGTTTGCTGGAAATGATTGATGGAAATAGGACATAGTATGGTAAGTCTATAAAGATTTTCTGGTTTGATTTCTTTGTGGAGGGAACAGTTCAATGCAATAATTGTAATAAATTACATGGGTTTATTGTGAGAATTGAATCTTCCCCGGCGTACACATACACAAAAGTACTTATATATATTGCATGAGTTTGTAACCTGTAGCTCAAGATAGAGACGGAGAATTGCATTAATTTAATAGAGAAACTAATAACAAAACAATCTTTTAAATCAGTTTTATATGAACTTTTGAATTTCGGATCTAAATACTGATTCCAGCGCTTTGTAGCTGCTTACAGCAAGCAGCTTCATTTTATCTACTTTTGGCCCTGGATTTTCATCGTTTGCGTCAGCACGGCTTCGTTTCGTTTGTCTGTTTCTTTCACTCCAACTGTTCACAGAGTTTTGGTCTCTAGCATGTCACACAATCTCCATACACATTTGACATGGCAACAGCAGACATATGTTTGTTACTAAAATTAAATTTTGTTTCGACAAGCGATCGGATATAATTTACTGACGGCATTGTGGAAAAATCTTTTCATTGTTATTTTTACAAAGTCTTAGAACTGCTGGGATAAGACGAAAGCAAGATCTAAGTAGCTTATGGTTTAGAAGAATTTGTTTTTGATCAGTCCACGATTGCTCCTAGCAGACCTATTAATTTAATGAAGTGTTGAACCAATACGCATTTTCTTTTTTGTCATGTACGACTACGAAGGACACCAGTTATACGTTTGCATACACACATTTAAAAATGTTTAGCTTCTATCAGTATTCATATCATTCACCAGACGATTGAATTTTCAACTTAATGCGACAGTCACAACTGATATTCAGTTTTTAATTTTCAGCGAAGGTGTTCCATCTTCTTTCAGGTTGAATCTATCCATTTCAAACCTCCACTTAATTTTTTTGGTGATATTTCACAGCACTCTAATCCCAACATTCTTTCTAAACACAAGCCAATAATTTGATCCGTGCAGTGATATTGCTTTATCTCTATTACATCTGATTTCTTCAATGATATTTTTTTTTCGTGAACCCACCGATTTTAAATTCACTGAAGACTTGAGTTTATTTCAATTATCTTAAGGAATTGTTTCAGAAAATTTAAATACCTTAACCAAACGTACAATTCAAATGACATTTTTCTTCTATGGCCCTCTTGCGCTAATACGCAACGAAAATGTTGTGTCTGACCATGTTTCTAGTCATTTAAACATTGTTCCGTTCATGTTTTGGTGTCTTTAGTTTAAGCGTATTCTGGTTTTTTTTTTTTTAAAAAAAAAAAAAAAAATAAAGAAAAGGAAAATATGAGGCACTTACGGTCAGCACCTAGCAATCAACATGACAGTCTTGCCACAAAATCTAGAACCCGCATGTGCATCATTTCAGTAATTATAAGGCGAAACGCCGTAATTACATCCCGCTCCGTTTTTACGCTGACCGCTGGGTAGTGGGCTCAGTAAAGGCAAATGTTTGTCCAAATTAATGATGGTATTTGATAGGATCCATAGTGGGGTGTTTGTTATGTGGTAGATTGATAATAAGTTTCAAATTGACCGAAATGGCGCGGGTATATTGGCGTTCTGAACGGCAGCTTCAATTAAAATCGACAGTACGATATCCATCGCAGAAACTGGATTCCTTTGATGAACAAAACTGTCATAAAAGGACAACATCTGTCATTAAACAGATTCCTAAGTGAACATTTAAAACTTCCTCTTGAGTTAGAACGTTGGTTTCTGTGAACTGCTTAATTAAACGGGAGAAAATATTTCATAGTTTGTGTTAGAATGTGTAGTACAATTGTGCAAAGTGACAGGACTGACAATATATGTGTAATCACTTTATGAACTACATTATAATTGTGTTACAAATCTGTAAGTGAGCTCGATCTGTATGATTGTTTGAGGAAAAATCACGCAAAGACTACCGCACTAAATTGGATAGAGTTCACACAATTTGAAAGCTTATGGTCTAGCTTCAAATCTCTGGTATATTCTATGAAACTACGTGATAGGAAAACGGAGCAAGTAATTATAATTCGTTCGTGCCAAGAAAACGCAGGTTCCAGAAATCACAATGTATTTAGGATGAACACTACGATATATCTACAAAATATCACGCCACAATACAAATACACACTTCACCCTTTGGATTCTGTTAATATTATTTTTTTACTACGTAATTTTTGTTGATTATTTATTCAGTTTTCTGAAATGTAGTTTTAATAGAATAGTTTTAAAACTTTAATAGGATCAGTGAATAATACGTAAAAAGCATAAACAAATTGAAGAATATAATTTATATGTTATAGTTTTTTGCTAGGAAAAAAAAATCAAACGAATTATTATGCACACCAAGACGCTCTCGAACAAAGCAGCGGGAGAACACTGATATTTTTATTATTATCTTTTTAAAAAAATTATGGCTTTAAGCCTCGTCGACTTCGAGAACATTAGAGACGGGATGGAACTGGGGACAAGGAACTGGAAGAAATTCGGCCATGGCCTTTTGAAGAGAGCATCGAGGTATTTGCCTGGAATGATTTTGGTAATCCATGAAAAACCCAAATCTGAATGCCCGGACGACGATTCGAACCGACGTATCGAATGCAATTAGAATAATATAATCATCATATATATTATTTCTATAAGGTATTTTTTTGTCACAAGCCTATATCTTCCTTCATACTTAACCGAAATCAATGAATGAGGTGTCATTTTAAAGCTTACGGTCTCCATATTGGTTAAATCGTATTTTAAGCAAGAAAGTTTTCGGAATTCGACCCTTAAAGGGCAAAAATGTAAATTTTTCTAAAATGCCGTTTTCTGTGTTACGAGTCAGTTATCTCCCTGGATACCTATCTGAAACCGTTTTATAAAGTATCGTTTTAAAGATTAAGATCTCCGCTTTAGTGACGTCATATATTAAGCCAGAAAGTTTTCGGAATTCGACCCTTAAAAGGCAAAAGTATCAATATTTTTGCAATGCGTTTTTGTGTCACGAGCGATTTATCTCCCTTAATATCTAACCGATATAGTTAAATGAGGTATCATATTAAAGAATAAGGTCTCCGCCATGGTAACATTATATTTTAAGAAAGGAATTTTTCGTAATTCGACCCTTATAGGGCAAAAATGTCACTTTTTCTAAAATGCGTTTTTTGTATCTCGAGCCATTTATCTCCCTGGATATCTAACCAAAATCGATAAATGAGGTAGGATTATGAGGAGTAATTTCTCACCTTTGTGACATCATATTTTAAGAAAGAATGTTCTTGGAATTCAACACTTAAAGGAAAAAAGTATAAAATTTTCTATTACCGATTTTTGTGTCACGAGCGATTTATCTCCCTTGATATCTAGCCGATATAGATAAATGAGGTATCATATTAAAGAATAAGGTCTCCGCCGTGGTAACATTATATTTTAAGAAAGGAATTTTTCGTAATTCGACCCATAAAAGGCAAAAAAGTCAATTTTTCTAAAATGCGTTTTTTGTATCTCGAGCCATTTATCTCCCTGGATATCTAACCAAATCGATAAATGAAGTAGGAATATAAGGAGTAATGTATTAGCTTTGTGAAATCATATTTTAAGAAAGAATGTTTTTGGAATTCAACCGTTAAAGGAAAAAGTATAAATTTTTCTATAACCGATTTTTATGTCTCGAGCGATTTATCTCCCTTGATATCTAGCCTATATAGATAAATGAGGAATCATATTAAAGAATAAGGTCTCCGCCGTGGTAACATTATATTTTAGCAAAGGAATTTTTCGTGATTCGACCCATAAAAGGCAAAAAAGTCAATTTTTCTAAAATGCATTTTTTGTGTCTCGAGCCACTTATCTCCCTTGATATCTATCCAAAATCGATAAATCAAGTACGATTGTGAGGAATAATGTCTCAGCTTTGCTGACATCATATTTTAAGAAAATAGTGTTTTTAATTCAACTATTAAAGGGAAAAGGTATAAATTGTTCTACAACGTATTTTTGTGTCACGAGCCTTATATTTCCCTTGATATCTAATCGATATAGATAAATGACATATCGTATTAAAGACTAAGGTTTCCGCTGTGGTATCATTATATTCTAAGAAAGGAATTTTTCGTAATTCGACCCATAAAGCGCAAAAATGTCAATATTTCTAAAATACGTTTTTGTGTTTCGAGCCATTTATCTCCTTGGATTTCTAACCAAAATCGATAAATGAAGTAGGAGTATGAAGAGTAATGACTGAACTTGGTGACATTATATTCAACCTCACTATTCATCGCATTTTATTCGCGAAATTTTCGCACGGGTCGTCTAGTCTATAATTAATATAATAGAACAATTATGGTGGTCAAGACTGTAAGAGTACGAAACAGTTCGAGGACTTTCGTGATAATAAAAGCGAAAGTTTAAAACAACTAAAAAAATAGTATCCCGAAGGAATACATTATGTGAACTTTTATTTTGTTTACTACATTGAAAATTCAACACCAACCGAATGCAACGAGAAAAATTTCGCTGAAAAACTTCCTTGACTGATGTCTCATTTCTAATTAATCAGTGGGTTTATATGAAAACACTGTAATTACATTCAACAAAGAATAAACCACAAATATGCGTTTATTAATCTCATTAAGATTTAATTTCAATGTTTTCATGATAGAGGGCACTGGATGTACTTTGTGGTGTAATGATACGATTTTCCCAACTGTAAGAAGTGTTTTCCTTTTATAACATATTCGACAAGCGTGCTGTGTACTACTGACTATCTGCAGATTACGGTTCCTGGCTGTTTAGAGGACCATTATTCAGGGTTGCTGCAGAGGTGTCGAAACCCATTGACGGTCATCAATTAGAGAAATTAATGCGTATTGCCGGGGCTCTAATTAGCACTACCTGTTCGCAGTCGAGGAGGCTCGTTAGTTGCTGCATGATCACTCTGCGGCTTTCTGCTCGTCGTAAAGGGGCCGTTGGCACCTTCCTGCGCTCTGAAATCTCCTAGCGTTGCTTCCAACTGGACGCTTCGTAGTTACAACCTTCGAAGAATTATTTAGGTTTCCGGGAAATCATACGTTGTCAAATAATTGAATTTTCCAACACATCCATAATATCCCTTATTTTTTCTTAGCTAACTTTTTTTTAATCTCATTAGGACCAGCTATTCACACAACATTGGATTAGAGCATAAATTTTGTTTCTGATATTCTTTATTCTGCTGAGTATCGTAAAGACGCCATTTAATTGTTTACTCAAAGCTTCGAAAAATACAGTAGGTTCCTTCCACAAAAGTCATTGCGATACGATGAATTAGTCAGATGCGTGTACATTGAGTTCGCCACTTTTCATAAATTGACAAAGTTTCACAATCTGATTTGCAGAAGGTTTTTTAATCATTTCAGAGTACCTTTTTTCTTTATTTGAAACAGCCAATAAAAATCTTTATAATACAAAAAGAAGTTATGAAAAGATCTTAACTCCTTAAGAGATATAATAATCACAATTTAATTCAGAAATCTTCCATTCAACATTACTGAAGATAGAATAGAATTCAAAAGAATTTTGCTTTGCACGTCATTCAATAATAGTGATAAACTTAGCGTTATAAACTAGTAAAATGTTTATGCTTGAATTTTGTAGGCAACCTTGAAGTTAATTACTAACTAATAACACTATATTAGTTAAATCTTGTAATCATACCTCTAGTATTTCATGTGGGAATGTTGGTAAAATCACATAATTTTATGTATTGCAGAGACCAAACGGTACCTACTGTATAGGATATATGGTTAATATCTGCCTGTAACGTATTATTGCTGCAATTATTTTATGAATTAAATAGAATCAGTAATTGAGACAGGATCAAGATAAAGCTGGAGTTTATTCTCTTAACAACTAAACTGCTATTTTAACGAAAAAACGTTTTTGAACTCCAAAAAAGATGTTGAAACTATCCACTGGTGCTCAGATGTCTTTAAGATACGATCGTACATTAAACATACTTCCTCCCGTGGAAGATACACGATCTCTGAATTAGCCTGCAGAGTATGTATTCACACTGAATGCTGTATGGTGATAACTTCTTTGATTGCTGACCAATTTCGTACTGTCTCGTGATTACTTTGAAGCAATGGTGCAAACGAAGACAGTAAAATGAGACCCAATATTTCTACCTTATGCGAATTATCAACGCTGCAATTATGAACAAAAAGGAAGCTTAACAGGTAATAACAGGGAAAAGCTTTTGCGCACAGTGTTTGGCAGCGCTGGGTGGACTGGCTGATATCTCCGCACCTGCCAGATTGACGGCTCGCCTTTAATCCTGGCTGCCACTGACTGCCTCGTACACAAACTGCAAGTCGTGCGCAGTCATCTCCGTCCTGTCTTACTTTTAGTCTCATCTTCTCTGATTGTCTTCTACCTTACCTTACCTTAAGTGTTTAAAAGTGGTGCCACCAAAGTTATTTGAGCCTGCTAGGCTACATTCGAATGGATTTTAAAATTAGTGCTACTAAGCGATAGCAACATTTGTAATTTCAATACGTGGCGCTGTTGAGTCTGAGAAAACAGTCACCATACCTGATCGGTCTAGTTTAAGATGTCTGACAGCGTACAGAATGGTCCTACCTTCGGATCCCGGTCTCGGCTGCGAATTTTAAACACCTTAACCTAGACTTCACTACTGTGAAGTACTACATAACGCTTTCGCGGTTCTAACTACATGTTAAAATGTAGGTTGTAGGTACGCTATAGTTGGTAAAATTAGTTAAGCGGCTATGATACGGGCAGTTTAAAAGTGCAGATGGTTAGAAAATCGCACCAGGTCATAAAGACCAAACAGAGTTTCTATTTTCAGCAACGCGCAAATAATTGTTTATATTCACATCACAAACAAATGTTTTTACTCAAGTCGGATACCAATCATAACTCAAACCACACCAATCAAAATTAAAACTTCAATTCAATTTATTTTCCCTTGAAATAAAATCAGTAGTTGCGGAAACAATAAACGGTTAATCTTTCCAGGTTATTTTTTTCCTCAGATTTTTCATTCATTAGAATTGACAAGTATGTCTGATAAATGTTAGAATATGAAACTATCAGATTTTTTTCGTTTAAACATACGAATATCGTAGTTTGTAATTCAAGTTTTTGCTGCCTCTGAATAAATATTTTCTTTCAAAATAGTAGTCTGGACAGCGAGCTTCTTGTAGCCTATTAATCTATGTCCCTACGTACTGTAGCTCTCAAATCAACAATGAAAAAATGTTTATAAGCGGAAGAGTTTACCTTACGAAGGGATTTTTTCATCAACAGTTTTATATATATATATATATATAGCGTTATCGCCTATTCGACATTAAAGTCATAGGAGGTGGGAAAGGAATAGTGACAAGGAACGTAAAGGAATTCAACTATAACCATTTTAAAGTAACCCATCCCTTCTTTCGCCTGGAATGATTCGGAAAACAATGGAAAACCAGTGTTTGGATGGCTTATCACTTATCAGTATCCTCCAAAATGCTAGGCCCGAGTTTTACCGCTCATCTACCCGACTCGGTCTTCGACAGTTAATGTCAGGTTTTGGCTCGAATGCGGAGTAAAAATTTCGTTAAAAAATTCTTTTTAATATCAGTCTCTAATGCCGTTATACCACAGTATTTTTTTCTTAATGGGATTTGGCTTCTCTTATGCCATACAGCCAGCTAAAGTGTGATTTCAGATCATCCAGTGTTTTCAGTTTCTCCATTGTATATTATTTTTCAAGTAACTCTAGACACGACATGTACACACACACAACTACTTACACCTATCCCACTCGAACCGGCGACCATCGGTACTAGAAACTAACGCTCCAGCCCAGACGCTACACAGGCCGGCAGTCAGTATTATTAAACACAGCAAACCGCACCAGCTGCAAAATTACATAGGAGAACAGAACATAAACTCACACAGAAACACTTTAAATTAAGAACTTCTGCCTCAGGAACAATCAAATAACAGTTACAAACTTTGGTAGGACAAACGATTATTCAAATTGGTATTGCCCCAAGTTTCGAATTGGACTTAACTTCGAACATCAACTTAAAATTGCTGTAAATATTGATTTCTAATTTGATCTAACTGGAAATTCCAAATGTAAGTAAGATACGTAGAAACTACAAGACAAGCGAAAAGAAACAAAAAATAATATAGGAATCACTTGATTTCAAAAACTACAGTTCAATGATTCGTAGCCTACCTATTTTTCATTTTGTAAGATGTTCCGATTTAAGAAATCTGTGATAAATAGCCCTATATTGGCCCCTTACATGGAATTTGTAGCAGTTCGTATAGTTGATGAATATCTGTGATGTATTAGGGACGAACAAATTGTATAATATACGAACGTCAAAACTTAAACTACGTAAAATTCAGGATTAGCCAAACATGATTCAGCATAAACCACCGATGAAAAAAAATCTTCGCTCTACGGAATAATCAAAATAATAGCATTTAATTAATTACTGAAATTACTGTTTTAGCGGCTAGGCTTTTCCAATTGCACAACATTATACCCCGAAAAGAATCAATAACATTTGGAGCATTAGAACTGAAGAACATTTAGATAATGTTCTGAGAAACTAACAGTATTCCTCTAAGCGAGGCAATAATTCATTAATAGAAACTTGAAGTCAATTTTGACAACAATTTGTCGAATGACCAAGACCTGTCGAATAGACGACCAAGCTAGTAAACATTTTGTTCAGCGAAGAAGCCTTGAATTGAAGAAAACTCTAACATTCCTGGCAGATAGTCACTGTGCTACCGCTCTCTAAGCAGAGATTCTGTCAGCTGCCTCAGTAATTGTTTTGTTGATACAGAGTCACTCTTGAGAATGACCTCAATTTGTAATAGCCGAGATCTCGACTGCACTCATGCCGTCAAACTTGGCACTTGCTCAAAATCATCCTCACAAAGAAGACGAAGAAGACCCTCAGGAAGTAACCTTCCTATGCACATGCAACCATAATTATAGTCGTAATTGATTAGTTTGAAATCAAGAAATGTTACAAAGATGTATTCCATTTTCTGTAATCACAATCTTATTGAAACTATGTTTTTTTTTTTTTAATGCTGACGGTGTGATCATTAGAGGCGGTAAAGTTCTTGGGGCAAGGATTGGAAAGAAGTTCGGCAATGGCTATCACGGCATTCGTCTGGAGTGATTTTTGTAACCATGGTAAACCCCAAACCTGGATGGTAGGACAGGAATTCGAACCCTCGTCCTACCGAATGAGGGACCACAGCGTTACCCCTTACCCACCACGCTCAGTCTGGAATCATCGATCCGTCTGATGTGAAAAGTATGTGTTGCTAAACAGTCGACATTGAACTGTTGAGGCAGACGATTCAGCAACCGCCACAGAATTCTATTGCTTTATTAGACGATTCTTAGCATTCCGTCATTGCATAGCGTAAGAAATACCTGCCACCATCCAATGTGGTTATGTTTCGTGGCCCTGTAATATATAAGGTTCTTTTTGCTTTATCTGATCTCAATCATCAATTATCAATCATCAATTCATCATTGCTTTGACTTTGTGACATTGAAGTATTGCAATCTTAAAATCACCTTCCACACAACCCGATCATGAGTCAACGAATCTGCTAATCGTTGAGTTTGTTTACTTCATCGTCGACGAAATATTTTGAATTCTGAAGACTCTTTCATTCGCAGCTCACTACTCACAATGCGGTAAACAATTCTAGAGTTATAATTTTAACACAATAATTCAGGCGTTACAACTGCTTTGCAATTCATTTTTCGTTTCGCTGCCTACTCCGTAAATCACCTAGCATTCAATTGATTACCAAAATTTCTTCGAGATGTTATAATTATCATATAGCATACCCATTAATTAGAAATTTATTTCTGCACCTGCTGTTCACTATAGTGAACTAATTTTTTACTTATGTCAACTGTTAAAATTAATTAAAGCCGCTAGTACGCAGGTTTAAAAATTAGAAGAACTCAATTTCACTATGAGATTTTATGGAAATAGAATTAGGAATGTATTTTTAATCTTCTGCACTGTGATGGATTGCGTGGAATAATATAGTTTCGTTTGATGTTTTCCTGCAACCTTATCGACCAGCAAAGTCCACTAAAACAATGATATTGGAATAAACTTTTATAAGTTGCCTCAAACCTTTCTTAGTCAGCATCCAGGACCCTATGTTCCATTAGCAGGCAAGATGGTATTTAAATTAGGATATCATATTTCAACCTGCTATAAAATCAGAAACTGAAAATTGATCTGAATGAATAACGACTATCGACAGTTGCATGGACTGTTTCTTCGTTGGGCTGCTACAGGCAGCTCACCTGTGCGCTCCGGAACCCTTCCCCTCGTTCCCGCAGCACGTGCCTGGAGCACCCCGGCCATCCCACTCGGACTCCTCGCGTCATTTCCGGCCGTAAACTGGCTCCCGTTGGGGGTGGAAAGGGGGGCGGGACTCACGGCGTCGGACTCGGATGAGATAGCCAGTAGTCTCCTCGATCTTTCTTTCCGTCTGCGACAGTGTAGCGGGAAAGGTAAAGAATAGATTTCCGTATTTTAAAGCAGAAAAAAACATCGAATTGCATGTGAAGTGACATCAGAAGCAGTAAATAGTGTCATCGCTTAGCAGAGATACGGAATGGACACTGAAATACTCCGATTGTTGCCACGCAAAGCTCAGTTCTGGCAACGGTTATTTCAATTCTATTCAAAAATAATCTAAAGAACAATATTATCTATAGGTCTTCATAAATGTTTTAAAAATCTGCGCTTTTATCTATACGATAATTTTTGTTCATATAATATGTTATATTTAGATCCCGTCCCTGAATTTATGTCAGGGATTTTGATGTGTAATAACGATTATTCTTAGTTGAGTCGGAACAAGAAAGTTCATACCGTGTTTCTGATTCCATGATGTTTTGCTGATGGGGTAAGAAATTGTTTGAAGTTAAATTTAATAATGTTCTTACCACAGTTCTTAACGCTAAAATCAGTAAGATTATAATCAAGTCCTGATCTTTCAGTAACGGCTTATTTCTTAATAACAACGCTAATTAGTCAGTACATTATTAATGACAAACTCTGTATTCAGACTAATGTGCAAACCGTTTGTATGTCACGAAAGGGACAAAAATGATTTTATGTGTGGATGACAGTTGCAAACCAAGCGTGATGGATGAGCGGTAACGCTCTAGCCTCACATACTGGAGGGCGCAGGTTCGAATTCCAGTATCGCCAATTAGGTTTGATTTTCCACGTTTACCTCAAATCAGTAGTGAATGGCCGGAGGGTTCCTTCAAAAGGCCATATCAGAATTCCTTCCCGTTGCTTGTCTCCAGTCTTTTCCCGCTTATAATGACTTCGATGACAGCCAGGAGTGAAGCAATAAGGAAATAAGATAACACATTAGAGTTTTCCTATTAGTTTTTAAATGTGGCAATGAATTGTCTACTTTTATGTGTTAAGTGAATCAGATTCAATACTCAATCAGAGGATTAAATTTCGCACGTCCTATTTAAAAAAGATATTCTACACCTTACACTTTATTTTCAACGCATTGGATCCACTACATAACTCATTGAGTAAGGCAGAGAAGAAATGTATTTTCTGTACCAACGGATATTTCCTGGGTTGTAGTTGTTTAATGTAGACAGAGGTGCTGGAAGTGAGAACAGATTTTTATGTGCCGAGGAAGGATTTTTAATACCTGCAAATTATTTACGTGATGCGAAGTTTCGACAGACAAGCCTTTACTAAAACATGAGTGGGTCTTTCGTCCTACAGTAAACAGAACAATAACGTCTGAGTGACTTACTCGTACTATTGCTCCCGGACTTCACTCATCACCAAATAGCAACTCACATAAAGAAAATAATAAGTCCGGTTTGATTTGTAAGTAGTAAAGAGAAATATTCCCCTCATCAATGACGTTCTCAGTTATTCGAAATGTTTCGGTAACGTTTCAAAAGTGAAAATGCGTACTCATCCAATGTAGTGCGCATGTTGGGGTGCACACCGCCTGTGTACTACTCCTGAATACGAATAATCTTTGGTTATTACTTTTTTTGTAGAAAACCGTCGGCACGTGGCACTTTATCAAAGGCTTCCTTTGAAATAGACCGGCCGCCGAATTGCGCGCAGATCTGTATTCCCCCACGGCGGTTGCACGTGGCGACAGGCGAACCGGGATTAAATAAGGCGGGCTGGCTGGGGTTGGACGTCGTTTCTATTCCATTCGCGGACAATACGCGTGCAGAATGTGCAACACGGCTGCGGTCTGCCACTAACATTTGCCTTCTCTCTGTTGCAGGTCAGTTTCCAGAGCAGTCACAATGGTCGCCACTGCCGCAAGGTCGATGAACATAACATGATATTCTTCTGCACGTATCAAATTATACATCAGGTATTTTTATTTGATTAACCAACATATTTGGCTCATATTCACTCGAAAAGGAAAAAAAACGTATATTTTTCACTCACACGCTTTAAACTTCGTAAATACGAGTTATTAGGGCATTTCTATTCGAGTGATATTTTTACCCGAAAAGCGATTTGTTGGTTGGATATCAGTGGCTCTGACTAAATACAATCCATTTTCAGTCTGCCTGCCATTCTTAATCCCCGCCTGTAACACCTGCTGACTAAAGGCAGGTCTACACATAACGTCTTGACGGACGCTTTACTTGATCAGGCAACACGTCAAATAAAACTGACCAAAAATTCATATCCATACTTTTACGTTTCTGATTTCCGTCTTTGATTCAGTTTTATTAATATCATGGATGAAGTATAATTTTTAATGATTATTTCATCGTATCTGATGGTATTAAAAAGCAAAAATTATCTAGAACAGCGTTTCTCAAAATTTTTCATCTCAAGGACAGTGAAACTGTCAAAAATAATTCTACTGACAACTTACTTTTATGAGCCTAAATTATAATTAAATGTATATTATTAACCAACCCTACCAAAACTCACTTTGTAGCAGACTGAAAACATATTTTATTTCAGTAACAATTTAACCAACATATTTGACTCATATCTACTCGAAAAAAAAAAACCGCTATTTTAGTCACATGCTTAAAACATGATAAATACGAGTTATTAAGGCATTTCTATTTGAGTGATATTTTTACCCGAAAAGCGATTTGTTTGTTGGAGATCAGTGGCTCTGACTAAATACAATTCATTTTCAGTCTGCCTACCATTCTTAATTCCCGCCTGTAACACCTTCTGACTAAAGGCTGGCCTACACATCCTCATATCATAGAAAAACCATATTTTAGCGTGGTCATTCAAATATTCAGATTTTTTACAAAATTTGATTTATAGCCTTATAACTTTAACTCTCTTTTAGCCCTATGAAATACAATTACTGCATCCATTTTACGTTAAGAATTTTTTGATAACTTATGTTTGTTATGATGTTTTTAATTTAATTAGAATTACATTTTTAATATTCTGTTTGGGGACTACATGCGCCGTCTCCGCGGACCATATATTGAGAAGTACTGGTCTAGAAGATGGCTGTTAAAGAGGAAAAGGGTCTCTCATGTAAATTTTCTTCGGGAATTACGTCATGAACCTGCAGATTGGCGTAATTATTATTTAAAGTTGTTATCTTTAGTAAACCCAAAAACACAAACGTAAGTCGCTGCTATGACAGTAAGTACATCACCATATGTGCTAGTCTATGATTTGTAGTAACACGTGGAAAGTGCAAAGATCTTGAGTTCACAATGTTAATGTCAAAACAATCTCTGAGTCGCCTTATGCCAGATAATTGTCAAGCTGTATACAAAGTGTTGAAACCAGGAAATATTCGCAACCTTCAACTATGAAGACGTGGACTTGTTCTGCAAGATGCGAAATGTCTAAGGGACACATTCATGGTGTACTTTAATAACAAACGATGAGTACCGTGGCAGACAATTTGATAAAATTAAATAATCTTGAAGTGAATAATTATTTATCTGTTTTGTATTTGGTACTACTATTGGCTAGCAAAGCAACTTTTATTTTATATGCACATTTCTATCTACAGTTGTGTAAATTTGCAGTAGATAACTACTTACCTTAATTTCCGGATCATTATACTCGTATATTGCCGATTGTTTCTCTTGAATTTTCTTCATCATATAAGAACGAAAGAAGATCGAAATACCACAGAGAAGGTTTAATCATCTACCCCAGCACCACAACGTGCTGACTTCTTAACTTTTAGCAACCCTTTACGTAATACTGAACGAAGGAAAAAGTCAGTCAAGAGGATGCGAGTCTACAAGCAACAATATCAATCTTCATTCAGTTCAGATAAAACGTCTGTTTCTTTGTCCACACACAATGTTTTGTCTGATCAAGTAAAATGTCTGTGAAGGTGTTACGTGTATACCGGCCTTAACTAAAAGTTGCACATCCTGCAATTTCATAACTATAGAAACCACCTGTAATTTTCTATTCTGTCATTTAAGAATTTTAGAGATAGATAATGCTTGTATCAAATAAGTCAAAATACGCTCTTGAAATTACGTGTCTATAAATGAAGAGATTAATGTGTTGTGTGATATGAAGGAAAGGAAACAGGGGTTGCCTGCAAGTAGGCGTTGGAGTGTACAATGGAGGGCCGAATTACCCTTATGAGAAACCTCAATGCATGCAGAAGTAATTTAACTGGTGTTTTTCATTCCGCCACCTTTTACAAAGTACTCATAAACATTTACACTGCTAATTAACTTCATTCAGTCTTTCATTAATGTAGAAGACCCAAATTACTCTGCCTGCTTTCCTTTGTGTGCCAGACATGGTTACTTTAAACGTGGGCTTCGTTACACATTCCTGGAGCAAATAGCCTACTGCACCGTAAGGACTTTGTCGGTGATTACATTACAATTTCGGAGGAAACCTGAATAAAGAACGTCGAACAAAAATGAAGCACGAATCAAGTAAAATAGGGTGGCTTTTCACTTAATTACATCAGTGGCTGCCTAGTCTATTATGTAATAAGCGCGTTTTCCACCGACATGTTGACCTTAGAAAGCTATAAAGATTAATTTAGTTTCTGCGAATCATGCAGTTTTCCCTAAATTTTGATTCCAATCACCTGATGGTACCTTATTTACTACTGGCCTGTTTATTTCAGCCGATACACCCAGAGTTTCGATATTATGTAGCTCATTGTTTTCACCAATTCATTTATTTACAAAATACTCTTCTTGCAAAGTTACTAATCTTACGATACTAAATTTCAGTTGCAGCGCTTTTTATATTTAGATGACAGGCTCGAATCCCCGTCCGGCCATCATGATTTCGGTTTTATATGGTTTCCCAAAATCACTCCAGGCGAATGCCGTGATGGTTCCTCAAAAAGACCATGGCCGAATACCTTCCAGTACCTAGGTTTTTCTCGCTTCTAATGAACTCGACGTCGACGAGGCGTAAATACATAATTAAAAAAAAGAGACGATTTAACGAGAGGCAGATTTTCTGTCCGATACTACCATTCTTTTCTAAATATTTCTTTGGTCCTCACACGATTAAATGTAAGTCATTACAGATTTTTGGTATTCTATTGTTACTGCTTCAGTTGAACCCTATATAGTGCGTCAGCACAGGTATATGCTCTTATTTTCATTTGAAATACCCAAGCATTTTGACAAATTAACACTTTGCAGATCATAAATCATGCTCACATAATTCATGGCCAAATGTTAGAAACTTAATCCGTTGTTCTACATTTGCCGGTATTCATCTAGGACCACTAGATAATGAATTATCGTGTTCGTTTCTCACCCTTTAGTACGACATTCCTTCATGCAGCATTTTGGCTTACATGTTAATGTTGAACAGCTCCCTTACAAATAGTGTCAATATCTGCGTTTATCATTGTTCAGTATGTAGTTTGTTGAGAATGTTACAGAGCTGTATTAGTGCAGGAAACTCTGATGGGTGGTTTTTCTGTCTAGTGAACTCGATTCAGATTAATTTTTCTTGTTGTGTCTTTCGACTGGTTTGAAAACATTTTGGTGCGACCCAAGAAAACGCTGTATTAATTCAAAGAATCAGAATTACACCCAGCGGTATGCCCTTTGAATTTAAAAGACTGTGGTTTCCATTATACTATGTCACGTTTTTGGTAACGGTTAATAAATTTCAGGGCCAAACATTGAAGCTGGCAGGATTACATTTGAACACTGCTTGCTCTTTCGCTGGCCTGCTCGCGGGACTCGAGTGTCAAAATTTACATATATTTGTTGATAATAACAAGTCTTATAATATTGTGTATAAAGTTTTGTAATGGTAATAGCAGTCCTAAATACAAGATATTTTTCTTTCTTTAGGAGTTAAATATTACAGCAACCGTAGTTTTGTTGCATTTGTAAACAAATGTATATTGTTAATGTGCTGTATTTATTTTTATTACTATTAAGGACAATCTCTTGTAGTATAGCATTCTTCCAGACTGTCGAATTCAATGGTAAAATTTTCTTCTGTCTCGAAATTTTAGATCTGACTTCTTTAAAATTTCGAATGTTTTGCCCCATCTCACATTATCCATCCGCCCCTCAAGTATTAATCTTGTATCAAGAATTGCTTCTCTTGTACGCTTATTTTTGATAAACCCAAAACTTAACTATTCCTAATATTTATCGCACCTTCCTTGACAGTCTTCTGTATATTATCCTAGTCAGTAATTTTGTAGTATGTGGTAGTAGTCTTATTATGCAATACTTTTCACACTTGTCAGTTTGTTCTTTCTTCGCGAGTGACCAGATGAAAGTATTATTAAAAGCCAATTAGTTTCTACGATTTTGTTACTTTTCGATATGGAATGATCTTTTTTGTAAGATTCCCTACAATTCCTATTACCATATTTGAGTTCAAGTCTGTCAAATCTTTATTGATACTGTTTTTAGAACAGGATCAGTACCAATATTGTCTTCTCTTTTCAGTTCTGATTATCCCCTTTATGCAGTTGCTCCATGTATTCCATCCACTTATTAGCTCTTTCTTCTGAGAACCAAATCTTCATTTCCAAAATTGTGTTTAATACTTCTATAGGCCCCATCTGTTTTACTTACAACCATTTACTTCTCTTCTTTCGTACAAGCACTGTTATTTATCTCCTTGCATTTTATCTTTATCTAATTTCTAAAATATTTGTAATATTTTCTTCTTGCTTCATCTTCCGCGTTTTGGTATCTAGGTTTTCGGACGGCTTCTTAAGGTAGTGCCTGTTTTCATTATCTTCTCTTTAGTGTATTTCAATCTTCGTTATGAATTTTTGTCAGATTTATTTCTTAGAATTGCGTCTGCAATCTCTAAGATTTTTTTTCATTTATATAAGCTTATTTCAGTTTCCTCGCTTTCCCTCTATTACTTCCTTATTCTCTTGAAATCTACTGTACCTTTCGTACCTATAAGATTGTGGTCACAATTCATATCAGCTCTTGAGTATCCTTTACAGCAGTTATGGGCAACCTTTGCTTAGCTGAGGGCGTAATATCTGGAGGTCGCGGGTGGTAGGTAAGAAGTAAGTAGGTAGTAGTGGATAAAAAGGCTATAAAAACTCATACATTTTCTTATTTATTACAATCAAACATACAGAAAGCAAATTAACAAAAACAGATAGAATAATCAAATGAAAATTAATGAGATACTTGAAATTTCTGAATCTCTCCGGGCCGGATTGAAGGTGGTGGAGGGCCGGATCCGGCCCGGGGGCCGGGGGTTGCCCATATATGCTTTACAGTCTACTCTAGAGCTTTGTTTCCGACTCATTGTTTAAGCTTGATATAATACAACGATATCTGGGCGTCTCCTTACGCATGGAATCGTTCAGTTGCCACCACCTAGTCAGTGCAAACAAGATACAAAACATGAGGAAGAGGTTGAAATTTGAATGGAAAAAGCTTATGATGTCGCAAAGACAGTAAACAGATGAAGGAGGTTGTAACAGCCCTCAGCCACAGAACTTTTACGAAATTTTATTTTAAGAATTATGTGGTGGTTGATTAATTGTGGATTTGTATATTTTGTGTGTGATTAATTGTGAATTTGTGTATATTCGTCATGTAAATGAACATTGTCATTATGGAAACAAACTGTGTAAATGATATGTAATACGATCAAGGACAGCATTATGAATGATACATTAATTAAAAGTTTGTAATTGTAAGTGTTGATGTGAACCATGGTGTTTTGAGGACGATTTTTAGCTATTTGGGGTGTTTCATGTTGTCCATTTTATGGTCAAATACATTTAAATAACTTTAATTTCCATTTTAAGGTGTTTTCTAAGAATTGTGATGTACAACCTGTGAATGTTTTTGGATGAATTTGGTTGTTAATGCATTGTTAACGCTCGAGGAACGTGTGTCGTCCCTCTTTATGGCCTTAAGGCGGCCACACACGCTACGGTACACCGGAGAGGTCTACCTGTACAGGTACACAAACCTGCACAGGTATGCGGACCTGTACAGGTAACCGGAGAAGAATCAAAAATCAATTCTTTCTACCTGCGCCAGACTACAGACCGGAGCGTGTGTGGGGGTATTGCGGTAGACCTGTACAGGTTTCAGTCTCATTTTAGAGCTTTGTGGAAGAGAGATCGCGTTGTGTTCAGTTTTTCTTCTTTGTTTAGATGCAAATTACAAACGTACACCATGTCAAATTGCAAGATTAATAAAGTTATAGAAGAATTTAACGAAATTTATAAATCAGAGCCTTGTCTGTGGCGTGTTAAGAGCAAGGAATACCATGATCGCCGCAAGAGAGAAGCCGCGTGAACGAAGTTATTGAAAAAATTACAAGAGTATGAATCTGGCGCTAATAAGCAGACTGTGATTAAAAAAATAAATAACCTAAGAAGCAACGTCCGAAAGGAGAAAAAAAAATGAAGCCTCGTTGAAGTCTGGAGCGTCGACAGATGCAATTTATAAAATAACACTTTGGTACTACAAGCTATTTGATTTTCTGGGTGATCAAGATACCCCAAGAAGATCGAATTCCAACATAAATGAGGAAGAAAGTGATTGCGAGGTAAATAAATTACAAATTTGTCTTTGCTGAATTTTTATTTATTTTAACTGGAAATAATGTACAATTTAAGTTCTTGGCAGCATAAATTAATGTTTATAACAATTTTAGGCGAATCTATTTCTTTTAACAAATTTATTTTGCCATGGCACTTTACCCTCATTCACAAAGTAGATATTGAAATCTTCTCTAAATTTTTTAGCGTCATTAACAATATTTCCCAGGTTTCGGCGATTTAAATTTTCCATGTTCGAACGCAGAGTATCATAGCCTGCAGACGCAATAAAAACACTTTGAAGGTGCATAGGAATTTAGTACTTGTTCAATCAAAAAAATGTGTAAGGCAAAGGTTGCCATCACTATTTTTTCTATGTTCTTTGGTTCTACATTAATTTGTGTATGGTATATGCGAAACCGCGAAGCCAATATACAGAAAGCATTTTCAACAATGTGTCTCGCCCGGAACAGTCGATAGAAACCTTAAAGTTGCTGCAAGTCTTTCGTGTGGAGAAATAGCACTTCTCATTATGGTATCCTTTTTCTGGATTAAAGGAGTAATCATTGAAAGTAATTTTAGATAAACCGATTCATCTATACGTAAGTAATTGCAGTAATCTTTAGGTTCTATCCTCAATTCGTTCAACAAATTGATATGAGTATATTCTTTTCTTTTCGACAACCACTTTTTACGCCACTTTTCACGTTTTTTTTTTTCCCTTTATTGTTTACATTTCAAAGCTATTAAGAAGCCTACCACCGCCAAAGAATCATCCTGTGACGATTCCATGCTCCGTCTGTGCTCCGGTATACCTGTCCGGTTTACCGTTACGTGTGTGGGCTCCGTCGGTTTTCGGTCTACCTGTCAGGTGTACCTGTACAGGTAGACCTCTCCGGTGTACCTAGCGTGTGTGGCCTTATGGATGTTTCTCCGGCGTCTACTTAAACACGCGGAGATAGCGAGCAAAGTCAGTTGTTTTTGGAAGTTTGGATATTTGCTTTTTGAGTCATCAAGCAGCCATTTGTGGGCATAATCGCTAGAATATTTGTGTATATTTGCTTTAATATCTTTGGAGGAGTCTCGTGTCTTATCTGCGTGTAATGTTGTTATGGAGCTCACGGAGAAACAAATATGGAGTAAAAAGTGATTCGTCGGTGCTACCGTTCCATGGAACTATTTAATCCATTCAAGGCAGTAGTTATTTAACCTAATTAAATGTAATCATCATTAATTGAGTACAAGACGAATTTGTTAATTACCGAAAAGCTTATCAAGGTATATCTGAAACAACTGGAAAACCTTACAGTAAAAATTATAACTGAGTACAAAAGAAAACAACTATAGTTAGGGGAGAAGTAAGAAAGGTAAAGAGAATAATATTGGCAGAATTACATAAACGACGTAAAACATTATTTCATGGTAGACAGGAAAGAGCTTACCGAGTGTTGAGAGATCTGAATAAGACAGAATAAGATAAGTTAGTTTACAATCCCATACCTTAATGAGACTGGCTACGATTTTTCACTGCCCTTGGGTCGAATAAGCATGAAGACCAAGCAGGAATAGATCCCACTCAAGAAATCAACAGACATATAGATCTAATAACAATAGATGGGCTAGATGGAGCATTGGTGTCATTCAAAAATAAGAGCATGGCAGGTTGTGATGGCCTGGATGCAGGACCTTTTAAGTTTTCATCAAATAATTTTAAAATGCAATTACAATTTTGTTTTTATGAAACTACTGCTTGACATGTGGATATGTACCTGATGAGTAGATTCAAACACTACTGTGTACTATATTAAAAAAGGAGGTATGTCGAAAACTGAAAGTTACTGATGCATAAATCTGTTATGTACAGCATACAAAATATATGCAAAAATACTAAAAAGGTTGGTAGGTGTAACAGCAGAAGCTCTTATGAATGAAGCACAGAATGGCTTCCGGAAGGGAAGATTATGAACAAACTGTACCTGTATTTTCATAATGATCCGGCTGGTAGAAAAACGTCAAGAATGCCGCTTACCGACCTACACAGCAATAATTGATTTTGAAAAAGCATTTGATACGGTGAAAGACCCTCAGCATATGGTAAGAGTAATACAAAGTTTATACTACAACGCATGCATCAAAATTTCACAAGATGGCGATCAGATTCAAACAACACAAGAAGTGAGATAGTCCATTATTACCTGTACTTTTTAATATTTTAACTGACGGTTCGATTGCGAAACGGCTGAAATATGTGTCTAATCAATTTGAAGTTAATGACACTGTATTAAATACAATGTTTTCGCTAACGACCACATTATTGTAATTTTAACAGAAGATGACTTACAATGATGGTTATACTTATCGATGAAAAAATCAAATAGGAACGATTTGAAAATGACCTCAGAAAAAACGAAGGTAATGGCATTCAAGGGAGACGAACCAATACGAGCTAATATTGTTATCAATTACAGAACAATAGAACAAATTTGTATAGTTATGATACGACATAAACTTTACCAGGAATCACAGAAATTTCAATACCTGTGTGGATTAATTAAAAGAAATTTTAAGTGCCACATGAGACACAGAGTTGAAATTTTACAAAGTAATGGCAGTACCAATGGGTGAAAATCATGAACAGTTAGTAAAAAAACAAATAAAGTGGATAGATGCAGCTAAAATGAGATTTCTGAGAGTCGTGGCTGGATATACTTTAAGAAAAGAAGTGAAAAAAGGAAATAATTGAATGTTCTTAATTTCAATGAGGAAATAATTAGATATGGGATGAAATGGATGGAGACCAGATACCAGACATCCAAAGGTACTGCTAAATTACAAGCCAAAACAGGGAAAAAGGTGGACAGGTCGATCTAAGAAGAGGTGGACACAATAAAATATGTCAAGGCGGAACAAACCGTCAATGGTCTAAACCTCGAAGATGATGGTAAGAAACTTATGCGTTCTCTCCAACACCGGTGCAAACTTACTACTTTTCGAAATATTCCGTGGGAAGAAATGATAAAATAAAACTAAATATGTCGTTAATTTTGATTTAAAGTACATTCAACTGACAATATGATTAAAAACTGTTTTATAGCCTGTGACCGTTAAAGTAAATTTTTTTTACCAGAACAAGGTCACGGTGCACTTTGATAACTGTCCAAGCATAGAATGGCAGTTCGTATCACCAACATGACACAGAACTATATAGCACTGCAATTTTATGAAACATGCAAACTGTAAATTACGGTGATTAAATTCCGCAAACTTTACTTCTCACCTTTCCGTATTCATCTCCTCCGCTTGGCACAGTAAATGGTGTAGTCGGCAGGGCGCTTATCGGAGCGCATTGCGGGGCACGCAGGTTGCGCCGTGGTGCATGCCGCTCGCGAATATTGCCGCCACATCAAAAGCTCAGCCCCCACCCGTCCTTGTTCGCTTAAAAGAGAAAGCACCAAAGCGGAAAACTGGCTGCGTGGAGCGGCACTGCCCACTGTCACATCTGTTGTTGTGAAACATTAAAGCAGATAGCCGGCAGAAAGCGGCGCGCAATTGAATTTTCAATTATTAGATTTTCGCTGGTCCGCGCAGAGCCGGACAGGAAGTATACTCTCGCCAGTGAGAGCGCTGAGAGGAAGGTGTGTTTGCGGTTCTGTGGCCACTTTATTACGGCGGCACCGACCATATGCATTCACTTGAGGCATCTTCATAGGCTGTCCGACAGCCTCACGCAGACTTGCAGCAATGAGGCTACTCCTTCTGCATGCTCAGCTGCCGGTATGGAAATATCAGGAAACGCGTGAAAATAGCAGTAAGAGGCTGATGTTCTGGCACCTCCTTTATTTTATTAAGGGATGATAAGCCGTTTAAAATATCAAACATAATTTCGGTTTACAAACATTGATTGGTATGTAAGTAAATGTCACTAGGAAAATGATAACTTCCTTCACTCACTAAGACTTTTTCGCTCATACAGTATAAGAAGTACCAACAGTACCAATATACCACCTCTGTTATGTACAAGTATTAAATATACGGATCTGGTGAAGCAATTATTGAGATAGGTTTTGCTCTTTCTCGACGGTAACCTCTATTAAGAATGCTAACGAAGTCATGACCGAGTGAGCGGTTACGCTCTGGCCTTGTTTTCCGAACGACATCGGTCCGGGCATCTAGATTTGAGTTTTTAATGGTTTCCCTAAATCACTCCAGGCGAATGCCGCGATGCTTACTTCAAAAGGCTATGGCCGAATTTCTTCCAGTTCCTTTTCACCAGTCTTTCTTAAATGTTAGAACGGGTCCAGTGATGGCAAATCATCAATGGCTTGATTGGACAGAATATATCGTAATTCATATCTCAAGAGTGCAATTACTAACGTATTCCTTCCATACCTGGAGACAAAACATATAAATCCCATTATATTGTCCAGAGCATAGCGCAGAGGTCCTTTCACGAGAATTTTTTAAGGTTCGAACTGAAAGAAGTATTATCATCGACCAGTCAGAAAACTAAACGCAACTAATCTGCGTAGTTATTTTCTTTTTAAACAGCCCGATTTAAACACTTGATCGTTTACCAACACAAGTGATTATTTTAGACAAAATGAATATGTTACACTTTAAATCGAGAAAAAGAAATGCTGGTGATACGTCTTAGCACGATATCTTCGAGTCATATTTATATATGTATATATAAAAGGATATTGACATCGTAGGTAAGATACTGCTCTGTGAAACTTTTACTATCTGATTGTATATTCGTATACATTTGGAGAGCGACGTAATTCAGAATCAGATTCGAACGAAAGACCTTCGGAGTGCTCATTGACAGCAGTCTGTATTCGTGACACTGTTTATTTTTACTATGGGTTTATGCCTCGTCGACTTCGAGGTCATTTAAGAGACAGAAAACAACTTCTATGGCCTTTTGACTGAACCATCTCGGCTGCATCTGCAGTTATTTCGGGAAAACGTTGAAAACCCAAATCTGATTGGAACCTGCGTCCTACCGAAATCAAGGTCAGAGCTCTCTCACCACACTCCGTAAACTGGTGATATTCAATTACCGAACAGAAAGATCTAATGTCAAACATTATATTTCTACGTGACTTGAGACCATTCATATTAAAGAAAATAACACGCGCTGGGAATCAGACCACTTAACAAACTCAAGACTTGATGCTTCATTTTTTCATAAATGATGGGACAGCTTAACCCTTAAAAATTCCAGCCACTGTACTCCAAGGGGTCTCTTTTCCACACTGTTCCCATTCCCAGGAATCAAGTTATCGTTGCAAAAATTATGTGCAAACTTTACGAAAATGATCTCTTTAGATCCCGGTTTCTGGTTGTTACTTTAGTTACGTTTCCGGAACGTCTGAAACATGCTAATCCCTGCACCATAGTTGGATCGGAATGGACAAAAGCACCAATACTTTTATTTGGTCCTTCACGAATTATCTAATATAAAACTTAAGAATATGAAAAATATGCACTATTTTTAAATTTTATTACTGGAATTTTATAAATTCCTCAGCTATTCCTGATTATGTTTAATACTTCTCTGTAACACTATCGTTTTATAAATCTCTCCAGCTGATTAATATCCCAACCACCCTCTACATTCGTGTTACTTAAAAAAATAAAAAAAATAAAAATATGTATCAGAAATTAAAGACGTTTGCGTACAAGCGAACTGTTGGATAGATAGTTTATCGAAAATTAAACTTTACATTTACGTTAGTCGAAATATAGTATAAAGTGAATAAAATATACTGGTTAAAATTAATATCAAGTTTCTGTTTGCAATGTTATAATGAACTACGAGGAATTTAATATTAATGAATATATTTTTTCTTTACTTACTGATTAAATACTTGAACATTGGTTAATAATAACCAGAATGAAGCAGCCTTCTTACACTTGTAAATTAAAAATTATCTTTGATTTGTGAAAAGAAATAATACGAATATCTGCGAAAAAAATAACTCGGTGCGTATTGAAACATTAAAACCATGTCATTGATCTTATTTATCTGAATTATACTTTAGGAAATTTAACAGCTCCGAGAAACATGAGACAAACGATCATTGCCATTGTTGTTTTTGAACACCGCCGTGGACATGTAACAAAAAGTTCTTGTTAGCGCTCAGAAGATTCCTTGGTGTTTGGTGCTTGGTGTTGGTGGTGAGGCCTCACGCCGAGGACGTTTGCTGAGGCCGTAGACGTCTCCTATGAGCTGATGATCGGGGGCTTACGTAACTGCTTGCTGACCCGTGATGTAATGAAATGAAGACCTCGCAACGACGTCATTACTTCTTCTCCGCAGTTTTCACTGACCTCGTGAAGGAAGAAATCTAGCCAAGAAGGACCGCTGCGAATAAGGTTCACATTACGATCGGCAGACATTAAATGAAAACAAAAATCACATCATTTTATTGGTATTGCTCGTCGTTGAAACGGCATACATGGAAAAAATTAAGCTGTAGGATGATTCTCGATATTTATGTTCTGATACGCATTCCGTATTACTGTATTCTGACGAAATGATACGAACTCTATGAAAATGTATTCTGTTGTTTTAATGTGTGTAATATTTAACATGCCATTTTAATGTGTATAACGTATTAAGTAAACCTGCTATTTTAATGTACACAAGTTTTAAGTGAAATTATTATTTCTTGTAATGTTAAGGTAGTTTGTAAACCTGCGATTCTAAGTAGATGATGAATTAAGCAAGTTTATTACCTCATGTATATAAGACAGAATGTAAACTCAGGAATTGATAAATAGCCTTTATGGCTGAAGGTAGAAAAATATATGGATATGTGTCTTTCGGATGATGGTCGCTGTGGAAGTCAAATTTATATATTTTTTTTCTTTGGTAATGGCTTTACGCCTCGCCGACGTCCAGGACTTTAGAGACATAAAAGGACTGAGGGCAATGAACAAGGAGGGTTTCGGTCATGGCCTTGTGAAATAACCGTCGCGGCATTCACCTGGTGTGATTTGAGAAAAGAATGGAAAAACCAAATCTCGTTTTCCGGACCGGGAATCGAACCCGCGTCCTTCCGAATGTAAGATCAGACCGTTACCGTTCACCCACCACGCTCGGTTCTAATTTATAGCGTCGTGTCCCCAACAGTATTAGAAACATGATGCGCCTCTGCATTTTAACAATTTCTCTTCCTCAAATTTTATTGCCACATTCCTACGTCTATCTGAGAGCTAGATCAAACCTGCATTAAATATTGCTTCGTGTTTTATAAAATATTCACTTTATTTGCTGACGATGTGTATACATTGAGATGTTGTGACTCAAAACCATTGATTGAATTTAGGATATCCAAGGTACTAATGAAAGAGAATTTGTAACACCAGAAATCGAAGCTTTGTTACAACCAGAAGCCTGTTTTATGAAACCCATTATAAAGGAAAATTAATTGGTTATACATCCAGCGCAAAGGGAATTTGTCATACAGTATAATAACAGATCTGTTTCAGCCATACAAGAAATTTTGATTGGTAAATAATAACTGTCGACAGTAAAGAAATTATGGTCATTCCACCTTGCTGAAATAAGGTTAATTACAATAATATGAACACCTGGAAGGTGAGATAATTTATTGTGCATGATACTGGTGGGAACATACAACGAAAAGAAAACCAGAAACTTTACAAGCGTTTTAGTATACACTGAATTACCATAAGTCATGGGATAGAAAGATGCAAATATCGAGATGGCGGTAGCACCGCAGAAGGAACGTATACATATTCTGTACAGTGTTGGGGCTTTCATTTGTACTCTCGTGAGTTGTGTGCATTGTTTTAGCTGCACGACATGAATTAACAGACTTTGAACGGGGAATGGTTTTTGGCGCTAGAAGCATGGGACATTCCATTTAGGAAATTGTTCTTAAATTAAACATCTCTCGGTGCATAGTGTAAGGAAAGTGCCATGAATATGTAATTTCCGACCCTACCTCCCGCCGTGGACAACGCAGTGACAGTCAACGTTTACCTAATAACCGAGACGAGTGATATCTGAATTGAGGTGTCAGTGTTCACGGACAGACAATACAGCACTAAATGTGGGCCGTACGGCAGACGCGAAGGTTTGGTGATGATGGGATACGACCGCAGAAGACCCACAAAAGGCCATCGGCTGCAGTGGGTCTTCTGGGCTCGTGTACATAGTTGGAACCTAGATGATTGGAAAAAGGTGGTCTGATGAGTCATGATTCCATTTTAAAAGCGAATATTAGGGTTCTAGAATGGCGCAGACACCATGAGGCCGTGGACTCAGGTTGTCAGGTAAGGCATTGTACAAACTGGTGATGGCTCCATCCTGATTTAGGCTGTGTTCACATGGCATGGTCTGGTACGTATGGTCAAACTGAACCAACTAGTCTTTACTTTATTCATATTAAATGGACTTGCGAAAGTTTGTAATTGACTGGTAAGCAAATAATTATACCGCAACGCAGTTACTTTTGGTGTTGCTTTATTACGATTTGCGTGACGCGTTTCGAGACCTCAGTCTCATTTTCAAACGCAAAATTAATACATTTTTAATGATTAAGGATATATGTTATTATACAACAGAGATTGTATAATAACATATTTCCTTAATTATGTCGTATATAATCTTTGTTTATTCTATATTAGATGTACTGAATTATCTTTGTTTAGGTAACGCACTTTCAAACAATGTATTTCATATAATACCTTTATTTAATGTATTGAGAATGTGCACGTGTAAATTTCTATGATGGCATGTTTCAAGAAGCCTTCAAAAACGTAAGTTCGATTAGAAAATTATTCCATATCTACCTGATTACATTCTTGATCTAGTACAGCACTCCAAAAAAATTTTATTTCCAGGAAAACTAAAAAAGTTTTATCAATGCCCAAGAGAAACAAACACAAGCACTTCGCACATTAAAAATGTACTAATTTTGCGTTTGAAAATGAGACTGAGGTCTCGAAACGCGTCACGCAAATCGTAATAAAACAACACCAAAAGTAACTGCGTTGCGGTAAAATTATTTGCTCACATGAACCAACTAGTGATTGGAAATGGTTACGTTCAGCTTCTTGGAGATAGCATGCAGTCATTAATTGCCTTCGTGTTCCCAAATAATGATGGACTTATTCAAGACGACAATGAGCGATGTTACGGGGTCAAAATCTGGACAATTTCAGCGAATGATTTGGTCACCTACATCACCAGACATGAATTCAATCCAAGATATCTGGAACACGGTAAAATAGTCAGTTCGAGCACAACGTCCAAGACTGGCAACACTTTCGCAATTATGGGCGACATGGATGAATATTTCCTGCGGGGACTTCCGAGGACTTGCACAGTCAATGTCAAGTCGGGATGCTGCAGAATGGAGCCCCACCAGATATTCGGAAGTATCCCATGAAGTTTCACACATCTGTGTAATATTATGAACCTGCCATACGAAGGCTTCTACAATTCATACCGATTAACCACTCATTTTGAATTCGTTGGTAAAGTTTGGGGAAGCATTTTGCTGTAGGGATCATTCCTAATAAGGAATGACGGAAACAGTTTGGTTGAGGATAGGCATCTGTATGATGTTGACAAACAACCCAACCAAACAGATATGGATTTTGTCGCAGTTCAAGGAACTATATTTCTAAATAGCTCAGCGAACAGTGAAAACTGACTTGATTATTGAATTTTCTTCATCACTCAGGTTTTTTTTGTGTTTGAGTACAGAGTATTTAGTTACCTTTTAGGCAATTTACATTTTACATTCATAACAGTGATAAGTTCTGTTTTCATGCTTAATATTTGTGATTAACATGACTGGATGATTTTCGTTGTATTAGATGGAGTGTGGTAGGTTAAAGCACTCAGAGAAATCCATGTTACATGTTTTATTTATATTTTTTTAACTGAGGGGCATTTTATAAATAAATCATGTAATCTGTTCACGTTTGATTTGCATTCACTCCATACAATTATAAAAAAAAATAAAAAATATAAATAAATAAATAAATCACAGAATTTGTGTCGGAGTATTTGTCATGTGTGCATAACAGGGATAATCTACAAAGTAATCAAAGTACTTTGTTGTTTATACAAACACTTCGCAAATATTTGGCTTCTAGGTATTGTGATGATAATTTTTTTCTTTATTAGCTGCACCCGCGACTTCATCCACGTGTAATTTTATATTTGTATTGTAAATTCACAGATAAACTAACAAAGAACTATAGCCCTGCCAGTATTTTTCGTTTTCTTGCAGCTTTATTTCTCTTTCTGAATTTATATTGTAAGCAGTGCTTCAATCATCCTTGAAACTACCACTAATTGAAAAGCGGGTAACCTTCAAAGTTGTTCACATGGCTTCTCTGCAAGCAATATATGAAGTGATGTTGTCTGGCATGTGTACGAACAGATTCCTTTAATAGCACGTCATTATAAACTATGATACAAAAAACCCGTACAAAGTCGCAAAATTTTAAAAACATTTTGATTGCCATAAAGTTTCGCATCTTTATATATAAAATCCATTGTGCATGAGTAAACCGCATCATCCATGACGAAGCACTGAACCTATTACTATGGCTTTCTCGCAGTTGAAATGCCTAACAGATTCCAGAGCCACATACCGGAATTATACAAAACCTTTCGCTCTACGTTAATAACAGTTCGTGTAAATATGGCCTCAATCGGTCCAATGATTTGTCCGTGATGATGAGGGTTATGCACGGCTAGGATTTTATATATAAAGATATCTCCATGTAATTAGATTCTATTTGATTTGTAGACGAGTAGAATGGGAAATACGTAGGCTATCACACAAGTTTTATTTACGCAGCTTCGCTCCAGGTCACAAGTCAGTACTGAAGCAAGAAACATAACTACGGACTTGACAGGTAGTCGACACGAAGCTTAAAAGCTAAAAATTTAAAATGAAGTGAGTAATAATCAAAAAAATTGTCGTATTATTTCTCCGTATTAGTCATCAAGTTTAAAACCTTCCCAACCAAATAGTGCGTCACCTCTTGCGACAGCCCTGATTTGGTTTGGTGACAGGCGTTGAAAATACTCCATGAAACTGGGTTCGGCCAAACATAATATCCCTATTTGCAGCAATGACGTGCTGGGGAGTGCCCGCCTGGGAAGGTTTGGCCTGATGACTATGCCGCACTCCAAGGTGCGGCCGCAAACTTAGCTCTCAAGCGAACACGCTCCAAATACACTGGCGGAGCTTCAACTTCTTGGCGCTTCGTAAGAGCAACCCAAACTAATTTCTTCCTTTCCGAGTTCTCACATACAACATGCTAAAAGGCTCTGTCTCCAAATTCCTCTATCGTCTTTTGAAGGAATGAAAATTACTTACAGTTTTAAGATTTTATTTAATGTTCAGTTCTTAAAGAACGACAACCAATACTGTTACACTGATACTCAATCCTGTCATTTACTGAGCCATAGCGAGATGACAGATAAACTAAGATAAATATGCAGAAATGTCAAAAATAAAGTGGCTACAATACAAGTATGAAGAAAAAGATAAAGATACGTTTGTAGCAAACAAAGGAGATATATAGGAATTATCATACTATACTTAAATTGAAAAAAAGAGAAAATACATTAACATGGGATATTTGTCCAATACAAGTAGAAATGAGAACAGAGGGAATAAATACATATAGAAATTGAAGGCTGTCAACAATATGAATAAAAATTACAATGGGGGGGAAAGGTTGATTTTGATTAAATAGGAGCTGCAACTAAAAACAGAAATCGACAAGGATCTGACAGTTTAAAAAAAATGCAATCGGAGTAGATGAATTTTTTTGTTTATTTTTTAGAATTACTAACAAATTCAAAAGAAAAACGAATTAAATAATATCCATTTGATATCTTGGAGGTTACAAGAAAGATATCATCGTATTTGCGTAAAAGAATTTTATGTACTCAGCAGAAAAATACACAGTCTTATGCATAATCTATAAATAGGTAAAAACAACGACTATGTTTCCTTTTCTTTCATATATTTCATGATGTTTATTATTGGAACTTGTCAGTATATATTATATAAACAAAAGCTGTAGTATATTTTATTAAACCCATACACTGTTTTGAGGTACGTCGAGGTTTACACATTTTCTTATATAACTTAGTAGGAATAAAAAGTATGCTGCATATTAATGCATGAAAAATACTATCATTTTGTGTAAGTTTTTGTGCACTCCACATGAAAATTTAAAAAATTACGGTTTTGGCTTCAGAATCACTGACAACCATGAAAGATGAAAATAAAAATTATCCTATACCTTAACCAATGACGTAAGTTATCACTATGTGTGATTCCATTTAAATATATTCACTAGTATCAGCGTAATGCGCGCAGACAGAGACAGGCAGACAGATAAAAATTCCTAACTTAAAGGTTTTCATCTTTCTATCATCAGACTGTTTGTAAACAAAAGTTCCACATTAAAACACGATTTTTTAATATTTAAAAATGTAATGTTATCTTAGTCACTCTGCGAATCACCACAGCAGAACTTGTTTCTTTGGCAGACAGTTTGTGTATGGTATACAATAAGTTACTCTAAATCTCTCAATAGCAGATTAACTGGGTGAGATTCTACCATTGTGGTAGAGCTGATATAGGTCTTTCTTTTCTTTAATAAAAAATAGCTGAACTCCTTTCTGTTCTTCTTCCGACCCCCTTCCCGTCGGGCGGAGAGTCTCTCTGATCCCTAAAGCGCCAAGTGATGCCATGAGGTAGCCTGGGTCACTGATATAGTTGGTCGAGCGGTATCGCTGTGGCTTGGTATTCGGGAGGATCGTGGTCCGGTTATTTTGATTTGGGTTTTTTCCAAAAAAATCCCAAAAACACTCTAAGGAGATGCGAATACGGTTCCTTTAAACGGACATGGCCAAATTCTACCCCTTTATCATTGTACTCATTCACCTGGCTGTAAAGGGTCGTTGCAATCTTACATCTGCCTGTCTCCTAGATTTTACGGAGGAGGGATGAAACGTAAAAAAAGAGAAAAAAATGAATAAGATGAACTTAGGATTGATTACCCAAAAAAGGTTTTTGAGATCCTGCATCAGGCTTAGTTCTTGAGCTTCACTCTGGAGAACGAAACATTAAGAAAATTCAACACAAGCAAAATAAAAGAAGGAGCTGCAAGTTATTACGCAGTTACAGAGGTCAGCAATAAAAAAAAGGTTTGATAATTATTTCCCAAATAGCCTTTAGTTTAATAAATAGCTATATATCAATTTAGAGTAAATTAAAGGAAGTAAGGTGGAAAAAAAGTGTCATGAGGTTTTAACAATTTAAAAAAAAAAAAAAAATTATATGTCTCTAAGGAAAAACTTGAGATATAGCTTCCTTAAAATCTGGAAGTATTTCCTGTAATTGTTGTTTAAATAAGTAATTTAAAACAAAAACAATTTATCCATGAAAATCTGTATCAACTGCATATGAATTACTTCTCTTTGCGGCCGGAATAGGAAACCAAGTCAAAAGAAAACTAATGTTATTAATTTATTTTCAGATTCACCGGCATTACAACAGATTGAAATATGCTCCAGTTAAGATCGACATAACGTTAATCATTTGTTAATATCGAATAACTTTTTGTTATTCGTTATTCTAAACATACGCAAGATCACTGAATAATAACTCTCTGTTACAAGATATTCTGCCTGGAGATACAATGGTTTCATCAGCCGAAAGAATTCACATTTGAATTCAACATTGTCTTGGGATAACGCCGCGGATTTGTTCTGTTTATCGCCCAAGCGGCCGGTTCTTTTCATTTCATTGTTCCGACATCCACGCCAGCACAGCGGCGTAACGTCCAGAAACTGGGTCGCAATTTCGAATATCTGGCACGCAGCCATTATTTGCCGATCCCGCGGCGTCCTCCGCAGGCATCGAGTGATGGCACAACGTTTCATTAGCCTTCCAACGGAATAATGAAGAATTCCATATGACTGCGCTGGTGGCGGCAGGCCGTTATGACGACAGCCCAAGGCGGCTCTGATTAAAACTCCTCCGCATGAGCCGCGCGAATAATACTTCTTGTTTAACAATAGCAAAACTCCGCATTGTGTTCTCACTGCGTCTCTAATTACAGGAACCAGATACCGCTCCAAGCCGGCAGAATAATTCCCCGCCTTCCGCTGAATACCTTCGCCGGCGACGATAAAATTTCATTGCCACCTCCACAAAAGCCTACGGGGCACATAAATATCCCGCTCGCCTTTTATCAAGTAGCGATAGCTGCTGCACTTGCATGAATCGGTTTGCCATGTCCCATCAGCATTGAGCCTTGCCGAACAGAAATAACCTCCGTTAGGTAACATCGAGATATCGCCCGCTTCCAGAGGATTCAGCGGAAGGTATTATCTGTACCAGATAAATTCGTGTTCACGTGAAAAGTTATCAGTGCTCCGGAGGAGACTTTTACGACAGTCATAAACCTCGCTTCTGTCCACTTTCATTCATCTCTGCTGTATTCCTGGAAATGATGATATTTATTATAGCATTAGCTATGGTTCCTTTATCTGGGAAACACAGTGCAATTCACTTGATAAGAAATACTTCAACGAAAGTAATTTTCTTAATGGCATTGATCACACTCTTATGGTTAGTTAAAAAATAAACACCAACTGTTAAAAATCCCGTGTAAGGACCCCGAAGAAGTAATTCATATGCCGTGAAAAAAAGATAGCTCCTGACCAGCATAAAAATCGTGAAAGAAGCGTATTTTTCTCTCATTCTTTGGAATGATAATTACAGAGAGTTGCAGCATATCATTGAAGACAGTACGGAAGGAAAACGAGTACCGGTACAAAATAGAGTTTTCTGCAGGTGGAACCTCCGGCGGTAAGTTCACAATTACGGCATTCCATCCTTAGAAAGAACAACGGTTAACAAGGAATACTTATCCATGATGGTTAACAAACGCTTCTAACGAATTAATGAGAAAATTAACCCTCTAAACCTCACTTCTGCAATTCTTCTGCATTAAACACATGACGATACATTTTAACGCAGAAACTGTGAGCATACATATTGATTTTCGACAGTAAAGCCAGCCAGAAGTCAATAAGAGCCATAATATTTGACTATTCGTCCAATAATTGTTCAACTTGCCAATCAGGTACCATCTTTTATGGAACAAACAATTTTTTGAAAAATAACAGACTGACAAATAATACGAGTATTAACAATTTCACTGACAACTGACTACTGAGACTATGACTTATGTTAGGAATACTTTTAACGACCCCGGCATAGAGAAAAATAGTTGCTCGATCAGTTTTAAAACATTTTACGGCGTACTAAAATGCACAATTTTTTATTTTCGTTAAATTTATATAACATTACTCTTGAAACAAAAAGCAGTAACATTAATGAACTCTTCTACGCTGGTTTTTGGGCACTCACTTTTTCAAATTATGGAGCCCCACTTCCTTTAATCTGAAAGTTTTGTTCCTTGAGAAATGGATGTGTGACGTCATGAATAATGTTATTTGTTAGGAAATAAATTTATAGCTTTCACTGAACGTCATGGAAATTATTTTCATTGATATGCTTCGATATATTTTCCAGAACCAATAGTCTCACTGTACTAGACAATTACCTCTTTCCTACAGCTGCTGTCTGCTAAAACTGTTCCATAAATTCTGGGTATACATGAACATAGTGTATGTTAGATGGTTATTAAATAGAGACATGTTTTAGATGCTATTCCCATTCAAATGTTTAGATTTTTAAATGAACTTTTGTTGACAGTTCTTTTCATTGGTACATGTATGTTTACCTTTTAATTACCATTCCATTCATTTTTGGAGATGTTTCTCTTTATCATCTTCTATTTTAATCCTATGTTTCATTTGCAGGTAGTTCATCATAAGATTGGTATACTGTGCACATACACGCCATGCAATTATTTCTTTACGTTCATCTTGCTGTCATTTCTCTATGACTATCTTGCTTTTTATATTTACTTCATTTCTAAAATATCAATTTTACCGTCTTCAGTCTTCATTTTAAACGCATTAATGCAATATTCTTTGATACATCAGTTTTAATTTTTGTCTGTGGCACAGTTTCCTTTTTTTTTTTTTTTTTCTTGATCAGTGTTTCTTCACTACCGTAGCTTTAATTATGTCTATCCTCGATGTTTCCAAGAATTCAAAAGTTGGATTAAGTTCTCTCTCATTCAAATAAATATCGTCTTGTTTATACACTTGCAGATGAATTGCTGAATGCTACTTTCCTGTAGTGCAAGTTTTAATCTAATGCTCATTTTACTGCCGGATGTGTACTTGCAATAGCGCGGTTGGTAATCGCTTATTTTTATGCTTTTCAGGATAATTCTGCCATTCCAATCTCCTGATTTGCTAATCTATCCTAATATTATAAATTCGAAAGTAACTCTGTCTTTCTGTCTGTTTGTTGCGTTTTTGACGAATAAACGGTTATACCGATATTGATGAAATTTTATAAGGAAATACTTTTTAACAGTAGGACGCATGATATTTTTTGGGATAAATAACATGTTTTGTCATTACAGTTTGAAAACTAGCCAAATGGTGTCAAAAAGACGGATAGCGTGTGTAAGCATGTAATGTTATATTGTCTACTGAGGCTGTTTTCTCTGCAAGTCTGTTAGTGTATGAAATGCTAATAAATTTCGTTTACGGATAAAAATTATTATATTGTACAGATGCAGATTTTCACTGCAGCAGCCTATTTTTTTGTGTCTGCGTAAAATAGCATCAGCATATTTTGTCTTCTTTTTTGGCATGCCTCGCAGGCGTAAATTAGACCTAAGAACACAAGCAGCTGAAGTTATTAGAAACAAAAAATCTGATACTTATGCTGAAGAAAGAAGACAAAACCAAGCTGAAAGACAACATGTCCTCATTTATCCTCCCGCAGCCCCTCTCCCACCTTTGTTTTTGCTATTTTTAAACGTGTTGTAACTTGATTCTCATTAATTCATGAGACATATTCCATGGTAGAATGGCGATGGCTTCTCCGTCATATTATCCCCACTCCGTGTTTATTGGGACACCTTTTACGTAACTTAAATCTTTCTATTGCCAATTCTAGAAAAAAAAATTCTAGGTCCACGCGTTCGAAGTCGCAGATAACGGCTAGTTTAATATAAATTCCACTACACTAATGGGTTTAATAGATTTTTGCTGTAATCATTTGTCATGCTGGAGACCAGAAACATTGAGCATCATTACACATGACGTTTCTAATGGAAACAACATTTAAAATTAATACATCACCATCTGCAAATTGTCTAATATACCCCTATTCATTTTTTTCTAAAGCCTGCCACTGTTGACATGCTTTAACAAATTTCAGGGATTGCACCACCCACTATCCGAAGAGGAGTGGCTTCGAACAACGAAAGGGGAAAATTAGAACGGGAAAGCGCTCACCTACTTCACGGTCATTCACCACCAGCCCAGAGATTCAAGTCCAGAAAAGGCTTTGTGACGGTTGTTTTGGACAGATATACTTATTTGAAAGAATGAGGATTTTTAGGTACATGAAACATTTCATATAGTGGAGCCTCAAGTCAGAACAGAATGCAGGCGTGAGTGTCAGCGAGATGTTGTTTATTGGTAAAACGCTAATGGCTGACTAAGGAGACATCGCTCCGTTCCGTGACGCAAAACCGAACTTACGAGGGAGCACAGCGAACCATACTCGCCATACTTTGTCGATCATTACCAACCAGTCAATATGGGCTAATTCTTCGCTAAACTGTGTCTTGTTAGCTTGCCTCGCCACCAGGCATCCATCGTGTCATTTCGCCATTCAGTCAATAAGTTAACATTCTCTAACAGTCAGTTTGCGCGTCTCAGTCAATGATTAATATTTGTAGAGTCTATCGGGAGTTATCCCTACTCTCAACTGTACTCATACAGTCTTCAGTGGTCAATAAAAGGAACTCTAAAGACGATAGTCGCCTACATTATTTATTAGGTAGATTCTCAGCTAGGTAATCATTTTGCCCTGCTCTTTCCCTGCCTAAACCGGTTTTCCAGCCGTAACTAATGGAGAGGTCTCAATGATTCCTGACAATCGACATCTTATTACAGCCCACAAGACATTGCTTAGATGATCAGAAGACATCTTCAAGAAAGAAGACAACGCAAGAGGAATAGAATATTTACCAAAGGTCCCGAAGGTCAGTAAACTTCCAGCTTAAAGTCTGCTTCCACCAAAAGCCCACAAATTCACCCCCAATTGCTCAAGCTACTTGACAACTTAAGGTGCGGCACAGGGGGTACAAGCCGGCCATTTACAGCTTCCTAAAAACATCATACGAACTAATTGACTCATTTGAAAAGGCAAAAGTGCCGGAAAAGTAATGTCACCAACTTCTCAGAGCCACTGAAAGTTGCAGAGCGCATACCACCTGGACATGTTGTAGATTGGAATGTCCAGAGGTCCTTGATTTGCCAACAGAAGTGGGCAGGTCCAAGGCAAATCTGATGAAATGGGGTTATACTGGCGCTACTGACATTAAGTGAATATAGTGACGACCAAACCATGTAACATATGTGTGAACTAAGGCTTTCCTGACGTGAAGCTGAAATATAATATTCGCGGGTTCGCTGCCGGATGATGTTTGTGAAAGGCGAACTTCTTCCACCATCTTCAGGTCTCATGCTCATGCTTTACATCAGAAACTGGTGGGTGAGTGATTAACGCTCTGGCCTCGCATTCGGGAGGACGGCGGTTCGAATCCCCCGTCCGGGCATCCAAATTTGGGTTTTCCATGGTTTCCACAAATCACTCCAGGCGAATGCCGGGATGCTTCCTTCAAAAAATACCAAGGCGAATATGCGAAGATTATTTTTCATGAAACATATGCTCCAGTGCCCTATGTTTTCAGCTTCCTGCAACGAAGATGAGCGTTTCGAGCAACACCGAGTCCGTTTTATATTGCAAAGCACTGGGCGAAATGTGTTCAAAGTGGTTAATTTGTACTAATTTAATATGTATATTTGATGACTCGAGAATAATAATTCGAATTTTTAAGAATCTGTGCTTTAAATCATCCTCATGTGTAATTATATAAACTGGCTTTGCAACAATCTTTTTCCACATTACTGAGCATCCGAAATCTGGCGGTGGACTGGTGTGCTGGCCGCGGAGTGAAGGAGGCACCGTTATCTCGGTCTGCTTAACGACAGCTCGGCGGCACCGCACGCTTTGGCCTTTGTTCGCCGCTGCAGAGTGCAGACAACACCTTGCATAACCGCTGTCCCCGCCCGACAACCATAAAAGGCGGTTCTCCTTAATGTTCTTTCCCCAGTGTTATGGCTTCCCTGGCATTAATTGGCTACTTGATGCTAGCGACTCGGCACCCGCCCTCGCAGTAAAATGAGCCCCAGGCAGTTACATTACAGTGTTGTCACAACTTACACAAGTGACTCTGTAGTATTATTATTATTACTTCTCAGAAAGACTCGGTTTTAATTAAATCACGAGAGATACCTAGCTGACCTTATTCCTAGCCGTAAATAGAGCTCTCTCGCACAGTCGAAATAGCAACTGCTTATCTCACTCGGTGTTTGTAACGGAGAACCAAGTCGAACCCACTTGGCTCGGAATATGGCTGAATTATCCATTTCGGTTAAAGTAACCCTTACATCCCTCACATTGTTTTCGGGGGTAGGTTTTCTTCAGGAAAATTGAGACCTCTGCGACAACAGTGTTGCTGTTCGGTCAGGACAATACTGTTCTGTGATTCGTTTTTTGGGTACAGGTGAGATTCGATGATCTGTTTGGGAGATCTGACCCTGTACTAAACATCCTGATTTCGCTTAAGCATAGTTTCCCGAAATCACTCCAGGTGAATGCTAGGATGGTACCTTTAAGAGGCCATGGCCGAATTCCTTCCCGTTCAAAAATGTTTTCTAACATCTAGTGAGGAGGAGGGCGAGTTCGCCCTCCTGCCTGGAATTCGGGAGGACGTGGATGAAACTCCGTCCAGTCATCCAGACAGCGGTTTTCCTTGGTTTCCTCCAGTCCCTCCAGGCGAATACCAGAATTGTTACTTTCAAAGGCTTCTGCCGACTTCTAAACCCTTTCCTCCCCTTAGGTTAAATCGGCTGAAAAGGATCCCTGAAACCCTCCAGCAGCCCGATAATCAGATAATTTTTATTACGACAAGATTATATACTTTTTTATACAGCAGTACTTTCAATGCGATCCGTCAGCAGTCGAAAATTTATATTTAAATTAAATTTTTATTCATTGTGGGTCAGTAAATTTTTTCCTCGGCTATTGACAGAGTGAGCTGTAGTGAAAATTCTTCGCTAAGGATTCTTTATCACTATCAAATTTAATAGCCGCATGACAACTTTTACCGTTAATGTTTGGGTCTTTGCGGACTCCAATACGTCTCGAATAAACTGTGCCGATGCTGTTGGCAAATTGTTATTTTTTAAGCAGTCACTTAAAATAGTCCTCCAGTGAAATTAAAAAAACAATTTAACACATGGTTTTTGAGATTAGTCTCCATACACCAAGCAGCTGAAGTAACTGTCTGAAACCCTAAGGTTCCTAGTGACACTTTATCGATTTATGATGTAGAACTGACAGTGCTAACAAATGAATCAGTGACATAACGAAATATAAAGTTTTCTGTCTTATCATTTTTAATATGGACTGTGACAATATTGATATAAAATCCCTGACTGATTTCGTTGTAAACTATTCTCATAAGAACAATTATGATTGTAAAAATTACAATGAATAAACAAAAAAAGGATAAAAAAAACATTAAATATAAATTTCCTAGAAATATACATTTAGAGTTTAAATCTTAAAAAATTTATTCCATCTGAAATGTAGCTCTATCGGATGAATAGAGATGTTCACTAATTTCAAATGATTGTTTCTGAAGTCATCGTTCTCACAAGTAACCACCATTATTTACCGGTGGTAAAACTTTTGCCCGGTTTTTAACATTCGTAATACTTTCATTCAAGTCTAGTAATTTTCATTCAAATTCGTCATTAAATGCAAGTCCATTATGAAAGTATGAGTAGTAAAATTGCTTTAGGTAAAAATCTGTATGTTCGTTCTTAACTTGAAAATTGATAAAATACTGGTAGGTAAAAAAATAACTTATAGGTGCTCAAATATAATGCTGAAATTTTGTAGACACTACAATGACTTCAAAACATGTCGATCGTTTGAAGCATTTCTTTTGGATAAATATAATAATTCCTTTCTACTATGTACATGAAGAAAATGCGAGAAATTTTTGGTTGTTACGTTTAATACTGTAACATCAGTTAATAGAGCAAGGAAGAAAGTTACAACAGCGTAGGTAACCATACTTTGAAATTAAGTAAAGCTGGGGCAGACACTTGATCCTCACAAGTTGCAGAACTGTCCTCCCGGAGATGACAAGTGGCGGTGCAGCGTGCGCTTGGCCCACCTCGTCGCTCACGATTTAACTCGACGGCTCGACTACAGCGGCGATTTACTGCTTATGGGCTAAGCCCGGCGATTGCCAGTCCTCTCGACACGACGACGGGCTAAGTGCTCTATACGAGCGGCGGTATATAACTCCATTTGAGGAGGATCTGTTGGCGTGGCCATAGCTCTCCACGACCGGCCGCAGGTCGCCCGTTTTCATTCAGCCACTTACAGCTACACCAAGAGATGTAGTTTAGGCTTGTTGCCATAAAGAGGGTTATAACCGTCTGCAGATGTGTCAAGGCTGAGGCGTCGGCTCAGACATTTAGACAATAGAGACACTACTGAAGACGTAGAAGAGCATATATGTTAGCGAAATGGTTATTTATGTTTTATAGACGTAATATCCCTGTCTAAAATTTGGCTCTTAAAGCAGAAACTAAACAAATGTTAGATGCTAAACTGTTAAATGTTAGAAGTAGCAGTTAAGAACTGTAACTTAGAAACCGTAAAATTATTAGTAAAAAAAGTAGAGATGATTCAAGTATTAGCAAAAAGCATAGTATTATGTGGCAGAAAAAGTATGCTTAGAAGTTGTCACATTTTTTATTAGATGAAGGAGTAGATATAAATATTAGTTTAGCACTACTTCATAACTCGCTGCATGAGTGGTCTATCCCATTGTTCTTTTAAATTAGTAAAATATTTGATTGATAGTTACTGCGCGAAACATTGTAACAGCCCTGTGTATGAGGGATCGGAAAATCCCACTAGCTGATAAATCACTGCAAGAATATAGACGAGTGGTTATTCACTGATTGATCGAATGGGCCTTTTTTCTGACTAACCTTCCCTGATTATTGACCTCTGGTTCTTGCTTGAAATCTGTTCTGTCTTTAGAATGACTTCTTCTTCTTTGTTCTGACACAAAAATATCTTTTGAAATTATTATACTTTTTGAAATGTAGGGTGGAATGAGTTCTTGTGATCTGAGTGTTCAGTCTAACATAGGTAGCTATTGCGTTTGTAAATAAGAACAGCTCATGCAAGTGAGGGTTCAAATTTGATGTAAAGTTTGCATTTACATTCAGTTTACAGAAGTATAACACGGAACTGTACACCACTGTTCACGCAATCTGTTACGAACTATACGCCAGCTATTCTGATTTAGATATCACTGCTGAAATGGGGTAAAAGTGAAGAAAACAGGTAGCAGCCTCTTACTGCACTGTATTTTGGCAACTGTGCTGGCAACGGCAAACGCGAACTGGGCCGCTGAGAACCGCTGACTTAATGATCATGCGGTTCCACTCCAGACGACTGTTTTCTTACAGTGAGCTTAATTCACCCAGACTAAGTGTAATAATACAAAGACTAATGGTTCGCTTACAATGGCTTTATAAACCGGTGTTATAAACTACGTGTTTTTTATTCCCCATTCGAGTGTTTAAACTATTGAAACTACACCACCTATTCAATTAAGTACCAGGGGTTTCCATAAAACAAGAGCAAAATGTTCTCAACGGAAGTATGGCTTAGTGTCGAAACGCAGAAAATGACCGCGTAAAGAATCATACATAGCGTAGGAATAATGCGTTATAACAAAACAAAATATGTTCTGATATCTCAAGTTAGTAACAGATGTATCACATGCCAGAAGAAAGCTTACAGATCTGCTCCACATGCATATGAATTCTAAAATTGTGAGTATTCATAAATTATACCACGCGGGAAACTATATAACAAAAGGAGTCTATAAAACGCTCTGCTGTAAGAGTCCTACGGAACAGACAGCACTGAAAGCCGAGTGGTTGATTTGGGTGATTGGTGGACGTTTGATATGGTGGAACTACAGAGGAGAGTTTACCAAACTATTGTCGTTCGTGTAGATGGATAAATCTCTTGCATCTGGATGCGAAGTTCTACTGTCTAGTGGGATACTAAATATTTTTTTTTTTTTTTAACTGCTTCACGTCTCTTCACAGCGAGGTCTTTAGAGACGGGAAAGGATGGGGGGCAAGGAATGGGAAGGAATTCGGCCATGGTCTTTTGAAGGAAGCACTCCGGCATTCACCTGGAGTGATTTGGGGAAACCATGGAAAACCCAAATCTGGATTCCCGGACGGGGATTCGAACCACCGCGCCGTCCTCCCGAATGCGAGGCCAGAACGCTAACCGTTACACCACCACGCTCGGTAATAAAATGTTAAGTCAGTAGTTTGACACCAGCCGGTTAGTAGGTTCGGCAATCCAAGGCAAAGAAGACTAGCGCTTGGTAAGTGGCTAGTTGAGAATCTATCCCGATAAAAGATAATAACGCTTTAAAGAATCACATTTAATGATTATTTAAAGCAATACAGTTGGTAACATGACATACAAGAATCTGTCCGGCTGCGCCTGTATACAAAGCTTCTGTGAATAATTGAAGATAGACTGAATGACTGAAGAATTAATGGTTAACTGAGTGGTTACTGAATGGCTAGATGGAACGCTTGGCCCCATCATCTTACGAAGGCCTACATGATGAACAGACTGATGCTAATGAGTCAGCCTAGTGGTTAGTCAATGAAAGCTGCGGGTGGAATGAGAGCAGGAGACATGTCCTTACTTCCGAGGTAGATCCACTGACATTATTAAGCAGTTCGCATCGGTGCTTTTGATTGACTGAGTGGATCAGCAGGTTTTTGTGAAGAACGAAGTTGCGCTACCTGCCTTGGCTGCCTCTAACTACATAAAATATTACATTTGCTAAAATCTGACAATATTTTACAGTAAATCCCTCGACATTGATAAAGATACTGATAGTGACGACGTACGTAGTGTTCTTCAGTAATTGTAACTGGCTTTAGTCCTGAACTGGTCGTCAGCAAATATCTGAGAGTTACCTGTAGAGCACGAACTGCCTGGCGGAGTCTTGACGTCGGAAGCCATTGACCGTCCTGCGCCACCTGCCGTCCCTTTGTGACAAGCCGCCCACCACCCCCGCAGTCACCGTGCCTCCTGCCAACACTCTAATTGCTTCGCGGTGGGACATCTGCGGGCGGCCATTGTTCCCCGGCTCCACTGTCTCACGGATCAAAGGGATCCAGTTTGATTGTACACTATGAGCTACCGGTATGTGTACGGCGTCCAAGGCACTGTGCCGGCTGTTTGGGTGGTATGTGCTATTGCAGCCACTTATAACTGAACTGTGATGATGTACGATTTAAAGGTGAAAAAAAGTTTCGTGGCTACTACTGAGCAGAAAACGAAAGTAAGGAAATGCACCATAAGTTTCCTGTAATGATTCTCCTCTGGACTGTTCCTTCTCTCAACTGGCTTGGGTGATATTCAGAATCGTGTCCTTTCCCTTAATCGAATAGCACCTAATGCAGTGACACATTCGAGGACTATCGTTGATAGTAGTTACTAGTAAGAAATGCGTGTTACGACCAATTAAGGCTAGCTCACAGTTAAAAATGAGGCATGCACGTTCTGTCTGTAGATTAAAAATCTCGCATGTTAAATTCATAGCTTGCAACCCAGGCTATCGCCAGTTACACTGTTGGTAATGAAACTAATGATACTTGGATATATTCATTTATTATCTTATAGTCACCAAAATGGCTTCTACTTCCACTAAAATTTGATTTCATGATCTCAATGGTGGTTCAATGGTGGAGGCATCTGACTGAAGATTGAAAGATCCGTGGTTCGAATCCCGATCTTGGCTGTGATTTTTAAAAGCCTTTAACCCAGCCTTCACTTCTGGCACAGCTTACTGTATAATGTGAAGTGCGTGACAACGCTTCCGTGGTTCAGATTACACGTTAAATTGTAGGTCCCCTGTACTGGGTAGGATTACTGGATTAGATTAGTGTAGCTGCGACAAGAGTGCGCATGTACAGCAAGTAAAAAAAAGAAGATGAAGAAAAAAAAATTCAATGTACAAATTATTCCCTTGATCCACATAAAACTAATTATTGAACTGCTAGATAGACCAAAAAACGTCAGTGTTATGTTGTAATGGGACGCTGATGCATTTGGCAGTTGGCATTTGGCAGTTAAAAACTTTTCCATGTGCTACGGGTTAAAAAAAAAAGAACGTTTTTATGCTTCGATAAGATAACCCATACATGTCATTCATTTGCTGCACCTCATAATATAAAGTAAACACAAAGTAGACATTAAATATCAACATACTTCACAATTAAATATATTCATTCTGTAATCAATATGAGCAAAAATATTGCCAAAACTTCCAATCAGGGAGTAAGTATCAACGAACGAAAAAAAAATGTGTACTGAATAAGTTATGAGTATCATTTTGGCAAACATTAGTCGAAACATTTTTCAAATTATGTGTTAAATAATATCAAACTTTTATTTCATAAATATATTTAGACAAGTAAAAAATCATAAAGTGCTAGTGATTTCCGGTTCACTGATTCTTAAAAAATTTGGAAAATGTTGGGTAAATGTTATATTCAATTAACCTCTTTACTACGAGATCAAAAAAACTTCTTCGCTCAAAAGTGAAATGACAGTAAACATTGGAGCAAGCGTTCATTGACACGGACAAACGTAAAGTTGATTGGGTAACTGGTACTCAATGCGCCATATAAATACACATTTAAATACAGTGTGTAATACTTAACAGATGAAGTACAGCACAAAAATAAATTGTAATTGGCCTTGGTTATGGGTGATAACATACAGTTAATTAGACACTTGCTGTAAAATAGTAACTAAAAAAAATCCCTCAGAGTAATCTCTTGCCTCAATTTATTTAGGATTATTTTTTATTTTTTAAAAGATAAACATGAAGACAGTGTTCAGGTTCAACAGATAATTGGAAAACGCCTCACTTATTTTATAGCAATAGTCACATTTCCGTATTTACTTATGGTAAAGTGACAATGATTGTAGCATGAAAAAAAAAAAAAAAGAAAATACAAGATTAATCATACTACCAGTAAACTTACTGGAATCGTTTGTTATACTAACGCAACTAAACCATCCCAGTTTCTCTATGCGATGTGATAGTAGACGTGCTTCAACCTCAGCATGAACTACAACCAGACTGACATATTTTTATGCAATAAATTTTCAGCCAATTTTATTTTGAGACAGCGGCGTATTTTCTACGATAATAATCAGAGTTATTTTCTGCTATGACAAAATTTCTATTTTGTGCTCTGTCTTGAGCTTAGTAAGTGTTGTCCATTATCTTTATCTATTTGGGACATTTCTTAATATTTGACGCTCTGTAACTTTTATCTTCGGACCATTTTACCTCATCAAAATTCTCTCCCGTACATGCCATGACCTATGTTACCAAGCATATTTCCAGACATACCTTCTCGCAAGACAATATCCGATAAAGCAATATTTAATACTAAACAATCTGATTTGAAGTGGTAATGATCGACGCTTGTCTACGGAAATCGATGACGCGTAGTGTTCTATTACGAATGTGAAAGATCGATAAATAGGTTTTATTTTATATTATTAAACACATATTAAATTTAGTATTTGTGATATCTCTATGGTACTTAATTAGATTCCAGTAAATAAATAAATTAATATATTCTTTTTTTTTTCTTTTTTTTTGCCTCAACTTGTGTGATGCAACCCTAGATCTCTTCCTATTTGGAACTAATATTTTTATCTACATGTAACCAATCGCCATCTACGTTCAAAATTAGACCTAGTGTTTCATGTTTTCCTATAACAGATAACAAATAGAGCCTTCATTAAGTATCTCTTAAGGAAGTCATTTTCGTTCCCATCTTTATATAATCATTTCAGGTTCTTAAAGTAAGAGAATACTCCCCATTGTGGATCACTCCTTAGTGTCTTTTATTTATTTCCTTAATTGCGTGGAACTGAAGAAGAGATTATCGATTCTGCATATAAATTCCATTTAACTTCACTAAATAAAGCAATGTTTCCCATGGAACCCTTTACCACCGACCCCTTTCGTTGTCGCCTGAACTGTGCGCTTACGTTCCTTTCGCTGATCGAACGCCATTAGGGATTAATCGGAAGTACGCCAAATAATGATGCACCGCGCAGAGTTCCTGCGCCTCGTTTGACGATACTTCTCGAGCCTCTTCAATTATCGGAAGGAGACTGGTGGGGAGGGCTGCCGTACTCCCTGGTTCCTGCCGATTCTCATAAATCAGGCGTCGAGGAAATTCGAGCTGCTCTGTTTCTTTGTAGATGGTCTGTGGTCAGCGATATACCCTCCACAAACACCGCGTGGCCTCACGGGGAGTCTGTAAATCAAGCTGTTTTTCCGGCGCTCTGCAGTGTTGAGGGCGGTGACGTGTATAAACAGAGGCCGGGCCCCCGTTTGCCTTTGAGTGGAGTGGAGCGCAGCCCCGCGGGAGGTAGTCGGGGATACACCCTCCAGCCAACTGCCTCCTGAAGATTCCTGTGATCCCAAAAGGAAGAAAGCTGGGAACGGGAGGAATTATAATTCATTGTTTAACTACGGTGTTCTTTTTTCGTCCTAGAGTTCTAGAATTTACATCCGTGACAGCTGTGAAATATGTATTAACTGTACCCGTAATCTCTCCACCATTTTAAAATGACGAAACTTATCAAACTGTTATTTACATTTATTAAAAGTTGTTAGTATTTTCAGGTCATTCTGAAACAAATCTATTAGCTTTACCCAAAGCTCATAAAACTTCTTATTTTCAAAGTTATGATGGTACTGAGTTCGCTAAATATGGTTCTGAGTTTTCCAAGCTTTTCTCGCCGTATCTTCTGAGCCCCAGAATTCTCCTTGCTTCATGCTGGTCGTATGTAAAGCCAATGCTTTTTCTGACATTTGCAAGTTGACATGATGAGGAGTGGAAAATCCGGATAAAACATCGACAAGAAAAAAATAGATGTTGATCAATTATCGATTCAATTACCAAATCATTTAATAATTGATTGTCTGTTTGATATATTTCGCGACAAAATTTCATGCAGGCTCGTAGGATAATCAAGAAGAATCGGCTAGTAATGATATACTTAGAAAAATCAAAACTCCATCTTTGGAACAATTTAATTCTTTGATAATTGCACTCAGTTTTAATGCCGCAGAAACGTTCAAGTATTTGGAAAGTTTGATATTTCAGTAAACGCAGGAAGGAAACAAATGAAAGATGCACATGATTACAAGAATTATACAGATATGTTGGATTCCTAATTTGGAGTAGGGAAGTGTTGCAGAGGTAAAAAAAGAAAGAAAGGATTGCCCCAGTAGTGACATACGGTTATAAAATGGGAAAAGGAAGGAAGAGATATTAGTAAAACATAAGCAACAGAGACGTCGTTTAAGAATATTGGTACCACGAAACTGAACTATTTAGGAAATAAACGCGTGGGGAAGGCTGTTAAAAGATAATCCTTTACGAGACAGAATTGAAAAAATCAAGACTCCAGTGGTATGTAAGATCATATAAAGGGGAAAAGTGACGGAAGGATGTCAAAGAAAATGTAGATTTGGAAATTGGAATGGAAGAGGCCTGGGGGAATACAACAGAATAAAGATAGATTAAGGGAACAAAAAAGGTGCAAGACAGAGGAGCGAAATTAATGTAAAATATCACGGTGAAAGGACAGAATAGCTGAAATGGACTAAGGCTGGCCACTTTCGAATATGGTGATGAGTTTTATAGATTTACGTTGTTTAAATTAGAACTAATGCCCCTATAGTTGGGTGCCAGTTGTAGAATTCAAATCCCGCATTGTGGTGACAATTGTAAAATACTCATTTGTAAAGAGATAAGTTATTTCCAGAAATATTTGTTTCACATTTAGTTTCCTCGGGTAAATTGTGACTGGTAAAAATTAATTAGCATTATAGTTTGGGCGCCAGTCATTTGTACCTGAATATAGTTATATAAAACATTATGATGCATAAAGAAAATGCGGTAAACGTTATCATGTTTGAACTGAGATACCTATAAATTTATATGAAATATTAACGTTTTTATTTTCAGTTCTAATAAGATCAAAGTGAACGAACTTAATTTATGAGTGTCTGACCAAATTCGCAATAATATAGAGAAATAGACGTGGCTGAAGTTTAAATGAAAAATTCTTAGCAATTCACAAATATTTAGCTCAACGGGGAGCATGAAATTTCTCACAGGCGTTACAGGGCTTTTAAACCGTGGCACGAATTGAGTTGATTACCGTTAATTGGTGGGAACAGTGAGAGACTTTCTGATACAACGGCTGTCTGCCATTGCGTGACCCGGCGCAGCAATGATGATCACTAGGACAGTTGATGAGACGAGAGTCACCGTGATGTTCAGAGCCGGGACCACAACACGTCCAGCGACAGGAATCGTTGGTTGTGGCAACTATGAGCCACGAACAGCAGTCAGGGGCAGCGAGCCGCAATTCCAGACACCCCGCACACATTAAAGTCACAGCCACACGATGCTCTCCACCCGTTGTTTGTCCTGCAGGAAGACTCTCTCCTGGTCCATGTATCTCCGGTGTCACTGTCCAGTCTCCCGATCCTGCAAATTAAATCGCTATCCGATAGACCAGAATTGCCCAACACGAGTGTTTTTCCAGCCACCCCCTTCCCTCATTTGCTAACAATTTTCTCCCACGCTCACTCAGTAGTTCCAAGCAAACTATTCACTGCTCTCTCCCGAAAAGACGTCACACTATTTTCCCACAATTTCTGAAAACACCCGAGCCACTGTTGAGTGGAAATAACTAACTATTTCATTCCTCCCAGCTGAAAGCTGGGAGGCGGGCTGCTGGAGGATCGCGGAGATCCTTTTCAGTCTACTACACTACGGGGAGGGAGGGGATGAAAGGTCGGCCGTGGCCTTGTAAGGAACCATCCCAGCATTCGCCTAGAGTGTCTGAGGAAAACCACGGAAAACCTCAGACAGGATAGCCAAACCGGGTTTGACCCCGGTCCTCCCGAATAGCAAGTAGCAGTGCGAAATCGCACTTCCCAGAGTAGAAATAAATCCGTTTTCGATATAAACTCCTTCCGGGCGCCCTTCAACTGTGAGAGGACAAGGTATCTTTCTCTGGTGGTCGCATTTTCCAGGGCCTCGTATGTTGTTGACGGACACGGTCTCTCCACGTAGACTCAGCCAATGGGACCCTTTCTCAGATTTCGTGTCCGGTTTCTGACGCTACCGACCGCCCTCCTCAGCTCAGCAAGTGGATATCACACCCAGATAATTTTATTAATTGTTCGCTTATTCTGTTTAACTAACTATATTAGTCGCGTAAAACTACACTATTTTCTGATTAATAACAGACTTATGACGTTCATACTGACATTCCGATTGATTGTAGTTCAGTACCAACAATTTTTTTCATACGCTCGCTAACCACACGAGTTCCATCGAGTTTCTGCATAAGAAGTCCAACTTTCATTTTCCAGTTTTCAGCTAACAAGTTTAGTTTTCAAAAGATTCAATCCACATCTACTTTGTGAGAGGTTCGAACCAGAAGAAGAAGAAAACCTTATAATTCTGATTTAAAAGTAAATATTTTATTATTTCGTCTTTAGCTCCTGGGTGAGAAAATTTTATCTCAAAAGACAAGAATTATTATTACGTTAAAAGTTTAATCCAAGTAGTTAGAACGTTTACAGTCTTTTAATCAACAAGAATGATTTTTTTAAACTGTTTTGTCACTAAAATTTTCTTTTTCGACTTGCGAGGAGAAAGCAGATTGGAATCAGTGGACGTTCGTATAACTGATGATGAACAGAGGCAGGGGCAGAGATTTCGCCGTTTTTCTGCCGTTGACGCGGGCCAAGCTCTATCCTCTGCCACGCACGGGCAGCTGCTTGCATACTCCCCCCGAGCAGCGGCAAATCAGCCACCCCGCTGTTGACGGTCCGCGGCGGGCACAATGAACCAGAAGTAACTCGCCGAGACAAGCGACTTCTTTTGAGGCCGACTCATCGACATGCCGGTCTCGGCGGCTGCTTTCACGGCGGGGCGGCTCTGAAAGGCGCGCGCTGATTGGCCACCACCTGGATGCATATCAGCAGGGGCGCACGGGGAATGCTAATGGATTGACCTTGAGCATCCCGTATCTGCAGGCGTAATCTAGCTGAACAGACCAAAGATTCTACTCCTGGCTGTCAGAGAAACACATGTTTCGTTGCTCATACACTTTACTGGTTATTGCGATTCTTGACAAAATGGTTAAAGGACCCAGAAACATAGTTAATAATATGTTCCTGCCAGTACTAGAGAATAACAAGAAACTTCATCTATAAAATCAAAATACATTTACCATTTGTATCTTGAGCATAGGTTCTGTGTGTTAGGAATTGTATTATCTTTCTGCATTTTTTCAATTAAGACTTCTGGCGCTTCTAGGGCTTTGTTAACAATAACAAGGACTTTTTTTATGATTGTTTTGGAGTAAAAATACAGCATATCGAATTCACAGCTAGCGAAAACAGTTGTACCAGAGGTGCTTTATGCAACAACCGCCTCTTAAACCCGCGTCCATAAATTGAATTAGAAGAAGAAACTGAGATAGAAGTTATAATCACAGGAAACAAAGTTTGAGATCTTTCTGACAGCACCAGTGATAAGCGTATACGCATGAGTGTGCTGTTTCATCAAGTAATGAAGGTGCGTGTGTGAGGCTGCTGGCTTAATTTACTTGAGTATGGATTTCAATTTTTGAGATGTTGATGAGGTGTAAGCTTAGTCTTTCACAGTTTTTCTTTTTCCGTGTGAACTATCTAATAATCACTCCAAGTTAGATTTTCGTAGAAGCAAAGTAAAATATCTTTGTTTTAAGTGAGTAAATCATCTCCAGCGAGGAAGTAAATCTCGTATTCCGCTGTTTAGAGAGAGTACTCATTTCATCTGCTCAGAACAAACCGTATGTATTATTCATCATTGCGCAACATATGCAAGTAAAAGTTTATCTCAAACTATTAATTGTTTCTATTTATTAGTTTTGAGATCGTTCTGACATTTGTGAGCTTCTTAGGAAGGTCGGAAAGGCCATCAAATGGAGGGAAATTACAGATACACGATTTTTCATTCTACGTTTCCCAGGATCTACTGCTCACTGATGTCTATGTCTTTAGAGCTGTGAAATAATTGAGTGGGGGGGGGGGGGCAAGGTACGAATAGAAAATTATCTATAACATTTCCGGCATTCGTCTGGCGAGACGTTGGGAAGCCATGTGAAACCAAAATTTGAATGGTCGGAATACCAGGATCGAACGTTAATCTCCTTGCTGACAATGTTCTGTTTCAGAAGGAAACAATAATGTTTCACCTATTTGTGATCTTTGTAAGAACGATATTCGTTTTGTGAAACGACTATGTTTTTGTATGAACGGAAGCGCAACACCAGAATTTGAATTAACGATTACTGAAAGTCGTTTACAGACGGCAATCATTAGCGCCACGCAACAACTGTCTGCTCTGAATCACCATTAGTCGATGTTCCCAAACTCAAGTGTGGTGGACAAACTCAAGTGTATAGTGAAAACTGTTGACGTAGGTTCTTCGATTTGGGCATGGCTAGCTTATACAAGCTGGTTTGATGCGACATTTGGCTCTGTGCGAGCACCAGTGTGATACCATATGTTGGCGTTTTTAACAGGATTTGAATGTAATGAAAAAAACCGAAATAGAGTTCTCTTCATCCGTGATTATGATTATCCGTCAGTAAGAATTTCCTTATAATCTATGTTTTCGATCACATCCATATACATATATGTTCATGTGACTAATAGCCTTACTGCAAATAAATTTCTTTGTCTTCTTTGTTAGCTAATTTCATTCAACATAAATAAGACGAAAGAGAAAGTTATTGCGCCAAACGTATTGTGCTGTAACATTTGATAATTTTGCAATAAATCAAACTAAAATTATTCTTTATAAATATGAAATTAACAATTTTGCTCACTTGTTTTGATTGGTTTCATTTTCTCAGAAATAATGGACGCTATTGGTAATTAATTCATTAAAATAATCCAATCTACATTATCAATGGACATAATGAAATACAATGGATGAAAGGCATGATGTTACTTTTAATGAATTAAAATACCAAATTGTGTTGACAGATTCAGACTTCAGGTGTAAGTCATATAGTTAATAACAGATAATAATTAACTGGTACATTTAAAAGATATGAAACAATATAACGTAACTTGAAAGTAATATAATCAATTAATACACTGTGACGAACGGGGAACAAAATATTATAAAATGAAGTTTATACTCAAACAATAACTAGATAATTAATGAAAAAATTGAATATCCCTTTTACTCATGTAAGCAACTAACAGAACATGAGATTCTATATTCTGGCCTGCACCAGTAAAGGGTAATGTCCACTTTTTTACGTACGGCAGGTGGATTAATAATTCGAAGTTATTACCATTTCACTGTTCTCTGTAGTCATCTTGCAGCCGATGTTGCTGCCAACCATGATGCTCACTGGCACATTACTTGAACAGTATTAGTTGCTTAGCCATTCGACAAATAAAATAAATAACTTGAACAGTAATGGACACAATTACACTGCACCGAATACATTTAGAAACCTTTCCTCGACATGGTAGCACAAATACTAAGATACGTTACTCTGAGGTACCATTTCAAATACATCACCACAGCTTTAAGACTATGTTTCATGTTGAATCTACCAGTCAGCTTCTCCCTTAGAATCTAGAGTCGGCATGTCGCCTTGTGCCGCAGCAGCATTCAGCATCTTACCCCTCTATTCTCAACATCTCCGTCGACATAGGGCAAAAGAGAAGCAAATTCTAACAATAATTAATAATAATATACTTCTGCCATCCCATTCGTTGTTCAAAAACACGCACGCCCAATTGGTTGGTTGTTATCACATGACAGAACGTTATTCTGAAAAGGATTCCACCCATTGTCATTGATTTCTTTAACACTCACTCTTCCACGTCAGATAACCCACGTCAAACATTTCCACTCTGCCGAAAATATTTTGCAGATTCTCCAAAGTGGTTTTAGAAATACCGAATAGTCTGCTAACGAGTTAGTTCCTATTAACACATTCCTTGGAGATTATTGTTTCTGCAGATTCCTGGTGCATAGTTCCTGTTAGAAAACCTGTACTATCTCGCCAAAATGACACCGGCCTCTCGTCCTCATGTCTGCATCCTTCATGACCTCAAACGTTCACAAACATGACTTTTAATAAATCCAATTATTTAATCTATCAGTTATGGACTGATATAGTATCGAAAATACATTTTGCGACTTTTAATAATTAACAACAGAGATAGGAATAGCAATAGAAATCCAAGCAGAAACCATAATATGGTTAAAAAATGTTGTAGAAGTATCACTCTCTTTTTGACGATCAAGAAAACAGAACCACATGTAGGCTATAATCATAAATGTTTGGCCGGTTGAGAAAACTATATCTTGCAGATAAAAATGTTCATAAAATTATCATCTAAATACATTTTGTAATAACAACTGAATAACTGTAGTTGCGTTTGACACAAAAACCAGTATATAGAAATTTACCAACTTCATTAACAACAATACCACATGATAATGGAAGTTTTATGCTCCAAACGTATGTACACACTTTATCATTATTATTGGCCGCCGCTGAAAAATTCTATCACTCTTATCTTGCACAATCCTACATCAATGTCATCCTAAGAAACAGTAACGCAATACTGACGAGCCACTATTGCGTTACTGTTTCATAGGATGACATTGATGTAAGATTGTGCAAGATAAGAGTGATAGAATTTTTCAGCGGCGGCCAAGAATAATGATAAAGTGTGTACCTCCGCGTAATACAAACAGACAATGGTTCTGACGACACTTCCTCGGCATACAAAAACCAAACATCAACGATAAGAAAAGGAATTTGTAAGTTATGCAATGTTATATCAGGTAAAAAAACTAATTGAAACCATTCATGATATGGTATAGTTAGTATAAATCCTGGTCGAAATGACTGAAGAGTCGTGATATTCATATCATATACTGAGAGTCATGGCAGAAAAAAAAAAATAATCTACGGCTGCTAATGTGTATGAGGCGTATTATTTAAGCATAATGGAGCGTGTGTCAGCTGTAATTCCGCATGGCTTGGCTTTAATCTCGCGCTCACTTTTGTTTGCGAGGTCCGACAGAGGCGCGTCCGGCCCGCACGCTCAAAAGGACCGTAATCAGAGCGGGGGACAGTTGGCGGAAGTCATCCCGCACCGCGCGGCGGACTAAATTTGCCGTGAAGCCGTGGCGGGGCCTCCAAACAGCGCTATCTGCCATCTGGGCGGACACGGGCCTGAATACAGCCGCCTGCCCGCTGATAAACCGGGGACGAAGGCGGTCGGCGCGCGGGGCAAGCGGCTAGCCATTCAGCCCTCAAGGCGTCTCTGAAAGGCAGGTAGCTCGTTAGGAAACCTCTGTGCGACTGTGTGTCCACACGCAGTGAGGTCGGCTTAGATAAAGCATTTTCAGCTCTCACGCATCAGGATATATCCATGTAAACATAAAGCTACCTCAGACCAGCACAGAAATTTTACATTTATAACAAATTTTTTTGAGATTACCAGTTCTGTAACATCTCATTAACAAAGATGTTTCTTGTGCAATTGGCATTCTTCGTATTTCGTACGCGATTATTGGAGAACCAGCCTTCATCTCGGTCCTAGGATTTTAGTGCGTAACAATAAGCATTGTGCCTTTATTCGATTCTATCTGATTAGGAGGCGATATTTGTAATTCTACTGTTCCTGCTGTCAGATTACCGTCACAAATAATTTCATTTGTTTGTAATGTAGTTAGTGGATCACCTGCGAGTTAATCCAAATGAGTTGTTTCGCATGTATTGGTAAAATTTTTATTTGCGTAAATTTTGTGTTACAAGCCTAGCTACAACAGCAGACCATAATTTTACATTGGTTTACCTCCATTTCTGTGTGTATTGTGATAGGACACACTGACATTAAAACACCGAGTTTAAACAACCGAAGGAAAAGCCTACTTACTGTCCTTGAAAATAACCACCTTCACGATGTCATAATAATATTAATAAAAAGCGCATAATGAATTAATTAATTTCATAAATAAAACATTTTTCAAAGCAGTAAAGAATGGCCGTAACATGCGTAGTTAATACACACACCAGGTAAGTCAGAGTATCTGAACTATCAAACAAGCAGAGAGATATCTTGACACACACAAACGCTAATGCAGTAACATAAAAAACAATACCATACATGTAACTAAACAACACAGGTGGTACTGATGACCATTCAAGTGTGACGTGTTCAACCAATGCCAGTAAAAATCTGAAAAATAGCGATCCCGCAAAGAAAAGGTATCAACGATAAACCACAGCACAAAATCGTGTTCTTCAGAAATGCAAATAGAACTTTTACCAACAAATTTGCTTGAATTGATTCTAACCAGTTCGTAAGGGGGCGTCCATTAATTACATGAGAACAGTAGTTAACATACAGTGTTTCATTTACAAATATTAATTTTGTTACACTTCCGAAATCGAATGTTGTGTGCGTTTAATAGGAAATAAAGAACTGATGTTGTGATTAAATCATTGTTTAAGAAAGAGATGTCACCTGAGCACCTTGACGCGAATATGGCGCTACCATTAGCGGATGGTGCCCCTGTCTATAGCAGAACAGAAAGTTTGATGTATGTACAGGAGAACCAGCATTGAAAAATAGACCACAACCACTTTTACCAAACGACATCAGTGACAGACAACCAGTTTATGAGTCGGCCATCGTATGCCTATAAAAGCAAGCTTGTTTCATCGATTTTTTAAAAAAACTGATATTCTCTCGGTGTACCAAGGAACAACGAGCTTTCAAGTCATCATATTGTTTCTCTGGCAAAAATGAGAAATAAGCGATAATTATTCATATCATTTTTTCCGTAACGAATGGTGCACCTACATTGCTGAACTGAAAAGCACAATCCAGTGACAGTGAAAAATTCAACGCAACATATAACGATCCTGAGATTTGCGCTCCAAATCAAGTGCACGGAACATAAAATCATTATTTGACAGTGATCATTATTATTTTGACTCGTCTTCAGTTTCCCGGATGCGATCGATGTATGAGCTTTCGTCACCTTTGTCTGTAAAGGTAGGTAAGTATATTTCCTTTTCATGGAATATAGATCATGTTACACCTCCCTCCTGTAAGTGCAGATCAAACCATCTCATCCTGGGATGGCCTAGCGGCCTTTTACCCTTCAGTTCTTTTCCAGTCATACCCTTGTTACTCTGATTGAGTCCATCCGTTGGACATGTCCCTGCCATTACAACATTGCTTTGATAATTTTTACAAAGGTTTTCATTGAATGGGATCTCTTTGCGGATCACTTCATTCCTGATCTTATCTCTTATAGTTTTTTGTACCACTCATCTCAGGAAATTTATTTTTGCCGCCTGGAGTCTGCTGTCATCTCTACAGGCAGTAGGACGTACTTCCAGGCTGTATGTTCTGATACCGAGCGTGGTGGGTGAGTGGTTAACGCTCTGGCTTCGCATTCGGGAGGACGGTGGTTCGAATCCCCGTCCGGGCGTCCAGATTTGGGTTTTCTATGGTTTCCCCAAATTACTCCAGGCGAATGCCGGGTTACTTCCTTCAAAAAGGCCATGGCCGAATTCCTTCCCGTTCCTTGTCCCCACTCCCATCCCGCCTCTAATGGCCTCGACGTCGACGAAGCGTAAAGCCATAAATAAAAAAATGTATGTTGTGATGGGTAAGAAGTACGTATTACACAGCCATAGTCTGGTTCTAATCGGAATATGTTTCTCCCACAAAACCTGCCTAACATGATTATAGAATGGGAGTCCTTTTTGTACTCTAATATTAATTTCGTCCTGTGATCGACTGTCACTTTAGTGCACAGGTACGGGAAATTTGACAGTAATTTTTAAAACAATTTATTATCTCGAGTCAATTTACGCGGTTTGATGTTAATTTTCTAAACACGCTCAGTCTCAGTTTTCCTGAGTTGCCGTTACATCTCCTCCCGGCAGCGTGAAGCCAGCGGCGCGGACACCCCGCCGCAAGTCGAGGGTTGAGCCGTAAAAAGTCGGCCGGCCGCTGGCTGGACAAACACAGGTGGGCAGCGCAGCCGTGTCTGCCTGCCTGCCGGCTAATAGGTTTCTATTTGCCGTGCAACCCGACGCCGTGGCGGGGGAATGTGGACCTACTGGGCGGCGGACCAGCCTGACCCCACCGCGGCTCCAGTGACGGACCACACAGCGGCTGCGTGGGAACACCAAGTCTCGTGACGTCTGCCTGCAACCATAGCAAAGTCCGCTCCGGTTAATCTGATAGCTATGGGATAATTCTCCAACTTTCTGTCAAACGCAATCTTTTTTTCCTTCGGTGCAGATAAATCTTTGAATTTTCATTCATGTGCTTCAGCAATTTTAATATGCAATAAACAGAATTTTGTGAGACACGGTTGTTGTGCACCATAACTAAACTCTCCTCCTTGTATTCCAGTCCGTAATGGCAGAAGGAAAGCAAGAATTTTTAGTTTTTTATGCCTCTTCCAGGTCTCAGGTGGAAGACAATTACCTTCAAGTAACCGGAAGGAAATGACTATACATTTTTCAATTTTGAACCCGAGTGCTGAAAAGTCCTAGACCCGACCGTTGCCTATGAGTTCGGTATCATTGTTGTCCAAACAGGGTGGCGGAAGAAGTTTTTCACCGCAGTCATAAATAAAAGTTTGAGATCGCATGTCTCCCAGTAAATTCAAATGAAAACAACATCGTCTGTTTGCCAGATAATCCTAGTCCAATGTACAGTACGTATCGTGTATGTTAGCCTTTTGTAACAGACGTGACAAGTGGTAATTAAACGAGGGGCTCCTCTCTGCACTTTATCTACATAAGGGAGCATCCCAGGATAGCCGATCATACAATTTAGTTTGGAATTACAGCTCCGAATTTCTGGCGTACATTCCTGTTATACCACATGATAGCCAAAGGTCAAGGAATTTTGTAAGTCAGTTATGTTGTATCCATGGCGGGGCTGGGAAACTGTCGCCACTTTGGTTACGTTTAGCTACCTCTGAAATCTTAAATGGAGCACGACTTCTGAATGTTGAAGCTACGACCCTCGTTGTAGTTTCTAAGAACAGCCCTCTTAAGATCTATCTATGTATTTCTTTAATAGAACATTAGAGTTGAATCGTTATGTTGGAGTAGAAAATAGACAAAGTCGTCAAGGATCAAAGCTAAATACCAAACCCTTATTTATCTGGAAATACCATTTCGTCAGCGGCGCAGTTCAGTGCTACCAGTACAGTGTTATACGAGGACTTGCTTCAGGGATTAAAGAAATTGATTTCATATGACCAGTTAACTTTTGTTTATCACTGTACATTGATGTATTATATGATTTTAGTAAAACAACTGTCAATCAATAGTCTACATTCTGAAGAGACGGAATGGAACAATAAATATTCGATATTTAGTGAAAAAAGTGCTTGAAGTTTTAGAATTTCACATAAAATCCCGAAAACATCCAGAATAATTCTTACCACCTCATAGAGTACGGCGATAATAAAGCGTGATTGTGAATATGTCTTAAACAGTGATGGGCGGGAGAAAAGACGTATCCATATCCTATCCTTCCCACCATAGGCATGCCTTTTTTTGTGACAAAGTGTTGATACGAATACAGGAATAGTGATATTGAATTGAATTCTAGGTGCAAGCAATGTTTTCTGGATTATATGAAGCATTTATATGAGATCTCTCGTCCTTGCATTTTACAAATTACTGTGTCGCATGAGGCGTTTCGGCAACGCAAATTTGTCGATTGCTACTCAGGAGAACATGGACATACTTCCGAGGGATTTATGTTAATTATTTAAAAGCCAATGAAATTTTAAAATAGTAACGACCATTCAGTCTACCTTCCTACAACGGATTCCTTACCGTGTAAAAGGTTGTTTTTTTGGCAGATATTATCTTCGAAATCGTAGTTTCCAGCTAATTGAACTGAAATCCGGACTACAGTCGGTATTTTAAAGGTCTCACTTCCAACTTATACCTTGAATTTTTACTGAACTTGGAGGAAAAGTCATTTAATCGTTGCCTAACAATCAAAAACGTGACATTAGTTATTATTATGACTTTAATATCTATCTTTAACTCTTTACTTTTACTCTAATGGCATGACCAGCGTTTTAAAGACTTTTTTACAATTTATTTGTAAAATTTCGCATATTTATTTTTGCATAATGGGGACAAAGTAAATTAAAATTATCAATGCCAGTTGCCTTGATAAACTACACACTGAACTAAATTTTTTTTGCTAGCCATGGAGCAGCAATTTCATAGCTCCATACTAGAAATAACCAGGGTAGGTAGGTGCAAACATGAATTATTTTTAAACTCACGAAGCGGTTTTTTTTTTTTTTACTGGAGACTTCGCGGCAAAGTAAATGTTTTGGTGCTCATTTTTGACTTCTGAAGTTGATGTGATTCTTGAATTGCTACTGAACCTTCACACTCAGCTCCTTGCTACTAGAAGTTCATGCTTGTTTTCACCCTGCTTAACTTCGCTGCGTCGTTGCTGACTCTCTATTCTTAAGCGCAACAGCCCCGAACTGCGAGCGCCTGGCGTGGCCGCTACCAGCTATACAAAAGCCGAGGGCACTTTTGTGCGGGCGGCTGGAGTGGCGGCCAATCTTTGCACAGCTCTAGCTTTCTATGGCTGTCGCCAGCAGGCGCCCGCGTCATACGGACTGACCCTCGGCAAGCGACGTCCAGCGCAACGTCCATCGATTTCTTTCCGCGCACATCAACGTATTACATTTGCCGCATCAGAAACATTTTTACGGCTCAGAATACACGACGTTAAGCTAAAGTATAAAATAAATTATCAGTAACAATAATTCATACGTATGATGCTAAGAGTGAAAGTCTACAACCACGCAAATGTAGTACTGTGAAACGTTGCACATAGAATCTTATCACTGTCTCATCACGCCTTCAATAGGTTACTGTGTAAACGAAACAGTTCATAAAAAAAAGAGTGGGAATAAGACGAAAAGGTTCTGTTAGGTCTCTGGATAACAGTCTTCGTCTTCTTCACCACCTTTTTTGAAATATTTTTTGGAGTCTACCGCCTTTGATGAGTACTCATCATTGGCATGGTCCAATTTGTATCTTTTATGCACTTGCTGAAGCCAAGCATTATATAGCCTACCTACTGCCAAGTTGTACTACTTAATCATGAATGTTAACATCTGTCTGTGAAACAAGTATCTATGTCCACGTGTATTACAATTGTATTATTTGTTTGTGAAATATGTAGTTTATGAGGTGGAAATTAAGGACCACCCTGGCATTCGCTGCAGAAAATCGCCTAAAAACCGAAGTCAGGGTGGCTGGTATGCTGGGAGCTCGAGCCCAGTCCTGCTCACTGAGCCAAAATGACGCGTTCTCTGGATAACAGTATATTAAACGTAAATAAACTGTCTGGTGGTTTATGCGTGACAAAATGAAATTCAGAATTCCTAAATATCGTGGGTTATTAGTTTTCATTCGTCGCAAGTGTCACTAAACAATAGAATAGAGATATGCCCCATACAATGACCAATTATAAATTCTCAGGGTTTGTTTATTTCAGTAAAAATACACAGAACCTCGCAAAGATTTTAGTAGTCAAGGAAGAATTGTGTAATTAGTTTCAAAATTCTTAAAAAATTAAACAAAGGTTGAAATTTAGGGTGAAGGTAAGATGGTCGTTGATGGAAACTTATAGGCGTAAATTCGCAAGAAATATTTCTTTCATAATTCAGATTATAGGTCTTTGATTCAATAAAAAAAAGGACGCTGAAACTACGAGTTATCCAAAAAAGGAAGGACAGAAATTAATGACGATAGGATCGTTCACTTGTCACACAAGTCTTTTACACTCTTTTTTCTTCCCTCGCCATATAATAATAAGCAAAAAATTTGTGACTGTATACTGATTGTGCACCAACTATGACAATTTATGTTAAGTAGGGTGAATAAAAGATTTTTTGGAAGTAGGGGCGAACAAGCGTATGGTCTCTTATGTATTAAACTAAGCTGGTGCTCTCGACAGAAGCACGTATCCGTATCGGGGGGTGGGTGACAATACGCCGCATTGAACGTAACGCTCTCAAAAATTTCCAGTGGGTCGCTCCTTTCTTGTGTAAACATAACTGGAGAGGAGCCAGGTGTTGCGAGAGTCGACACGCTCGCATGCGCCCGCCCAATGGATCCCGACCAGAGAAGTTCCGCCGATTGCCGAAAATACCCCTGTCAGGCCGGCTCTCAGGGAAGCGCCGTGACTGATGGGCCCGTTGGAGATTTCGGAGCTAGCACCTGGCGAGACCCTGCAGAGCTCCTCTCGGATTCCCATGCTGATGAATAAATCTAACACAAATTTCTCCAGGAAAGGAAATTGAGGATAACTGAAGTTTAACGATATTATCAGACTTTCAGTCTTAAAGAGACCGCGTTAACACCGCCTCTTCTCTCTCTGACAGTGTGTTTTGTGTTGTCCTGTTTATGATGCGAGGATTTTTATCCCAAGTTAACGGAAATTGGCCTAAAATCCGCGATCAAATTGTCTGGTATTCCAACGCACACCTTTAATACTACCCTTCTTAATCTATGGCGGTACCTTAACACACTGTAACAGTCAGATGGCTGAGGCATTAGATAAATATATATCAGTCATGCAGAGCTTAAGAAGAGGTATATATATATATATATTTTCAGACACCATGTAACGTAACAATAACCTTCCACTAATGGAAGTAGCGCTAATCCCGCGCTGGAATACAAAGAATCATTCAGTCTCACAGAGGCGCGGATGCTGTGCATTATTGACTACGTGCGATAGCGGTGGCGGTATGTGGAGATTAGGTCTTTTACCAGTTTAGCTAACTGTGACCAACTGAACAGTGTTATAGACAGTTTGAGAGCAAGAGTGGATTTGTTTGTGAATGACTGTGTTGAACTGAGCGGACGATAACTTCCTACAACAACCTCTGTTGGTGCATGCGTACTCTATGACGTTTCCACTTCAAGAATCTGAATCTCCTGGATCAATAATCTCTGATGGCTAAATTCTGATTTTGGTGGTGGTCTATCGGTTTACTAGTGTTGTAATGTTTCAACAAGCACAATGAAACTGCAATACAATAATCCCTAATTTCACCACAGACATCAAGACAAATGGATCAGAAATTTATATAGTTAGCCTTTATACTTGGGACAAGAGGGGTACTTATCCTCAGTCAAGTAAGCAAAGCAAATTACACTTTTACAACATTTAATTTGCATAAAGGATTGTGATGATTACAAGTGCATCATGGGTGCCATAAGTAGTATAAAATTCTAACGCATATAATCAATAAAGCACATTCGGTGCGCAAAAAGTTCAGATGTGGGGGAGTGTTATTTTATTAAATTTACTGTCTCGAAAATTTGAAAACTAATCGAACTGTGATAGACAGACGGATATGGTGTGTAACACTCTGTAAGGTTGCATCAGTTGCCCAGGCTTTGTTTCCTCACAGTCGGTTTTTGTATGATTCGTTGATAAAGTTTATGAACAGACGCAACTTATTGTGCAGTATATTGTAATGGCAATCAATAAAGCCCAAAGGCAGACACTGAAAGTAGCTGGAGTACACATAGAAAGAAACGTGTTTTTCGCATGCGCAGTTATATGTAGCTAGCTCACGGGTATCCAACATCCAAAGGCTATCTATATTAGCGAAGGACGGCAAAATCAAAATGACATTGGCATAACATGTCCCCAGAAAGTGATATAATTTTAAACTACAAACAAAAATCTAGGGAAGAACTGTGGTAGGTAGTCTCCCGCAGCCCTATTAGTTTGTTACTATTTTGAAACATGTTGTAAATTGGCCCAATCACATTATACCAACTTCGTGCTTTGTGCTTTTTAGGATACAATTTACATTTTACATAACTTACATATTTATACCATTATAGTTCTAGTAATAAAATTCTATGTCAACGCGTACGAATTCGGGGGTAATAGCTATTGTTGGCTGTAAGCACTGACTTTATTCGTTACGCATACCCTCGTTGCCTCCCTCCGCTTACCTCGGCTAGCTGCAAACATTTCCCACGTAAATTTTTCGTGCAGTCTGCGGCGGCAGCGGCCGGGTCAGGGCATTCGGAGTGGGTTCTGGCATCATTAGCTCCGACAAAGGCCACTCGAAGCTGAATGGCCGGGACCCACACACAGCAGTGCGCCTTAGTTCCGCACCACCGCCGGCGAATAAGGCCTGGGGCCCCGGTGTTTGGGCAGCCCACAGCAGGTAGCTGGGACACAAGTCAGCGCTGCCACAATAGGCGCTACATGTGTCCCGAGATCACGAGTTATGACCTGAGCTGCGGGTCTTTCTAGCCCGTTGGACGGCAGATTTATGGACTATAAATGGCTTTCAGATGTCACTTTGCGACGCTGCATAATGACACTGGTACACCACCCAACTCACATTACGACAAAGGTTGGGTTAAAATGTGGGGAATCCGGTGTCGGATATTTCGTGTAGATGACACACAATAATGTCTAACCAAAAAAGTCACCATCAGTTTGAGAGGCGCATCTGTTTAGTTATCCTTCAAAAGTGTATGTGGCAGCATTTCACTGCTTTCACGCCAAGAGATACCGTTATATACGCTAGAGGCATCTATAGTATGCGCATATCTTGTGTCACAATGTATTATCTTAAAGACGGACCAGCCATTACCTTATTGAAATAATAAATTAGAATACTTAAATTGAAATTTCTGGATAAAGATACAAGAGGCATTAGAAATCATCGTAGTGCACACATACTAAAGAGAGAGAGAGAAATCTATATTGTATGCAGTTCAGAGCGTAACATATGTAACGAAACTGAACAATTTATTAGAGACTATCTGTTCCCAGCACACATTTTTCATCTTTAGTTTTAAAATGATCCAGCCCATAATTTTTACATAGCAAATACGAGGACCGATTTCGCACAGTCTTCTGTTACAGAATTACGAACAAGAAGCAGACCCAAGATCCTGGCCTCAGTAAGGTATGAGCTAGAGGGTCGAGGGTCGTTGGTTCGACTCCGGCTTAGGGCATATTTGTTGAGTGCATTGCATAATGTCGTGTGTTATTCTACACCTGAAACAGTCAAATAGATACTAGTGGACACATTGGTATACACATGATGTTCAATTAAATACAATGAAGAGTGCCTGCTAAATGGATGTAAGGTCAAGTGACATTAAAAAAAGTCCTAATTTTCATTCAAACGAACGTAGTTTGTAATCGGTTTCGTGTAGGAACGTGGTTAAAGGTGGAAAATTCTTAAATACGGAAGATGAACCCACGATGTATTTAAAAATGCATTGATTGTTGAAGTTTATTAGTTTTACTTAATTTATTGGAACGAATCATGGCTACTGAAAGATATTTGTCAAATGATATCTCATTTACTTATCTTCCCTGTTAATAGCATTCAAAATTATCCCTGGTGTTGGCTTGTTACACATTATGTTCTACCGTTCTAGCCTGCCATGTGCATAATACTCCCGACCAAACATACGTATGGTGTAGTATTCAGTTGTGTTTTGAAGATTTCTGCGCTTGGTTGACCTGACTTATTAGGAAACATTTTTTTCTTTTGCGTTGTGGCAGTAAAATGAATATTTGATTCATCTATTCCGAAATTTCAGAGAAATATCATACATAGTAACAAAGACCTCAAAACTAATAAATAATAAACTATTCAGAACGAGAGCTCTGTTATCTGTGATATATTTCTATCCTTAAAGAATTTAAATAACCATTATTTCGATTTTTAAATTAAAGTTATGAAAGCGTAATTAGGAACGTATTCTCAGGAATCTGAAAAACAACCTGAACTTATTTGATAGTTCCGTAATGCTGTGCATTGAGGAATATTAACAAAAGAATGCGGCAGGCTAGAAAAAATTCCGATCAAGTGCATTGCTTTTTTTAAAAAAAAAAAATAATAATAAAGATATACGCCACAGAGTATTGAGACCTGATTATTAATGCTAAGTATGGAGCTGTAATTTGTTAATTTACATCTAAACTTAATCACACCAACAAATAATAATACGAAGCTTAATAGTGCTTAACCTTTCCCCTGGATGATCAATATCACTTCGGCTGCCGTGAGCAATGAAATGTCGATGGAATAATTCTACACCCAAATGACACACACAGAAGTCAGTCGAGTAGCTCATCATTTTGGTTTTCATGGTTTCCAAGATCCGACTGTGCGCTGTATTCACTAACTGCAGTTTCCAGGTCCTGCGTAAGCATGTAATATCTTTGCTGTGTTACCCTACATGTGAAAATGTTCGATTTCGAAGAATTGTGTATGAGATAATGTAGCATAGAATCCATATCTACAACGTAAAGAAAAAGAATGTTTCGCTAAAGATAGAAGCAGAAAGGGATTGTGGTAGAAATGGCTTACTTTGGTAATTATGAATTCATTTAATTAAATTTGGGCGCCTTTATATTAATTTTGGATTGCATGAAGAGGGTTAACTTTCCTTTTACCTATTTATAACAGATACATAAATTTTTAACAAGTTAAAATGTTACAATTTATTACTGCCTTTTACATTTGAACAAGACACAATTTCAATTGAATGTATCTGGCACATGTGAATTACAAAGAAAACAATCATATGGATTTCCGGAATTAACCGATTGTTCAACCGTATAATTTTCTGCTGGCTAGAAAAGTTTTATTACATGAGTCCCTATCTCTGCAGATCGCTCTGCGGGTCGTTTTCGCGTATGGAATGTTCTGGTAACTAGAAGAATGCAAGTTGCGGTTGAGCTCACTAGACGATACACGTGGTCTCGAGAATAACCATTCCTGGTACACTGTGTCGTCACTACCTGCAACCTCCACTCGTCAGAGCAGGTCGCTCCGTCCTCTCCAGCTCGCGGGCACAAGATCTCTTCTTCCCGGGGTGCAGAGCACATCGTTCCACAATCCCCACTCATGTTTTTCTCGTCACCAATCTCCTTGCCGGATTTTCCCTCCAGAACATGCAAACAAAACCTTCTGTTAGAACCAAAATATAGACGCTTTATGTTCATTGGTCAGTCACTACACTCGCCATTTTTTGAACCTCCAGAATTTGCTGGGAACACACGAACATTTCGCCACAGATCGCTTGTGTCCGACCTGCAATGTATCGCCTCTTCAAGGTTACCGTGTACTGTACCTGCCCCGCTAACGTTATTGTATTCACACGCAGCCCCTCTAAGAGCTGTTTGTTTGTTTGGGACTTCTTCTGTCTCTAACCCTTTCACTTATTCTTATTTTCTGAATATTTCACGCGGTACATCAAATGTGTTCCGGATCACATCTGTTACAGGATGTAGTTTAATCGAGGATGAGAACTTCTCAGTTCATTATAGTTTCTGTCCACAGTAATCTACATTCGTTATTACATACCAAACACTTATTATAAACAGTTACTTTCAGTTTTTCAGACAACAAAAGAGGACGTAAGGTTGTGAAGCCATGCTGCCTGGTAAACGCATTAGTGTGAGAGATTGCGTTAAGCGGCCGCGTAACAGCTTAAAGCCTTACAAAAGGTTTAAACACTTGTCTCGCACGATTTAAATGACCCACAGGGAGGTTGCTGAAAATACTTTTAAAAAAAATGTCATCAAATGGATTTTGGTCAACACTCCTTAGTTTAAGAAAAAATCTTGGTCACACGTCACGGCATCTCATGAAACGTTACTTTTACTTATATATTAAGGATTCACAAATTAATACATTTTGGCATTTGTGGAATTCATCACTTAATTTGAACGAGTATGTTTGAAAAAGATGAAGAGAGACCAAAATAACTTAATTCTTGTACAAATTGTTTTCGGATCTCCCAGCAGAGAAGTTCTGCGATATTTATAAGTCGCTCTCTATGTTCCGCCGACGGAGAGTGATTTCATTTTCAAAAGTGCTGTTCCAATTATTCCTCGACTATCAGTTCTTTGTGGATTCCAGTTCAACATTGCTCTTCCACTTCTCCACTTGGCTTTCACAACGTATGTTTATCTCCATTTCTTGTTGTTTAATTTGGGTATTGGTGACTTACCAAATTATTCACTTTATATAACTTCAGGCCATCTAATGTTTGGAGTTCCGCGGAAATAATGGTTGACAAGGAATTGGAGTTGATTGAACTGGTGTATTTCAACGCATTCAATAAGACGTGTTTTACGATTTTGTTGGAAAGTACGGAATGGATTAAATTGAAACAAAGGACCATCTGCTTTTTTTAATCCGTCTGTATGTATCACCTTCGCCATCTCCATCTCCGCTCACTATATAGCTCAAGTAAACGAAGAAAACCACCTCCTTCACTCTACTCCCACCCACTGTCAGACTTTCTGCACTGCAGAATTTCCGTGCTTCTGGCTGATGGCGCTTATGTTTAATTCTAATTCTATGGCGCTTTCCTCAACTTTTTCAAATTTTACCACAATGTTTATGAAGCGCTTTGGATGGATTATTTATTAGTTTTAGTTTTGTGCTAGATGGGAGACAGTTCTACTGATTGAAAATAATTACAGATTCCGAAATTAACTCATGAAACTTACTGATTTTCTCAGCAGCAACGATGAATTATTCTGTAGTTACATACCTTTAATTGGTATACCACCTCGCAGGTGAAAACATTTCTCTGCTTGAAATTATGATGGTGATTTTACTGAAACTGAAAGGTTTTTTTTCTGTCCTACATCTTTCATGGTTGGACATTTGTGAACCATCAACTGACAGATTGAACAATTAGTCCACATCGGTTTCGATGTTCTGAAAGTACGTACATCACCGTGGCTTTTTGATGTTTCCAGTTCCCATAGTTTGCTATCTTTCCTAAATTGTCACTGAAGAGGCGAGAAAGTGCATCTATAAATCACATTCTCGCTCATTCGAGACAACACATTCCAGAAAAGCCAATTAAGAAGTACACATAGGCCTTCGTTCCAAAATCTCTCTTAATTAATGAGACTCAGCCACTGTTAGCATAACAAGCTACCTTTCGGCTTTCACGGCCAATTAACAGAAAGCCGCTATAAATTACTTTTGACGGTAGCTCACAATTGCTTTGTAACGTAGCCCTTTATCAACAAATTGGAAGCACAGTGCTGCAACAGACTTAGTGTTTGGATTCGGATTCGCAGTTATTTTTGACAACAGCGCTTCATTTTTGCATTTTACACGTTATTACGGTAATAAAATAACACACAAAAATCTTATATACTGTTGTTGCTGCTGCTGCTGATTACATACCATACAAAAATTGTCTCAAGCACACAGCACACAGTGAATTCATCACATTGAGAAGCACACATGCATAAAGTTTGAAAGTATGGACTCCTACAGATTTCCTTACATAAGAGTAGGGGAAATATGTTAAACGTGATTTTACGTGATACTATTTAATCTGACGCCGAAGCATTATCAATTACCATACACATTATACCGAGCAGGGCTTTCAAAACGTATGTGTAAATTTTTATGATGTCTTGAATGAGCATTTTTTAAAATAATTTTTCAGGTCATGTCCTCTTTCTTGATCACATGTGCAACCGAAGGATGACTGTTTTTGCGTCACAATGTTGTTAAAAGTTCAAGCCACATATTTACGATATGCACATGAACAAAATTATTGTAGTGAAAACTAGCCATTGAAAAGCTATTTAACTGGTCACAATTTATTGGGAAATCTGAAGAGCTAATTATTTCAACTGCAGACGATTCGATGTTACTGATGGCTTCCATCCGTTTCTCTGGCCAGTCGTAAAATGATGAACCATTTACGAATTACTTTTATTTTTTATTGACATTACAATGTTGAATAAAAATTAACATCATATGGAACGAATTTCACATGTAGAGATGAAAATATTAGCTCAAGATAGAAAAAGACGGAGGATTATATCCAGTCTGTCGACTGATGAGGATAAAATTCCATCGTTGACCGAGAGATACAGAATGGTTCTTCGATCTAGAATTCTCCCGTGACCATCTAAAAAAAAAAAAAAAAACAACAACAAATCCAACCAAATAAACGAACTTACAAGTTTACTTGGAATCCGGATCACGGGGTGTACTAACGTGCTTCACACGAACAAACAAAGCTCTGCCAGATTTGAAGGTCACTTTAGCCACCGGAGACTGGCATAGTAACCTGATATCTCAGCACCCTAACCACCGAGATTACTCCGTTCTGCCTGTAACCTTAAAACCAACACACATAAAAGATTTACCACATCAGAAGTACAAAACAGCCAATATTGTATTTCTGTAAGTAATTCTTTGAACAAAAGTCAAATATGGCATAATTGGTTCGTTAATTGCCTATAAGTGACTTCATTTGAAACTGGGAATATCGTGAGCTAAACAGGAATCTAACCCTATTTTTCAATAGTTTACTATATTAAGTGAGACTGAACTGTGATATTAAAATTAGACGTTTGTAATGTTTGTTTGAAAACAAGAAGATAATTATTTAACGTCGTCTTAAACTCGTTTGCGCAGGTATTATCTGGTGGTAATTTAAGTCAGAATCTGTAATTTACAGCCAAATTATAACTGTATAGATTTATAAAAGTATCAATTGTTAGTTTCAGCAGTTGTATAATTTTACCAAAGTATTGGAACAAAGCAGATGAGAAATATTGGTCGATTTAAACATCTGAGTTCCATTGTGGTCGTAACCATTCGAGTAGAAACTGAACTTTTTCCTGTTTATTTTTTAATATACGTCTGTATTTTAGACATGCCATCTCTTATCCCACCCTTCCGTTTCAGGGTAGCTTTAGCAGTAGATTCCTCAGCGAGAGAAAGCGTGTGCTAAGCAGTCTGCCCCACATTTGTTTCCCTGTCCACTCTCTGCGCTTTACGAGAGGCGGGCTGCTGGGTGACTGGTCCCGTCACGTACCAACCACAGACGTGGAGTCGCTCCTGAGTCCAGCTCGGGTTCATCGCTGCCAGAGAGACGTCGCACATAAATCAACCCTCGTCACGGCAGCGGTTGCTGTTTAACCTACTTCTAGGCGCATTCAGGCCACGTCAGCGAAAAAATTTTACCGTAAATAATTATCGTTACCGTAGAGTTCCCTTTTGGATGACTGGCCAACTGAGATGCATCTACCAGGACGCAAAAATATAATATTTGTTGTGTGAGACATGTACAAGATTAGTAATTACTTAGACTGTCATTAATTATCAGAAATTAATAATGTAATTGGTAATATTCCTCAAAGCCGTAGCCCGAAAAATTTCAAAATGGCATATATATTTCTGCTGAAGTCTACTGAAAAAGTAAATTTGTAAGTTCTCACGACTTGGTGTCGACTGCCTTTGAATTGGTTGGATATCTGTATAATGCGAAATTCGACCCACGTAGCGTTCTACGAGATGAATAAAGCAAAGCGCTGAGATTCGAACCACAGACCCTTAATTGATGACCACGATTGTCTTACACATTGTGTTACCAGACACCTAGTTCTGAAACCTAAAAAAGATCAGAACTTCTTTTTTCTAGAGTAATGTACCTTTTGCATCCGAAAAAAAAAATCATATTATGTTATCGGAATAAAGTCTTTGCTGAAACTTTATAAACTGGCTTATAGAGTATTACCCGTTAGAATTATGTTCATCCAATGCTTCGATAAACATTTTATCAATTTTCGCATTCAGACTAGAAAATTAATTGTAAAATATTTCGCGGTTTCCTCAGGCGCCATAAAGTTGTCAAATACTTTGCGAAATTTAAGCTCCGTGCAATAAATATTCCTTTCTCCAATGTTTCTGCAGAAGTATGGTTTCTTCAGTCTCTAGTAGTCATCAGGCTGCTTAATCTCTGAGAAAAACCGTAGGCTTTGTTCGAAACGTCGGGAGAAAAGAGGATTTATTGGACGCAGCGTAAATTTCACAAAATATTAGAAAATTACTTATTTTCGGTTTTCTTACTCCTGTATCTATTGATAAGAACTGTACACCCGCATTGGTATGTTACAACATGAAATTCTACTCTGCTTGCTTTCGTAAAACGAGCAAGCAGTATCGCACGCAGCACTTTAGCGAGTGGGTGTTTGTTGTTGTAACATGAAAGACGGGAGCTTTGTCTGTTGGAGTAGCAGTATGGAAGCTACTGTGGAGCCTCTGACGAGCACAGCGGACTCTGCTCATGATGGATTGCGGCCGCGAAACTGGAGCGCTCCCGGCGGCGGTCTGTGCGTCACGAGCTGACGCAAAGTGCGGGCGGCTCAGAGGGCGCGGCAGGTACGCGAGGCACCTGCTGGGCCAATGAGGCAGGAGGTCACACGATCACTGGAACCAAAACTTTTAATTACATAGGCATTCGGCTAAGTTTCGTTATTAAACATAAGAGTTTCCAAGCGATTACAAAATTTGAAATAAGAAGACACGCTGAAATTCGCTAATCAGGTCCAGAGGAAAATAATGTATGTACACAGTATCTGATTAATGAGGTTAATATATGTACAGAAGTAGAAAGTATCTGCAATGTTTAAACTAAAAGAACACACATATTGCAGTTTATTATTGAAAAATTTCCAGTCAGCAGTGATATATAAATCGCAGATTACTCTCGCAATGACTAAATAAAAAAAAATCTGGTTCCTTACTAAACGATTCGTAATAAAAAGATCTTGGAATTCAGATTACTTCATTTTGCATAAAACCATATTTCAAAATTCACGGCAAGGTTCTGCTGTTGCTGTATGTAAACAACAGAAACAACTTTCCGAAAAAAAGATTGTCCCTAAATAACTTTTTTGTGACAGTATTTCGGATAGCGTAAATTGTCTTCATGAGTGCATGGAAGGGTAAAGAAACCTTGGACACAAGATGACACTCAATATTAAGCATAATGCATGAGTGCATGGAAGGGTAAAGAAACCTTGGACACAAGATGACACTCAATATTATGCATAATGGAGTGGGAAAATTTTGTTTCGTTGGTAAGGGTAAATAATTTTCAAAAAAGCTATAGGAATTTAAAATTAAAATATGTAGACGGTGGAGTAATTTAACACTGAAATTATATAAGATAATAATAATACATACATACATACATACATACTAGGAAAAGAGTAATTAGATAACTGTAGAAATTGTCACTGGAGTATGTGCTCTATCGCAATTAAACTAAATTCCAAAAGAAATCCACTGACTCTACAAATATAGAACTCCATTTAAAAAAAATAAATTTAAAAAATAAAAAAATCTTGTTGCTCATGGGTACAAATTCCAGTTTGGAAATAATAATCTGCAATGCAACACTGTAATACTAACTACCAACAAATTTCGTCAATCATTTTATTGTTTGCCCATCCTTTCGTAGAATCCGGATCATAGATGACTTCTATGTTCATAATTCCTGAGTCTTGATTCAAACGTCAGTCAACGTAACACTAAATTCCACGATCAATGTTTCTTATCAGAGCGATTAGTATCTTGTTTTCGAATTCCGTCAATTTTTTGTTCCTTCATGCTGTATTAGCCTGTTTTGCAGACTCCACTAACGGGAATCAGTGAAGAAGATTTATGTCATTTAAATGGTGACGACCAAACGAAAGACAATCTGGTAGAACTAAATAATGAAGGGAGAGGGGAATGTTCCACCTCAAATAAAACACTCAATAAACCATAAAATGCAGTGAGTATAGTAGAACATCACTCCAACACTGTGTGTAATCCTTGTTTCAGAACTATCTCTCCGACCATACAAGGAAGAGAATAGTGTGAGGAGTGTCGTTAGTCACCAGAAATGGTGTCCACTTAAAATAAATCCACCATTATGAGATTCTAGGCACGAGCACAGGAACGAATATTTTCATCAGATAAAATCTTTCCGCTTTCCTACGTCCTACTACGCACACTATAACACTCAACATCACTGAGCACAAATTACCGACGGCAAAGGTCATTTTGTATGGGGTATCGCGGATTACTCTCTATGCAAGTCTACCAATAGTAAAATATATGATAAGATGTTATTTACTTTATTATTGCTATCTTTTTAATATTTAAATTGATAATTTTGAAATAATATTAGAATTGATTACTAATTTTTGGGAGACGGTGATGAGCGTTCTGGTAGTTCAGTGGTTAAGGCGCTTGCTTTCAAAATATTCGCTGCTTCGAATCCCGGCAGGCGCAGGAATTTTGAGAGTTGTGTTTGATCATATGAGCTATGCCAGGACGCTCCGTGGTTCGGATTCCACGTTAAACTGTAGGTCCCAGAGGAAAGGAACTGGCTGTCCTACCTCTGACACAATGGCTTAGTATGCCTCCTTCGGGAGGATCCAACCAACCTTCGGGTTGTGGAGTTAAGTTTTTTGGGGGAGGTTTTTTGGGAGATGGTGATGGCATAAATTTTCATTTTAACAGTAGTTTGTGTTTACATATACAACACAGAAACAAAATCTGCAGTTAATCACTGTTCCACGAAATGTAAACAATGAAGAGGAAATTAAATATTTCAGTTGAAGTGCAGATTTCATCAAGCACATAGTTTTGTTTTATGCTTATGGCTTTACGCCTCGTCTAAAACGAGGTCGTAAGAGGCGGGAAAGGACTGGGTGTAAGGAATGGGAAGGAATTCTGCTTTGGGATTTTGAAGGAAACATCCCGCCATTCGCATGGAGTCATTTGAGACAGCCATGGAAAACCCAAATCTGGTAGCCCGGAAGGGTATTTGAAGCGGCGTCCTTCCGAATGCGAGTCTAGAACGTTACCACTTATCCTCTACGCTCGGTGAAGCGTAATTAATACTTTAACATGAAAACAACTACCAGCGTGAGACATGATTAAACAATGTGCTGTTCAAAACAGTGAAATTTTACATACAATCATAAGAAGTATAATACCTTGTCTCACCCACCACATATAGTACACCACTGCAGATGAATATTCATCCATTACTACGATCTCCCATAATTCGCTTAGGTGATAACACTTTAAATACACTGTATTATTTGTATAGCTACAACTTTGAAATCACTGCAACTACTCGCCTTTAAATAGATCGAAGTTTTCAGTCACAGTTGAGACACCATTTGTCTCTCCAGTCCCAAGGACCTTTCCACCCGCGTCCCTCCCGCATTCATAGATGCCATCCTAATACCTCCCTCTACGGCTTGGCGACGATTAGAGGGTACACGCAAGAAGAAAAAAAATTATTAGTAACAATTCCCTATCCACGTTCACACATTCACTCATTTACGTACAATCCTGTTCCCTTTTTTCACTGGTCCTATCTCCTTTCTACGAATTTCCGAATGTGGACCGTTGACTCTGCGTTCTTGAAATGTCTATAACATTTACTTCCTCATCCCATCATATCCTGGCGGTGACGCTCACATCATTCTTCTAGCACGTGGGGAAATTCTTCACCGGATGATGGTAATTTATCGCTGTCAATTGGTAGCACTGTCTATCCTCTGAAAGACCTTTGCTGCAGGCGGCATTACGAAAATGACACCTAGCTCTGCTTCCACACTCGGCAATTTTACCTTCTACATAACCATCTTGCTACTTGCTTTTTATTATCCTGTTATTGGGCAGGTTATGACTGCGAACACATTTGTATGCTACTAACCGTAATGTAATGTTCCCTTATTACATACACGTCAATGCTGCTCAAAGTCAAATGAATAATAATTTTTTTAAAAAACGCAATGCAATGGAAATATTAAAAACTAGTTGCTACCCGTGACTTCGTACACATGGTCTTAGAAATTTACTACTAGAATTGCATATAGAAAGCTGTAAGTTACGTGAAAGACCTCCCTAAAAGAACGGAGTAGGAATAATCTGACGGAAAAGCTATCACCACATTATTCTACCACTGAACTTTTCTCATTAAGAGAACCAAACTGCAACATACTTAAAAAAATTGTACAATAGTTCAAAAAACTAAAATCACGCTTTCGTAGTAATGTGAACTAAAAGGTTAAAAATAATATTTAAATATAAACATTTTGTTTAACAGTGATAGGACTTCCCACAATTCAGGATAAATTAATATTTTTTGAATAAGCTTAAAGAATAAAGTCACTGATTACAAAATTAAATTTAATGTTAGAAAAGCATGGGGTGCTATTTCAGTTGTCTTACATTTTTTGTCGTTGGCTGTTTGTAAAGACAGAGTCAAAAGTTATGTAGAGCGCACCCCACGCTTTTTTAACATTAAAGTTAATTTTGTAATCAGTGACTTTATACTTTAAGCTTATTCAAAAAAATTAATTTATCCTGAATTGTGGGACGTCCTGTCACTGTTAAACAAAATGTTTATATTTAAATATTATTTTTAACCTTTTAGTTCACATTACTACGAAAGCGTGATTTTAGTTTTTTAAACTATAATTTTATTTTTAACTTTTTAGTTCAGATAGTTTAAAAAGTATGTTTCTTACTGTTGGCTTTTCTTCGCCATTCTCTCTCAATACATGAGCAAAATTTCAAACAATTCGGACATCTGGAATTGGGTTAAAATTAAATTGCAAAATTCCACGAAATTCAATCATTTTTCTGTTGTTACTGTCAAAGTAATGAGAATAGCAGGATATAGCTATGAAATTACTGTATTGTCACCGGTTCTTAATATGTGTGCCAAATTTCAAACAGCTCGGACATCTGGAAGTGGGTCAAAATGGAGTTGTAAAATTCCGTTACATTCATTCATACATACATACATACATACATACATACAAATATAAACAAATTAAGGGTAAGGGTTAACCGTGGAAGACTACCCACCTCAGTTACTCCGGCAGACTTTTGTTTGTGGTTTAAATTTGCGTCACTTCATTGGGACATTGCATGTCAATACGATTTTATTCATGAAGAAAGAATACAAAATGTATTGATGCCAAAAATAAAAGTCAGGTGCAGTTCAAATCCAAACCTGTACTACATAATAGGTTGTTGATGTGTGTTTCTTTTAACTTTAAAAAAATAATAATTAAAAAATAGTTTCATTCCTCCCAGGTGAAGTCTGGGAGTTGGGCTGTTGTATTATCTCATGGACCCTTTTCAACCATACAAACCAATAGATAGTATTTGTACATTATATTTATGAACAGATCATACACAAACTGACTGTGAGAGAAACGAAGTCTAAGCGACCAGTATAACATTACATAGACGTACTCACGCTATCCGTCTGTATGTCAGAGTTCAGTTAGTTTTCACAATTTCATGAAAAATATGTTATTTATCCCCGTAAAAAGTATTCTATGTATTTCCTAATGATTTATGGTATTTCCTTTGTGAAATTTCATCAAAATCATTTTAGCCATTTAGTCGTGAAAACAATTTGGTGTAGATGTGGTGAATCTTTGATCGTCACACAAATGCTTCTGGTGTACGCAATTGTGTATATGCGGTTATCCTACAATTTCATTGAGATAAAATCGGGGTTACTGGAAGGCGCTTTCAAAAACAGGTCTCTTTCATCTCATATTTAGTGCACGTATCATAATTATCATTCCTTTAACATATACTGTAATTAATTAAGAACTTGGAAGTGGCAAGCAGTAATAGAGCTCCATTATTCAACCAAAGTAAACGTACGACTACACTACTTTTATTACGTACACAATGGAAACGTTATTTATAGAAGTAAGTGAAGTGCAGTCCGAAGGGTAAAGCAGACAGAAACTTGTCCCTCTGTATTGTTTCATTCGTTTTGTTTTTAACGGAATTTGACTCAAACAATGGTGCGCCGTACAATTTTTTCTCCATTGTGCTAGTGGCGGTCACTCAGCCGGACAAACGCAGCATATATTTGAGATGATCTGACAAGTGGATGTTTTTTGTGGCGGCAGGCCTCAGGACCACATCCCTCCCACACCCCTCCTCCTTGACGCCCACTTCCGCAACACGTCCACGTCGAGCGGTCTCCCAGCCGAATTTCGGTGGTGTCTGCTAATGGAGCCTGAAATATCCTGGAGCGGGGTAGCAGCTAGCAGCCTACAAAAAGAGGAAGGAACGCTCCTGCTTCCGGTAACGAAGATGTATGTGGGTCCACTGCAGGGCGTGCCGCTGTCCGTCCCCCCCACCCCCTCACACTCCCAATTCTATTTTTTTTGTGTCCATTTCCCCACCGCACCAGTGTAAATGTATTGCTTTATCGCTGTAAGTAGTAGCGTTGGCTATTCGTTAGCCTAGACGGTTCAAGTTGGCCTGTCTCCACTCCGGTTTTCCCTCGCCCCCTTTTCTTTTTTTCCAAGCAGTCCTCCAATTTGGATAACTGGTCCTTGTTGTCTGTTATATCAATCCTACTTGGGCCAGGATTTGTTTATCGAGATGCGGATAGGACTGTGTACATCATGCACAACCGCCAAGAGCGTACATGTAACAATTTATTTAAAGTTAAGACCTAACTTATTTACTAAGACGCCGTGTGGAAGTATGACATTAGAAGTCTGAATCTCCACTGCAAATATTTGTTTATTTTTACCACCAAAAACCTGAGGATCGCTATATTTCGCAAAGCTGTTTTATGCGAATTGTATGATGTGTTATGGTATTTTCCGAGTGTCTAGAGAAGTTTGTATGCTCCTTTTTTATTTATTTCGTTTCCTGTGTTTGCGTAGTGGGTATAAAAGTTTATGATAGTTGGAGCTGAGTCCTTATGCTGAATGTTCATTTTATTTCAGGTTCACACATTATTCTGATGTTATTTTTGTAATAAACCTTGTTAGTTTCAAGTTTTCGATGTCACATAGACCAAAATCAACTTAAATATCCGACATTTAAGAAAAGGAATCTGAAGTAGGTGGATTTTTTTTTAATGAAAATCTAGTAAACAGTGTCCTTTGAGTGAACACATTCTTGTTTACTTCGTAGACAATTTTCAACTATATATTTCTAAGACTGCTTATCTCTGTCTATGGTTTGTTTCTTTCTCTGTATACACTACTGATTAAAGAGAGAGGAAAAACTGTTCTCACTATCACAGCTTTCTTATTTGTGACTATTTCATGTGTTATCTAATGAATCAAAAATCAAGCTGTTAAATACGCCTCTTTACAGTTTTTCACACTATTTCCGTTTTAATTCAGAAAATTTATAATAAGGAATTTTAATCGATCTTTTTAATACAGTTCATACACAAGAACATTCTTCTCATACAGAACACAAGTTTCACGTCTAACATTTGGATGGTAACAGTTAGCTCCCTACATCAGAATAGGATCATTAAACTGTTATTGAAACTTCATGTACTTAAGAGTTATAACATTTGTGACTGAAATTAATTTAGGAAAAAATGTACTATGTCAAAAATGAAATATCAGCTCCTCGGATATAAACATATTTATCCATATGACCGAAATTAATCGTGTTCCGTTGTTATTCAAATTCCTTCGTACATATTAAATATGGCTCGAAGGCTGAAGCGATGATAATCATTAAATTTCATTGTTTACTAACCTTTTGTACAGTCGAAGATGGAACGGATGACCAATTTCCATTTCACTGATGTAGCTGCATTACTAACATCTGCCTTGTGCACATATGTAGCTAGATATTTCAGAAGTTATTAATTACTATGTGCAAATTTTGTTTTGAACATGCGAGTGTCATAGAGCAGATTCACCCAAGATTTACGACACAGGAACTACACAATTACAGTAACAAAAGATGCAGAGCGTAATAGATATTGCAGATCCATGTTCGTCCTGTCAACAATGTTGGCCATAAATAATTTTCCGTAGCGCAGTTACTAGTTATACCTGCTGTTATAGACGGACATAGTACGAACATTTAGTATGACTAGCGGTCCCGAGCTTGTAGACAGCAGCCATTGACCTCAATGATTCCCGTCACGCAATCAGATCCGCTTAAATGACGTTGGCCAAATTTGTTTGTTTACTTCTTTGGACGAGGAGAGCTGTCTGTAAACAATCGGGGCCTTGTTAAAGCTGGTGACATCGTTTGGAGCAGCAATCGGGACCAGGGCCGGCGCTAGGATTCTCGGGCCCCGGGTAACCATTCTTAGGGCCCCCCCCCCGTCATTTTTTATTATTTTTTTTTTATAAATTCAGAATATTTCAAGCAAAGAAAAAGGTAATGCATTTTAAGAAAGTTTTTTAATGTTCTCAGTTTACATAAATTCTATACTTTACAAAATTATACTTCCTTTCTAGCTTTTTAGATGCGAATTCTTTTATAATCGCGGTATAATCCAATGAGCGGGCTAACTCTGATTCTATTGCTATCATAGCTAATCCAACAAGCCGTTCTTGTCCCATTGTAGTTCTCAAACAATTCTTAACTCTTGCAAGAACGCTAAATGACCGCTCTGCTTGTGCAACAGTAACAGGCAAAGTGCAGAAAATACGTAAGGCTACCATTACATTGGGAAATATGTTATTAAAATTGCATTTATGCAGAGCATTAAGAAGATGCAAAGGGGGAAGTGGCTTGGATCCAAAATTAGCTACATGAATCTTTTTTAACTGCAAAATTTCTTCTTTTAAATCCTGCGTATTAACGTCCACACCGTACAAAGATGCCATGTATTCCACCTGCTCTGATAGTGTAGAATGGTCTAGGCTTATGTAGTTCCACAAGAAACCAAATGTGTCCATCATTTTTTCTATGGCATCATACCTTATAGTTAAGTTTCCTATAACTGTATCTAGAATAATATTAAAAACATTTACTTTAAAACTGTCCTCTGGGTGCAGGTTTAAATCTTCGGATGTTTCATCTACAAAGCGTTTTCTTTTGCCTTTCCGTTTCTCTGTGCCGCTTATCGTCAAATTGAAGTCTGGTGATATTCCAATATTTTCTGCTACCTTGCAACTTTCTGCGTAAATGGTATCCCAACTGTCTCTCAATTCATTTAATTCTTCCACTAGACTCTTAATATTGGCACTTTCAACATCGACTGTAGCTTCCCTTGCTTGAAGCACAACGCTTCGTATGTTTATTGCAGTTAATACTTTGTACCAAATTGTAGACATGACGATACATTTAAATGATTTTAAGTACTTCTGAATGCCCTTTAGTTCAGTGCGTGCCTCTGCAGCCAAATTAAAGTTAAATGCAAGTTCAACCACCCTTTGTAATCCTGGCAAATGCTTAGCAAATGGACGCACGGCATCTATCCGCGCAGACCATCTCGTTTCCGATAGCCCGTGAAGGGAAGATCCAATATTTTCTTTCAAAACTTTCCATCTTTTGGGACTAGAATGAAAAAAATTATACGTTTTTGAAACAATTCCAAAAAAAGTGATTATATCTGCGCAACCCTCCGCGGCATGGACGCCACAAAGATTTAATGAGTGAGCGCCACAAGGAGAAAAAATTGCCAGGGGATTTTCTTTTAATATATGTGCTTGAGCTCCCTGATAGGTGCCACGCATATTGCTCCCGTTGTCATAACCCTGCCCACGACAGTCTGAAAGCTTTAAGCCATGACGTATCAGCTCATTGCAGATCATTCTGGCGATTGCCTGACCAGTCTTCTCTTCACAATCAACGAAGCCAAGAAAACGCTCTCTAATTTTGTATTCGTTTTCTTCATCAAGGGCGATGTAGCGCAGTATAAAAACATTTTGCTCTATTTGGGCTTCATCAGGAGTTGCATCGACTATAACAGAAAAGTATTTATTATGTTTTACCTCTCTTAAAATAGTTTGACGAACAAACTCTCCAGCTATTTCGATAAATTCGTTCTGAATATCATGTGACAGATAATGAACCATACGTTTTCCTCCTTGTTGCGACGCTTCAGTTTTTCTTAAATGCTCTTTCATAATTGGATCAAATTTCCCCAAAAACTCTAAGACACCCAAAAAATTGCCATTTTGACGATCTCCGACTAAGTCACTATCACCTCTAAAAGCTAAACCTCTTTCCGCAAGGAAAAGAATAGCTTCGATTACGCGATGCAACACTTCGGTCCAATACTGTTCTTCTCTTGCAATATTTCGGTCTAAAAGATTTTCTATGGCTGAACTACTATTTAGCGCATATTCTAATTTGCGCCATTCTAAGTAAGACGTTTTATGATCAGCGCTGCTCTCATGTTCACTCACTTTCTGTTTCAGTTTTTTCCACCTCTTGATAATCCCCAACCGTAGCCTAACGCCAAATCAGATTTAGAGATATCCGAACGTTGCGAAAACAATCGGCAAGCAAAGCAGTACAATGCTTGCTTTTCTTTGCTCCATACAAGCCAGTCCCTTTTTGAAACTTCCCCATTTTTTAAGATACGCTCAAAAACATTTGAAGGGAAAGATTGATTACATTTTCTGTCCCGCGGCAGTCTTTTCGGTGTTTGCTCAGGTCCTCGCCTAACAGCTTCTTCTACCTCTAAACTATTGAAGCACTTTTTTTCACTCCACAGACCGATATCAAAATCTAAAATCTTCTCATTCCCTGTCGAACTGGCCTTTAAAACATGTTCACTTTCTGAAAGGATATCGTCCCTATCACTGTCGCTTGCACTAATACTGTCACTTTCACTTTTTGGCAACTTAATGCAAATGTCAACTTTACTGTCCTCTCGATCGACGTGGTCCCATTTCTGTACTGCCGATGCTACAGAAGCTTGTAAACAACAGATTTCTTGCATATCAGCATCTGCAAAATGATAATTTTATTGCAAATTTAAGAAAAATAGCACCAACTTTTGTGCGAGGGGCTAGTTCTTAGCTCTTAACTAGCTACTCTACAATGACCGTAATCAGTTACAAGTGAAATTGACTAGCGACTCACCTTGTCTCTGATAATCCTGCTTCTGCATAGTATCGATTAAGGAAGGCTCAACGTCATCTCCGCGTCCTTCTGACTTCGCTGACACTGCTGGCTTATCGAGTGGCACAAAAGGTAACAATGTCTGTCCCTTTTTCGCAGCGTTATCTTTTTCAGCCTTACGCTTCCGTTTTTGACAACCTGATGAAGCACTGTAATACTTTTTTCCACTCGCGTATCTCTTTTCCATTACAATTTAGCTCTTAAAACTATATGATGAAACGATACAAAAACGTAAATTCCTACACAAACACGAAATATTGAAGACCGTGCAGCAGGCTATTCAGCAGCACTGCTTATGAGTGATGAGAAGCCACAACATTCAAACTTCAACAAAGAGGAAATAGGTGCTGACTGACCGTAACTCGATTGTATGACAACAGCGCCCAGTGACATACCAAAGTGACAAACCCACACGGGGTGGGTGGGGGTTTTTACGGTATACCTGCCCTCTACTACCTGTACTTACTCGATGGATACTGCTCACAAGTTACCAGACCCGGCGAAAGGGGTATTTCCTCAAATCCAGTTGATACATGAAATCGATAACGCTTGGTGGGACATGATGCACATTTTTATTTAATTAACAAATCAATCGATATGGAACTTGGTTACTGGATATTAAAGTGAAGTAATTTGCAAATTTTTTTCTTCTTGTCATCCAAGCGTCACAGATTTGTTGTAAACATTAGCAACAGGCATTGCAAATGTTGTGGTGCTCACTTTTATGTCATATGAAGAGAGTCTCGTGTATATGGGACAGTACTCATTAACGAATCAGTAATATTACAAGCTTATGATTACCAGTTAGTTACATTTTTTTTACTGCTTTACGCCTCGTCGACGGCTAAGGTCATTAGAGGCGGGATGGAACTGGGGGCAGGGAACGGGAAGGAATTCGGCCATGGCCTTTTTGAAGGAAGGATTCCGGCATTCACCTGGAGTGTTTTGGGGAAACCATGGAAAACCCAAATCTGGATGCCCGGACGGGGATTCGAACCCACGTCCTCCCGAATGCGAGGCCAGAACGTTAACCGTTCACCCGCCACGCTCGGTGGGATAGTTACTAAACATCCCACTGAATTTCATATGTTAACTACTAATACATAACTTTCCATGTTTATTCTACCGATATATATGAATGCAATGTGCAGATACTCTAATTAATCACTGCATATGTAAACAGTTTGAACAAACAGAAAATCATGCAGTATTTTAGCGAATGTGAATAACTTTGTCACCTTCCCCTTCTACTTTCCAAGAACATATTTTGTCAGTCATCTTTAGTTACGAGATCCTAAGAAGAAAATTCTTTCTGTTAGGTTCTAAATCTATTAGGTTTTCGTATATAACGTTTTATTTCCTGTGCTAAGACATAGAATAAGTAGCTCCAGTGAATGTTTCCCTTTCTGCACAATTGACAACGACTTTGTGAATTATAATATTTATTCCTAGTTTTAATGTATGTTTGAATTGAGGCTAAAGAGGGACCTACCACTACAAAAGATAGCATGGAGTATGTGTATTGCGCTGGGATTGTCAGTACATCGTCCGTGGGATATTTTCCGCTGATATCTCTTAGAGCACGTTTTTGTGACTTAAATAGTTTCTGTGCTTATAAAGATTTTCCCCAGAATGAGATCTGGGCGTGACCTAGTTACTGCCTTCTGAAGGCTATCGTACATTAGTACTGATCGGTCAGTGTTTTATAATACAAGAAACTAAAAATAGTAAAGTTAAAAAAGGTTCTGCAGATTTGCAGTATGTGAAAACTTAGCATTTTTTCTGCCTCTCAAATAAGTTTTTCTATGTACTAATATTTCTAACATAAATTAACAATATATTGCTTGTCAGTCATTATTTCTCAGCAGCCGAGCAGTCTATTATTTTTGGGTAAAGTTGCGTCCATTGAAAGAATTGTCTTTTTGAAATTTTTTTATTGCTGATATTTTTGGTGAAATGTATCCTGATTCCAACTGAAAACAGAGCGTTCCATTTGCGTCACTAAATAAAAAACGTCTGACAGTAAATGCTAAGAGCGCCCAAAGCCTTAATGTGGGGATCCACCAAGAGCGCAAAATGTTTGCAAACGTTTGAAATATTTGCGTACTCAGAGTTTGTCAGGTGGAGACGAAAATAGCGCACAGGAACAAAGATTTGCTGGTGTTTGCAGGGGTTCCGGCCGATGTCGGTACATCAAAGGAATTGGTTGTTCGTGCACGGACAGTGCGTGTTCAGTGGAGATAGGTTCAACATCAGGGGTGCGTGTTCCGAATAGTATCAGTTTTAAGTGCGTTTTAAATATAACTATGGACTGGGATAGTGAAAAGTGTTTACTCTTAATTGAATCATAAAAATTAAAGCCGCATATAAGGCAGAGTAGTCACAAATATTACTACAACAAAATTAAAAACCATGGTGCCTGGAGCGAAATCGCAACAGATATGGAAACCACTATTGATGTTGTTAAGTGGAAAGTAAATTCTTTGCTCACCTAGTTCAGAAGAGAATAAGTTAAATAGCACAACTCGATGATAGCATGGCAGGAAAAGGTATGTAATTTTATAAAATAATTTTCTTAGGTTTTCTATTATTGTGGGAATCATCTTAATTCAAAAAGCGAAGTGTTATTGCCTATCTAGCTTCCACGGAAACAGTGTTTTTGAAATTTGTATCTCGTTATATATTCTTGCACCAATCAGCAGAGTTACGAATTCAAAATCTTCTTGTGGACATACAACATTTAAAAAAAAAAAAATAAACTACTCATATCATCTATTCTTGAGTTATACATCAGTCTTGCGAATTTTATTTTTGTTTTAAAAATACGATATCCAAAATCTAAGTTTCTTCTTTATTTTAATAATGTCCTCTTCTTCACTTATAACAGGCACTAGCAATAAGTTTTCCTCTCGGAGCCATTTAGACACTGCAGTCAGCAGTTTGAACGACGACAAATGTTCGCACATGAACTGTTATTTGCGAATATTTAGTCAGTGGAGACAACCAGTCAAATCATCCGACTGCAAACACACAAACGTTTTGAGGGTTGCAAGTTCTACAAACTTTTGCAAACTATGCGCTCTTGGTGTCGTCAGGGCTGGAAGGTGCGTTTTTTTTGGTGACACCGTACTTCCAAGAAGGTAGGGGATTATAGACCCTTGTGCGGCTGTCACCTGTACGTCAGTCTGACGCCCTGTAGCTCAGCCTGTCTGCCGCCTTCTCAAGTAAACAAAAGTGGAAGCGTAAACAGTTTTAAAATGGCCAAAGCGCGAACGTTTATGTCTATAATGTCGTCCTAATGCTTTAGAAGTAGAAAATCGCTTTCAAAAGAAGAAGGTATTAAATATAAAAATTGTATGTGAAAATTATCCGGAAGAAAACCCGAGAAGAATTTTTATAATATAAATTGGAGATATCAATGAATTGAACGTTATATGTAATTAACACTTTTGTCTGAAGGGTAAATTAAAATTTACCGAACACAAAAATTGTTTTCACTCACTTAAATCTTTTAATAATGATTTTTCTTTACATTATTATTTTATGGTAATATGGTACTAGTTAAAAAAGTTTTAAACTCGTCAGAACGAGCACCGCAGCTGTCAGTATGCGAAGCTAGAACTTGACGAGGGACGTGTAGTTTAAAATTCGTGCATGCATACTCGTACATAGAGTGTGTAATATATGTTCTATAAGGCAAGAAATAAAATAATTTGACTTTTAAAACATTGACCTGACTTTTACTAATATGTTTTTCTTATACATTCATTAAATTTTGTATCAGTTGATGGAAATTAGAATACGTCTATAAATATTCCAATACTTGCACGTATGTAACATTAACATTTTTGGGCTACAGTGTCTGGTGTCCTACTAAATGCACACAGGTGACTTAAGCGAACAAGAGTCTGCATTCCCCTGCCTCCTGGAAGGAGGTGTCGCCAGATAAAACTCACCTTCAAGCCCAGGCGATGGGTAAGGCTAGGTGCGTTCTTAGGATAAACTGTCGGGCAATTTCTAATTAGTCACACAAATGGAACGATCTGTTTACAGTTAGAATCAGCCTAAATTCCACCAGAAATATCATCAAACAAAAATTTGTAAACTGACCCGTTTTTCAAACGATGCAACTGTCTAAAATAATAATAATTGCATTAATATGAATTAATCTCCGCTCATTTACGTATAATGCTGAGAAATCACGACTGACAATGAATATATTGTTAGAAATATGTGTGCACAGAAAACTTATTTGATAGGAGGAAAAAATGCTAAGCTTTCACATACTGTAAATCTGCAGAACCTTTTTTAACATTACTATTTTTAGTTTCTTGCATTATAAAACACTGCCCCATCAGTACTAATGTACGATAGCCTTCAGAAGGCAGTAACTAGGTAGCTGAAAAAGTCACCCATTTACAGTGGATGAAACGATTACCCAAGCAATCTGTGAATGAAAGATTCTTACTCAAGAGTTTACAAAAAAAAAAAAAAAAAAAAATGACTTTCAAGAAGCATTTAGCGTCCCATATGGGAACGTCCAGATCTCATTCTGGGGAAAATATTTATAAGCACAGAAACTATTTAAGTCACAAAAACGTGCTCTAAGAGATTTCAACGGAAAATATCCCACGGACGATGTACTGACAATCCCAGCGCAATACACATACTCCCTGCTATCTTTTGTAATGGTAGGTCCCTCTTTAGCCTCAATTCAAACATACATTAAAACTAGGAATAAATATTATAATTCACTAAGTCGTTGTCAATTGTGCAGAAAGGGAAACATTCACTGGAGCTACTTATTCTATGTCTTAGAACAGGAAATAAAACGTTATATACGAAAACCTAATAGATTTAGAACCTAATTGAAAGAATTTTCTTCTTAGGATCTCGTAACTAAAGATGACTGACAAAATATGTTCTTGGAATGTAGAAGGGGAAGGTGACAAAGTTATTCACATTCGCTAAAATACTGCATGATTTTCTGTTTGTTAAAACTGTTTGCGAGCAAACCTAATACATCGACAACATTTGCAATGACTGTTGCTAATGTTTACAACAAATCTGTGACGCTTGGATGACAAGAAGAAAAATTTTTGCAAATTACATTACTTTAATATCCAGTAAACAAGTTCCATATCGATTGATTTGTTAATTAAATAAAAATGTGCATCATATCCCACCAAGAATTATCGATTTCATGTATCAACTGGATTTGAGGAAATACCCCTTTCGCCGGGTCTGGTATCTTGTGAGCACTATAACATCGAAATAAATGCAGGTAGTAGAGGGCAGGTATACCGTAAAACCCCCCACCCACCCCGTGTGGGTTTGTCACTTTGGTATGTCACTGGCCGCTTTTGTCATACAACCACAGTGTATTAGTATTTTGCGCTAATTTAATCACTAGTTAAATACAAACATGTTTTAAAAAAATAATCCCGCAGATTAGGTATGGGCCTCCAGCGCTCTCGCCTTTTGTTCACAATGATAGGTGCAGATTGTAGAATTTGCGTTTGATTTTTATTTACTTAGGCATACTGGCCGGAGGGCCCCCATGGGACGCACGGGCCCGGGTACTTTTGCCCCGCTTACCCCCCCCTAACGCCGGCCCTGATCGGGACAATCGTGCGAGACGTCACGACTGGAGTGAGTAGTGGCAAATGAGGGTCAACTAGCTGACAGGGTGCTGCAACAGCGACCAGTATCACGTGAAGCTACATTCAAAACTGTTCAGTCACACGCGTAAACCAAAAGTTATCTCATACTACGATACGTAAGAATCGTTTAGGAGAAATAGAGTTGCGAAAGATAGTTTATCTCATTTCCAAGATAGATGACCACGCACAATATAATTCACAAACTTTTAACTGTGCTCAGTGGTATCACAGGAGTTCATTCAATTTTAGGTATTCTTTAATCGGGGACCGATCGAGGTGAGTGAGCGGTTAACGCTCTGGCCTCGCATTCTGGAGGACGCCGATTCGAATCCTCGTCCGGGCATCCAGATTTGGGTTTTCCATGGTTTCCTGCAAATCACTTCCAGGCGAATTGCCGGGATTATTCCTTCATTTTTCACCTTCTCACAAAAAAATCTATGAACCAGTTAAAAATTATATCACAAACTTTGTACATTCTGACTGAAATGACTCCAAAACGTCAATTGGATGATCAGCTTACCGGATATTTATCCTCATCTTGTTTCTTGAAACCTAGTAAAATTGAAACGAAACTAAAAATTTATTATTTCAAACAAGTTTTTACTGAAAAAAAAAATGTTGGAACAGAATGACCATATACTCAACCAAGTAACTCGATTCTTAATTTCACCATCTTAAAGCAGTCATGCAATGTAAACGTGGTACCTATTACTTTTGAAATACTATGAGCTAGAATACTTAGACATTTGAGTATTATAGCAACAAAAGTACATTCTGCTCTCCGCGTGATGTTAAGCAAAACGTTTAGGAAATTACAGTCACCATGGTTAACGATATTAGTGTCTGCAGCATATTGAGAAAAGTAAGTGTACTTTAATCGTAATATCTTGCCGGATTTTAGAGATTTAAGAAGCCGGCTTGGTTTAATCACACATACAACGTAAAATGACAGAGGATTTATATCTCGTTGAGCAAATAATGAAGTATGCCTCGCACAGAGTTGGAGATGAGAGTTGTTTTCTAGCTGTGGCTCGTTTTGTAGCGCGCCTCGCCCTGGCGTCGGCTTAGGGGCGTTGTGGAGAGTTGGTGGCACGTGGCGATTCCAGGGATTAGGTGCGAGGATTTGGCACGCGAGTCCAAAAGCAGCGACGCGCCAGCAGAAAATACGTGGCCCGAATACGGGTTGCTGCAGGTGCCACGAAGGAACGGTGGAGAGGTGCAAAAGTTGCCCAGAACTCCGAAACGGTGATTAACGTTGAATATACGTAATGGAAGCGAACACAGTAGACAGGGGGTATGAAGAGCTTTCAAAATACTGTATTTATTGGAGAGGTTAATGAGAAAATACTGCAGGTGAGAGAACTGCAATCTAAATGCATGGTCACAGAAATTTTTTCAGTATAACGTTGTACACATTTGGACTACTGTTGTGCCATTTGGGATCCGTTTCGTAAGGGGTTGATTGACAGTATAGGGAAAGTACAGAGAAGAGCCGCTCGATTCGTGACCGCTTGCTACAGTCCTTATGAAAGCGTCAAAGAAGTGATGAGTAGCCTAGATTGGGAGTCTCTGGTAGATAGACGACGCAAGTTTCGTATTAACTTATTGGTAAACATGTGTACTCCCACTTTCACTTACGAGTTTAGTGAAATACTTCGTCCACCAACCTATTTGAGCCGGAATGACAGGAAAGATAAGATTAGAGAAATAAGGTGCCGCACTGATTCATATATGAATTCTTTTTTCCCTCGTACCATTTGGGATTGGAATGCACAACAAAGAGATCAGCTTTAGTTCTGAACACTCTTTGCCACCCATAATTTTTTGAATCGCAGAGTATATATGTAGATGTAGTATGGGACCCATATTATGATAATCAAATGCAACATTTGGATGGAGTTTAAAGGAGGGAAACTAAATTTGTTTGTGGAAATTACTGCAGAATACAACCACTGACTGATACGATAAAGGAAATGAGTTGAGAGTGATTGACAAATAGGAGACAAGTGAGAAGAACGCTCAGAGTGTATAGGGTACGAGCCCTGGATAGATAAATGAAAAAGAATTAGGAAAAATACACAGTAGGAATAAACAAGTACTTGAATTAAAGAGTAAAGAAGTGGGGGAATTTTATTTTGTCGGAAAACAGTTTGACACTGGAATAATTTACTGAAGGCAATGGCAAACAATTTACCAGAAACAGTCAAAGAACTTTAAAATAAAAAATTATGAAATGCGTAAGTGGGTGGTTACATCGCCATTGGGGCACTAGCACAACTGAAATTAAATAAAATTGTTGGTGTACTAGTTGATCCACATTCCAGTAAAGGTAATCAAGTATGATAGCTTACTTTCAGTAGAGATCTCTTGGCGCTTTGAACATTCTGCTGCTAGAATGGTAACATACCGTAATTCCTGCTGCTCTACTGATATTCACCATAACTGGATTTATAAAAATCTTTAAAGAAATACGAAAAGCTTTTAGGAAATTTCAAACAAGAGAATAAAGCACACTGATGATTTTTTTAATAAAATATAAATTTGGCTTCACAGTTTTTCTAATCTCCGACCGAAACTAGCAATTATAACAACAGTAGGATTTGCTATGGTACATCCAATTTAATCAAGTAAAAATTCCGTCTGTTAATCACATGTTTACTAACGCACGTTGGCGACAGATACATGCAGTAGGCAACTGCTTGCAAAACAGCATTCATAAAGGCATAAACAAGTCACTGCTGCCAATATTGCAGTAAATAATATTTACTAGAGTGTTCGATTAATAGTTGCGAAATAAATAATACTATAGCATTTTTAAGAGATAAAGTAAACCGGTATTGGCATGAATATGGCAACACAGAGATATGTAAACACTCAGAGTACGGTGCTGCGGTCGGAAACGCCTATATAAGACAACAGGTGTCTGGCGCAGGCGTTAGATCGGATACTGCTGCTACAATGGCAGGTTATCACGATTTAAGTGAGTTTGAACATGGTGTTATAGTCGGCGCACGAGAGATGAGACACAGCATCTCAGACGCAGCGATTAGGTGGCGCTTTTCCCGTACGACCATTTCGCGAGTGTACCGAGAATATCGGGAATCCGGTAAAACATCAAATCTCCGATATCGCTGTGGCTGGAAAAAGATCCCGCATGAATAAGACCAATGACGACTGAAGAGAATCGTTCAACGTGACAGAAGTGCAACCCTTCCGCAAATTGCTGCGGATTTCAATGCTGGGTCATCAACAAGTGTCAGCCATTCAACGATACATAGTCGATATGGGCTTTCCGAGCCGAAGGCCCACTCGTGTGCACGACACAAAGCTTTACGTCTCTCATGGGCCCGTCAACACCGACATTGGACTGTTGATGATTGGAACCATGTTGCCTGGTCTCACGAGTCTCGTTTCCAATTGTATCGAGCGGATGGACGGTGGACGGGTATGGAGATAACCTCATGAACTCATTGACCCTGCATGTCAGAAAGCTGGTGGAGGCTCTGTAATGGTGTGGGGCGTCTGCAGTAGGAGTAACATGGGATCCCTTATAAGTCTAGATACTACTCTGACAGGTGACACGTACGTACGTATCCTAGCTGATCACCTGCATCCATTCATATCCATTGTGCATTCCGACTGACTTGGTCAATTCCAGCAGGATAATGCGACACCCCACACTTCCAGAATTGCTACAGAGTGGCTCCAGGAACACTCTTCTGAATTTAAAAATCACCGGTGGCCAGCAGACTCTCCAGACATGAACATTATTGAACATATCTGGGATGCCTTGCAACGTACCGTTCAGAAGAGATCTCCACCCCCTCGTACTCTTACGGATTTGTGGACAGCCCTGCAGGATGAATGGTGTCAATTCCCTCCAGCACTACTTCAGACATTAGTTGAGTCCATGTCACGTCGTGTTGCAGCACTTCTGCGTGCTCGCGGTGGCCCTACACGATATTAGGAAGGTGTACCAGTTTCTTTGCTCTTCAATGTGTATATTTGCCTTTTTTTCTCTGTGAAAGAATCCTTCGCACTGAAACCACGGATTTATGATCTTTTTTAGTCATCTGTGAGGCGCATAAAGACAAACGATGTTACAGTTGTACAGAGACACCGTGAGGGCAACTGGCGCTCCACGTGGAGTGGCTTGTTTGAGCGCTGGTGGTGGAAGAAATTTTTATAATCTGGGGTTGGGTAGGAGATATGGGAATTAATAATTTCTAATCTGTAGATAGTGTCTACTCGTATGTTAAAGCTCAAAGCTCTCTGTACTTTTGACAGAATCATTTTTCTGGATCATTACAGGCTAGAAAGGACTTAAGAAAAGGTACGGGAAATAATTAGGCCACATTTGCCTGCAGTGATTTAGGGAAATCATAGAAAAAACGTATCAAATTACGGGAATTTGAATCTCCACCCTCCCCAATGTCAGGCGGGAGTGATAACTGCTACCATACTAGGTTCTATCTCTCTCCTATGACACATGTCTAGTTATTGTCTCCTTATTCTGGCAAGGAAATGGATCCTTTTATGTAGTATTGTAAATGAGAACATTGTTTTCTGTAGTAATATTGAATTCAATTTTCGAAGATTAGTGCCGAATATTTGCAATCAGTAACCAATTCTTCTAACAGGCAGACAATTTCCAATCCTTTGAGAAAACTATGATATATTTTCATTTAAGGCTCCTTATATCCTGCTAAAATACCTCTAAAGCTACAGAAGACCTGCGTGTAACTTTAATGAAGGTAATTTATCAGCAATTTAATATTCTCTTCTTATTTGTTTCAGGTGAGTACTACAAACAGAACCATGAGCAAGTAATACTATTGAGTTTACTGAAGGCAGGTAAGTGCAAATATTCGCAAAAAAATGTCAAGGAGTTAAACCTCGAATGATGACACGAATTATTCGATAATGTATTATATACCGTTTAAAATAAGGAATACACAAAGTACTGAAACGTACAATTACCAAGTATTCAAAAGGTTATGCCTGCTCTTCAGCCGGAATCCTAATGAAAATATTAAATACCGCATTAATGATGGGAACAAACTTGAAAGGTCTTTTCCTTCCGACAACATTTATGTAATTCTCTTCTATCACATTCGGGATAAATGGAGAATACTAAGATACGTGCAGTTCATAAACACTAATAGTCAGTCAGGTGCAAATCTCTCCGTTCTAGAATCTACTACACAACTGAAGAATCATTGCTTATTTGTAACTCACTAAAGCTCCATTATACAGTGGCTAATTGTGAGTGTAAGAAATAAATGCTCATGCTACTGAAGCGTGAACTCTTCCTCCATATTACTCTTTTCCGAAGATGTGAACCACTGAGTCTATTGACATCAACTTCCCTTAAAGATGAAACAAAAAACAAAAATACGTTTAAATTAATTGTTGTCCGTTACCTGTTCTTAAAGATTGCTGACACTCATTTCCTCCGAAATTAACCAGGAAACTCCACAAATCAGTCGGTTCGAGCAGCCAGTCAAGATATTCTCCTTTACTTGCTGTTTCAAAGAAATCCATGGAGGTGGGAGAAGGAGACCATATTTCCTAACAGCTCTCATGAATGCTGACGACTTCTTGATGGAGACGGAAATGTGATCAAGCCAAAAGACTGTTTTACAAAACAGCGAGGAGAAGCACCTGTGGTCAGCTTTTCTGCTGGCGAAAAGAACATTTCTGGTGAATGCTGCTGGCGACAAGGCTTCCGCGAAATAAATCCCCGAATGTGTTCTGGCAGCACGAATAGAAGCAGCGCCACCGGAGCTGATGGTAGCGTCCACAGCTGCGGGTAAAGCTTATGGTCTTTGTTACCAGCTCTTCACTATTTCACGAAACGTTGGAGCGTTTATACAGATCATAAGCTACACTGCAGTCTCGCACCAACTACAAAGGCCCTTCGGCATAATCCATGGCGGATGTCCTGTACGGATAGGGTACACGAATATTAGCTTCTTCTCTTGATTGTTTCAAAATATAAAAATATTTTTATTATTATTTTTAAACGAATAGAAGCAGCGCCACCGGAGCTGATGGAAGCGTCCACAGCTGCGAGTAAAGCTTATGGTCTTTGTTGCCAGCTCTTCACTATTTCACGAAACGTTGGAGCGTTTATACAGAGCATAAGCTACACTGCACTCTCGCACCAACTACAAAGGCCCTTCGGCATAATCCATGGCGGATGTCCTGTAAGGATAGGGTACACACGAATATTAGCTTCTTCTCTTGATTGTTTCAAAATATAAAAATATTTTTATTATTATTTTTAAACGAATAGAAGCAGCGCCACCGGAGCTGATGGAAGCGTCCACAGCTGCGAGTAAAGCTTATGGTCTTTGTTGCCAGCTCTTCACTATTTCACGAAACGTTGGAGCGTTTATACAGAGCATAAGCTACACTGCACTCTCGCACCAACTACAAAGGCCCTTCGGCATAATCCATGGCGGATGTCCTGTACGGATGAGGTACACACGAATATTAGCTTCTTCTCTTGATTGTTTCAAAATATAAAAATATTTTTATTATTATTTTTAAACAGATCTTCAAGACAGCTTTCAAGAATTTCAGAAAATGACTATACACAAGTTATCTCAAACAGTCGGATAATGTTGCACAGTATTTTTGTTTGAAAATGATTATAATTCTATATTTTGTATTTGTAGCAGGGAGAAAATTTTTAACAGTTCACATTATGTAGAATTTCAGAGAGAAATGTGTAATGTTTGTATCACAAGCGAATGACTTCAGTCTTTGAACATGTCGGTAGAAACGAGGTTGCTTCAGACACCAAAACCTTGTTAGAGATAGTGATAATGGGAAGTGCAAGAGAAGTCAGAGAATTAGATCACAAAACTTGTCTATGGTGGTATAGTATGGGACCTACATTATGGGTATCAAATCCAGGAGCTGAAGGGTTTGCAAATAAAGGATGCTAAATTTGTCTCTTGAAATTACTGCAGGAATACAATCAGTAACCGATATGATAAGCAGCTGAAATAAAATTCATTGGGAGACCGGTGGAGGGTGATCAGAGTGGTGTGAATTTACAAGCCTTTCTTAATGATGAGGCATGGAAAGACATTGGTGAAAGAATTAAGTGAAGTGCATGGCAAAGATGATCATGACCACAGGCTGGCACTCGATATCAGGTAAAGGTATGGGAAAATTTTCTTTCGTCGGTGAGGGGGTCAGTAAATGGAATAAATTAAAAAGATAAATGATTAATAATTTACCAAAAACGCTGTAAAGAATTTAAAATTAATATTTATAGAGGGCAAAATTAGACGATCACAAGGAAAGGGAACTATATGTGTGAACGCTCCATCGCAATTAATTAAATTAAATTAAATCTACACACATTTCTTGGCGTTACTCTCCGTCTGGATCCTTCCTGAAGGAGATCAAATAGCTTTTAAAAGCTTAATTTTCCGGCAAATATTTCACGATAGCATCGCCGTTTTGACAGGGAGCCGGGATTCCTCCCATCGCGTCCAGCGGCCCCCTGAAGAGCGGCTGCCCGCTTGGCGTCGGACCCAATATTAATCAACGTCCAGCGGGGCTGCCGCCGGCCCGTCGCCTGTAATTTATCTCTCCCAGGAAACATACAGAACATTTTTGATGTTGAGTGCGCTGCGCCCCTTCCACAACTCCCGCAAAACACACAAACACCCGCTCACAGCTCCTCGGAATGCCTTCGGCCTACGCTCCCATCTGTTTTGTGCTCTGTTCTCTGTATGCTGCGATATATCAGAAAGGAAACGCTCTTTCAATTTTACCACGGTTTGTGAATATTTCGCTATGAAAAGAGCCACGTGTTCAAAGTCTCCTGGTATTTCGCGATATTTCTCAAGCTTATCTTGCTTATTGAATTGTTAATAAATAATCGCTAATGTAACTATTTTACTGTAATAAGCGTTTAGCATTTTTTTTTTCGAGGTATCATCAGCAATGAATAAGCTTTGAATAAGCTTTTGTAATTTTTGCTAAATAATTTTGACTTAATTGTAAAATTGTATAATTATCTGATTGTAAAACGTAAAAAAATGTTGCATTGACCGTTGTTTATTAACAATTCAATAAATGAAGCAATCGAAAAAAATGGCCTGCAACAACATTGAATTACCGTGTTCTTAATGTTTCAACGATAAGAACTTCTGTTCATCTTCCTCATAAAGAATTTATGACGTGCTGCCCATAGATCGTTTCTTGTCTGCGCATATCTTTTGTTTACGACTACACATGAAGTTATGAAAGTTATTTATTGCTATCACAACTATAGATTTAATACTTCTAATGAAATGAATAAAATAATATCACGCACATTAGCAACTTGGAATGAAAGGCTATAGAAATTCGAAGATTCAATAATCAGTTAGTTTATAAATATAATTCAATCGTCCGCCTATACACATCTAGTTTAAGTTTTTTGCTACAACATCTGGTCGGTTTCTCTTGGATACATTAACTGACCTTAAAATATCTGTGGTACAGATGTCGACGTAAGCTGAAGATTTACACACAAAGCAGATAATTGGAAACCCCATCTCTTTGTTATCACCTTCACGCATTCGTTTTTTAATTTTTTCACTCATCTCGAACTTGTTGCAAGGAATCTTGAAATTAACATCTGTTATTAATTTGCACTCTCCCTCTTTTAATTATTTAGATTCATGTACTCTTCCTCTGAAAGCGTTTTCCTTCCGTGGACATGTTAATATTTCACGCACGCTTCTTTAGAGCTCTTCCTGAAGCACTCTGATCATCATAAATTCCAGTTTGATGCTTCTTTGTCTCAAAAAATATCAACGGTAGTTAGCAAGAAGAATGTTCATGCTTCTTTTTTGACTTCCTTTATTTTCGTAACGATATTAGTGGAATTCATTCAACGTGACAAGACGGCGAGAGAACACGTTATTTACCTGTGACTTAATAAAAACTATTCACTTGGGAGACGTAACATTGTAAGTCTTGACATCAACGGAATAATGTTATAATGGCACGTGTTTTACTAGAAACATTTATTCCCACTTCTAAACATAACTCTTGATTGTGTTAAATTTTGGATTTTCGTTTCAACTTTTTGGACACATTGCCCTAGTTATGAAATATTTAAAATCCCAAAGATCCGAGCGGTTAGGCGGATACGTAAGACACATGTGTCTTTATTTTCCTTGGACATGGGTTTAGTATCATGATAAAGATCTAATACTTCACTAAATCAGAAATTAACTCTTATTTGTCTTGGATGCTGTCGTCACTCTGCTCAAATTTCAAGAAAACCTTTCCACGCTGTCGCGTAAGTACAGAAATAAGTTATTCACAATACTTATAGATAGAAATTACTTCCATTCTACCAGCTATGTCTTTTAAAACTGAGACAAATGAAGTATTTAACAATGACAATAACAAATTTCTTTCACAGAATTAAAATTTCCAAAAAAAATATACATTTCGATATATGGAGGATTTTTTAAAAATTGTTATATGTGATTTTATTTCTTTTAATATTATATATACTTTTAGAACTTTGGTACCATGTAGGAGGTAATCTCTAATTTATGCTTCACACGTTCGCTCCTACAAATACCTTCTTAACAATAATGCCTAATCATTGTTTTTATTTGATGTCGAATTTGCTTTTGCGAGCTTGCATTGTGTCAAACAAGAAATAAAACTGTCCGAAAATATTTTTGATTCGGTTAGCTGCACATCTCCCAGTGCACAGTACTATTCTGGCCACAGACTCTCTGACGTCACGTTGGCGTCCCATGCATTTGGTTTTTGTTGCAGCTTGTGCACCCCACTGGGTCCTTGATGGTAGCCAGGAGTTAAAACAGCGTGCCGAACATTCCATTAGAACGAGAAGTGAGATTAGCTATACTGGCACTTGCAAGTGGTCACTCCCTACCACACTACCTGGGATTACTCTCCGGTGGAGGAGAGCTCTTCATTTGCATTCGCTAAGACCGGCGGATTTCCATTCCGCCGGGATTTGTACTCCACTGCAGACCCGCCTTTCTGCGTCGCCTGTTACGCACCGACAGCCATAGCCACTGAAAATGATTGCTAATTCGTCTCTGTAAATTCTGTTACTAGCTATCGTGATTTTTGTCAATGACTGACAGCATGCATATGAGAGAATTTTGGAGGTTTTATCGCAATGCCTGTCAAGATATCGTATGCGACTGCCACCAGTACAGATCACCCCCCCCCCGATTTCGAATAGTGATATGAGTTGTGCAACGTATTGCCCACCATATAAAACTTTCAGTTGATTGGAGGCAAAGCGATATTTCGGTGAAGCAATATCTGTTCGTAGTTTGTGTGAGATTTTCTCGGCGTGTAATGAGTTAGAAGACTTTGCATTTATGCCATCGAATTTTGATTTCGAAGCACGTTTCTACCGCTTCATCAGCAGCTGTTTGGTGATTGAGAGTTTCAACATAACGCCACTTAGTGTCTTTGTTGAAACATCTTCATCAACTGAACATTACCACAACCGAAATTGGCGGAACATAGTGCTTAGGAAGAATAATTCGCTGTTATTTCCGCGAAGTCTTCTATTTCTTCGTAGTTCACTGTGATTTTATGAATGACAAAAGTATTAGTGGAGCCTTATCATTACACTGAACGTTACTAAGCAGTAATAAACTAGACACCAATTTATTGAAATTAAAAAAGGTTAACTTGTAACTCAGTATTCTTCCTATTTATTTACATTTCATGACGCTGTTATCCCACGGTTTTTGCATTCTTCCATTCTCCTGGTCATTCATTTTCGACATTATTTACCCATAATAATTTATTTTCATCTCTTTTCAGAATTTAGCGTTTGTGACTTCTTAATCATGACGTGCAGTATTTCTTCCGTGATAACTTCAGTAATTTCTAACTCTCCCTAATTCCTCACAATTTAAAAAAAAAAAAAAAAATCAACATCAGTAGCGCTGGAGTCGTATTCATGGTTTATCTTCCGTTCTTGATTCCAGTGTCTGTCGAGCAAGGAGGCTAAGTTAAATTAGGAAGAATCCTGGATCATATCTTTGTACTATTATTCAAGTTTCTGTTTTTCTTCTTTCCTCAAAATCATATCTGAGCCTGGTGCTAGAAACCTTTGATTAGATTGGCTGAAACCATTACCGCGAATAGTATTAACATAATTTAATTTTTAATCTTTCAGTTGTGATGGAGTGCATGATCCTGTGACGGTCTCCCTACACACCCATTTTCCGTTATCTTGTTAATTTCTATTTTAAATTCTTAGAGTCAAATTTCTTCACCCATCTAGTATACCATTTTTTAAATTCTTTCACTGTACTTAGAAAACTGTTCACCCCTTACCCTGGTAATTTATTCCAACCCAGACCCGCTTGACCACAAAATAACATTTTCCCACTGCCAGCTTGTGGTCAGGCCTTTCACGGCACTACTCTTAATTGCCGTACCAATATCCATCCAAACATATATGAGACGCCTTGTACACTGTTTAGATGGAGTCATTAAATCATCAGCTAAAAAGATGGTGACGTACAATGCGACGCACTGTATTTGGTTTTACATTGTTTGGAAAAATTAAAAAAACAAGTGTCTCAAAGCTATCATCTTCTTCCCCAAATCATAAAATGCCACTCAAAAAATATTTTACAAGATCAGTAGAAATCTAGGTACTGAGTAATCAGTCGGTAAGTTATATTCTCCTCACTTTATTCAAATATTTCGTTCAGCAATTCAGATACCTTACATAGTACGAAAAGAACTCACAGCGATGAGATTAAATAGTGCAGGTAATCAGAATACTTAACCCGCCAGTGTGGTTCGCTGCGGCGCTGTAAATTGGACCAGTGTAGATACAAAGTGGTCGGTCATAAGCCCAGACTCCCTCGTATCAGTCATTATGACTGCAATTTTTAGGCAGTTTCCCGCATCCATCAAACCAAGTACCGGAAAGGTCCCAAATCTCCGGCTCATAAACTACACTCTGTATAAACAAAAAATACACATATCACAAACAGATACTATAACTTCACTTCCTCCATTACTACGCACTACCAACATAGTAGATATAAAAATCTTGGCGTCAGCAAGGGCATGCGACCGTAAAATCGAAGCTCCAAATCTGGCAATGCTAATAATGAGTAAAACTCGTCAGCGGCAGCCCACCCTTAATGTTGGGAAAAGATGGTAAAGAAGAAGATTTCTCAGATGCAATCGAAGTGGTTTTGCAACCTGTTATTAAATTTGGATTTCAAAGTACTCGAACTCAGCATTAGCCGACCCCGGCAGCGTAGGGGTAACGTGCTTCCTTCGCGTTGCAGGGGTCGCCAGTTCACGTCCGGCCGAGGGCATGGGTGGTTTTAATTAAATGTTTTGTTCGTCTTGTGTCGTCTTTACAGAAGATGGAAAATAATCACACTGAAATGAAATGTATACATTGTAAGAGAAACACATACGTTGAGCTGGGTGTATGGCTGACATGGCCAAACGAATTTTTGTTTTTAGAAATTGTAGTAAATTAAATTCGTGACAGAGTTACAAGCCGCTGAACATTTCTCCTTTGTCGGGGCTGCGCCTATAGTTTAACATGGAACTCGAACTACGGAGTTTCACACGAGCAAAGCAAGCGCTTATCAGGAGACAAGATCAGTCTAAGTGCCCGTAAAGAATCGTGACCAGAGCAATACTTTGAAACGGTACCTACATTCCCAAAGTGGAAGCGTTAGCCACTGAGCTACCAGACTAATTATAGAAATTTTAACAGTTATTTCTTACTAATCCTACTAGGTCTAAGCTTAAGAATGAATATAACTCTGTCGGTCTTCTGAGGTTCCCACACAAAGTATGCTTATAATGCATTCCCACACTTAACTTCCTGCAGGACTGAATTCATTGCTTCAACAGACTGAGCTATGATTAAGTATTTCAAAAGGCTTAATTGAGACAGATACCAACTCTTTACTTCGCCAATTAGTACGTTGTACGACCTGGCAGTCGGTAAAAAATGTTTTCAGTCAGCAAGGGCATGCGACCGTAAAATCAAAGCTCCAAACCTGGCCATGAAGACGAGTGAAACCCATCAAAGACAGTCGACCAATAATATCAGGAAAAGGTAGTGAGGAGAAAAAGAGGTGATCAGAATACTTGGGATCTCTTAGGGCGAGAGAAGGCACTGAACACGTTCTTCCACCGAGTAGCATCGGCATTAGCTCGTACTGTGTGAAATATGGGGGAACCCATAAATAAATAACGTTATAAACAGCACTCACTGCGGCGGGGCTAGCACAGCGGACCACCGACCACTATTTACACCGCTTTATCAAAGCTGTCCCTGTCGGCCGCCAAATTTATCTACTCTTCGACTATTATTTCGGACATTCGCCACAGAGCGAGAGAGAGAGAAAAAGTAAGCGAGCGCAGAGAGAATGTCGGGAATGGCGCGGTGCAGGAAAAAAAGAAAAAAAAATCCCGCGCGATCGTTCGGATCGCAGTGAATTTGAGGATACAATCACTGTGCCTCGGGATGGGCCGTCGCTGGACTGTTTTATCTGTTAATAAATTCCAGCGGTCGGATACGACAAGTGATCGATACTCGCGGCCGACTCATGAATACCGCCCGGTACTCGATCTCGCATTCCGCTGCGCCAATGAGCGGCTTGGTCAGTTTGTGGTGGTGGAGCGGAGTTATGCGTTCTTCTTTTAATACGAAATACAACCTCACCATACCGTTCTCATAGAGCCTACAGCTTTAAATCCAGCAATCTTTTCAGTTTTCGCTAATATATTAAGCAATAGTAATTAATAATGTGTCGACTTAATAAGACGCTAGGCAGCCTGATGTCTTGAACAACGGTAGCAACGTGAGAAGAAAATTTCATGAAAAACCACCAGCTATGTTCATAGAAGCAGTTCTACAAAAAAAAATGGTCAACACTTAATTAAAAAAAATCTATATTTGGGTAGAACTATTTCTGAATTTAGTTTTTTTATTTATATTTTTCTATTTCAATTTTTTATTTCAATTTATTTTTCGTATGGTGATAGCAGTACGCATTTTGGTGACTATGACAGCATCTGCTAAGATTATGGCTTCGTATTCTTCGGAGAGACTTCAGGCAGGTTGCAGTGTGTATAAAATTAACAGTGATCTTTTATAATTTCAAGCAAATTATTACGGTTTCAACGTCTATCATAGAACTATATTCTGAAAATTTTGAATTTGGCTAATATTTCGCGGAAGGGTTGCAGTGTATTGACGGGAGACGAGGGGAAGGAGAACGGGTATTGATGCTTCGTACATGACATCTGTTAAGAATGTGATAGAACTTCCATAACTTTCCTTAAGGGTAAGGTGATTTCTAACGGTAAAAAGATCTGCTTAAGATGCATAAATGTAGCATTGACTAAGGCTACATATCATATTTCAAGGGACCATCCATTTAGCGTTATAACTCATGTTCTTGAGTTACCATACCAAAATGAAGTTTTCAACATCTAAACACGGCTTTAGTAGCTCCTCATCAGATGACAGAAGATGCAGTGACGAGACTTCTCGATCTTTATTTAAAAAATATACTCTATTACACCGGGAGCAATATATACTACAGTTAACCGATAACTGGAACAATCCTGGGAATAAAGATGTAACGAATTTTAATTTCGACACATCTTTTAGAAAATCGTAAGAATTTAAATGGTATTGCATTATTGGGAAGAGTTGCAATGTGATCTTGAATAATATCTTAGCTTTATCTAAAGGATTTGAACAACAATAATGTTTCTACTCATATTACAGTTTTTCCTTTCTGGCTTAGGCAATAACATGCAAAACAGTTGTTTTGCTATTATTATTTCCAAAAATTGTTTATCTACGCTTACATTAACAGAATGGCTGTTGAAAATGACAAACAGAAAAATTTTAAGGTACTACAAATGCAGGACTATTTTTACTGGTTAATCTGTACCGTGTTTCAAGCTGATAGTTTTTTTTTCCCGTGGGTAGACGGCAGTAGATTGGGATCAGGAAAACCGATACTACCGACCGCTGCGCAATACTAGACCGAATTAATTTAATTAGATTCGACAAAGCGCAGTTTCCTGTCCCAATACCAGCTACATTTACGCCGTGTGTCGCTTTTAATGTCACATGACGAATTGTTTTAATGCTGGCCATATACAACGTTTAATTTGAATTCTTCGTGATATATTTCGCATTAGTGTTTTAAATGGCTGGTATACTGGAATGTCGAAATATTCGGGATAGCTCGGCTCGCTACGAGTCGGAATGTGCCGGCCCTCTATTGAAATTTATCGATTCATCGGCGGCGTGTCACGCAATTGAATATGCATATCTGAATGGCGGCAAAGCACGCTGTGACTGGCTGTCACGGCGGGCCTAAACAAAAGACAAGCCGCCGCGGCTGACTGACAGCTCCCGGAAACAGACGATATAATTAGAGGCCCTCTCCACTCGCGTCCCGTACTCTCCGTGAAGAATGTACGACAAGGCTGCTCAACATGAAGAGAAGTCTACGATGTTGGGTATTTCTCGCCTAATTTGCTCAGAAACCCTTCTTTATCTTCCAAACACCGTAGGCCAAGGAGACCCAGGAAACATCTGAATAAAGTATTCACCGTGATACAGCATTATTTTATCTCAAGGGTGTTCAGCTGGATAATTTCATCAAAGCACATCGTTTCCACAGATACCCACGATGCCTTCATCAGATGAAGTAATGGATCAGAAAGTTACACGTCACGACATCTACTGTGACTGCCTCACGATACACACTGGCGTCCAGTGCATACAGTATACAGAAATAATACAGTAATCATTGTAAAGTTGTATTTTAAAAAATGATAGGGAGAGTAAAACCATCAATAATCATCCACAAAAGCAGGAGATCTGTGAAGAACACACTTCGCAGTATTTTGGTTGAAACCTTAATCCTGCGAGAGGTGAGACATATAGCAAGCGGGTCAGAGATGTACACAGGAAGACTCCCCACATGAATTAAGCCAGTGATGAACAAGAAGCGAGGAGTAGAGATGGCAATGGAGGGGGAGAAGTAGATAACCGATAATTGAAGTTCAAGCACTGAAAAGGCGATGCAAAGTGACAGAATAAAATAAAATAAAATAAAGAAATAAAAATTTGTAATATAAAGAGAACAAAAATATTGAGAAATTGCTTGTGGGTTCTAACTAAAAAGTTGTAAAGTTTGTTCCCACTTATTGGCTCGTCGCCGCTTTCCTGCCTTCATCTGTGCTTATATTAATAAGCACAGATTACGGCACGTCCTGCCTAACAGCATTTTCAGTGGAACAATTATCGTATAGCCTCCATCATGTGGCTGCCTCGTTATATTGTTGATGAGGAGCCATAAACTAAAAAATTTAAAATCTATATGTACTTAGGTGTCTGCGTTTTGACCCCGTCCTGCCTTGGGCTGTGATAAACTCCGGTTATTCTCAAATCCACATGATTGATATATATATATATATATATATAAATATTAAGTTATTAACGTATAGACAGGCCGCTACCAAACCGGTCGCTTCATTTGCATATCATTGGGAATGTCTTACTGCTACTATCATATAGTGAAAAAAATATTTTAAACATCTGTAATCATGAAATGAAGTCTTCATGGGTGTACCACCGGATAGTGTTTTCAAAACACTTCAAGACTTCATTTCAAGCATACGCCGGTAAAGTCTCCGTTCTTACGTCTGTTATCATATTTATACACCACTCCAAATACCTATGCAACTGTGCTTTATCTAATTTCTTGGTGCCACAGAATATATTTTAAAGCAATAACCAAACAAAATTCCGAATTATAATTTATTTAATGCTAACATTTATCACAAAAATAGAAGTTGTGTGTCTGTCAAGTTGATTGCGGCTTTGAAGAACTCATTAGAGCTCTGGCAGGAAAGTGTGAAACGTTTTCGTCGTTACAGTCAACTGACTTCACTTTACAGCGGCCTCGATTCATCCTAAATTATTCGGCTTGTATGGATATATCTATCTTTACATACTTTTTGAAAATTTTCTTAGATGATTCATATTGGCATTTTACAAGGAAAGTTGATTTCTAAAATTTCAACTTTACAATAATTTTTTGCTGCGACGTTTCAAATTTACACTTACATTACCTTTCATAAAATAGGACGTTTCAACAGTGGTGTTCCAGATAGTTCCTTTGAAATGGGGAAGAAAGAACCTCAGATTGTTAGAAATGTTCAGCTACGTAAAATGACGCTTTTTTGAAGCTGTTTGATGAAAAAGTAATAATAATTTTTAAAAAAACTATCGTTTGATACAGTCAACAGTAAACTAATAATTTTTCGGCCCTTAGAACTCGTGATAATATACAACCGAGAGTGGTGGTGTAACGGTTAGAGTTCTGGCCTCGCATTCGGGATGACGCCGGTTCGAATACCCGTCCGGGCATCCAGATTTGGATTTTCCATGGTTTCCCAAATCACTCCAGGCAAATGCCAGGATGCTTCTTTCGAAATGCCATGGCCTAATTCCTTCCCATTCCTTGCCCCCCATCCTTTTCCGTCTCTAAAGACCTCGCTGTTAAGAGACGTTAAAGAGTTAAAATAAAAAAAAAGATAATATACTAGCTAAATCCCAAGTAGCAGGTGCTATTTTTTCTTATATACGAAAAGTGAATAGTGCTTTTAAAAATATAAATATATCGTCATTAGCAACACCTCCAAAAGAAAAAAATAATGTTGATAAACATAAGACTGACAGTCAGTGTGTCTCATATCCAAATTATTTTAGGTTACATAAAAGTTTATCTTACTGATCGTAAATATTAAATAAATAAGTGTTGTGATATCACGACCAGCAGGGTGAAAAAATCAAATTGTCTAAAGCGTCCATGCTTCATTATTGAAGGTAGTTCAAGAACACTATTAAACTGTATCCATCTATGGCAGAAGATTTTTAACAAAACATTTAGCTGAAACTCTGAGTCTACTTGATTCTGTGTGATAAAAAACTCATCATCACTAAGAATCAACTTGAGAGACTCTCGCAGAAGAAGATAAGTGTAGCGGAATCTTGAAACCCGAATAATATGAGGCTCCGATTTCTATACTCAGAAATTACACAACTTACATATATACGGTTATTTATTAACAATTCAAGAAGTTATTTTTACTTTAACATTAGCTCAAAGAGTCAATTTATTTGCATTTCTAAAGGCTGTTAATTGAATACTCAAATTAATTTTATAATGCACAATCTTGTAATACTCAGCTGTAAAAGGACATAACTATCTTAACACCGTCACGTTGCACTTTTTTCAAAAAAATGACAGCTTAAAATCAAATTACTTGGGATCTTTAACGATTAGAACAGATGGTTTCTACTCCGCCATGGAGTTAATATCTGAAGAATTTTCGTCATGTGACCAAAGCGCCAGTGAAATTTGTTTGTAAGAAAGTTTCCATGGAACCAAATACACGAGTTAGGTCTTACAGGATTAAATTGTCTCAAGATTACGTGCCGCAGGTGATCTTACAAGTTTTGTTTATATTTCTCAAGCGTTCTTCCTAATAACGTAATCTAAAACGGAACTGCAGTCCTTTGTTCTCTATAGAAATAGCAACCAGAAAGTGAAATTGGAAATTTAGCTTTCGCAATATGGCAAACAGCGAGGTTCAGTAATCCACTGACGTCATATGCGTACACAAAACAGGTATTACGTGAAAGAGCAAAACTGTCTGTTGTGGCTGTTGACGAGGAAAATAGAATGTGTAATCAATCGTGCGTGGGATTGCTTCGATTGAACTTGGTGATCAAGCCTTGGAAATCAATGTCAATACTAATTCCCACGTCACAAAACGCTCGTAACGTTTTGTTTGGCAGTGTTTGTTCTGTTATTACAATAGCTGCTCTGCTTTTTAGCACGATACCACATATCACCCTGTTCTAGTGCAGCTCTTGTTGCTTGCTGTTCGTTTGTTATCTTCCCTGCAATCCAATCGAAAATTAAGCTCAATTTCTTTTTTCTTCGTAGCGCAGATACATATTTCTTTGAATGAGTTTCAAAGGGATTTTGTTCGATTTGTTTATCATTCTCCGTCTAATACGCCTTTTAAAAGGAAGAAATGCTGCGGGGCTCAATAGGAAATACAACATCGTTATGTTAAGGTAATTGCCTTATAAAACTTTCTTGAAACTCTCGAAATGATCCTCGAAATAATCCGTAATTATCAAACCGACAAGATCCCTTTTCTTTTCATTCAACTTTCTCTTATCATATTTTATTTTCATTTGAATGATGTATGATAACCTTATTTTCTGTCTGAGGTGTTCGAGCTGACAAATTCATAGTCAATGCTTTATGTTATACAACTGTTATTTTCTTTTATCCCAGGCAGTGCAACAGATATACGAACTTGCTAAATTCTTCTTTAAGTCACAGAGTACTCTAAGCTGATAATGTTACGTCGTAACATGAGCCACGCGAAATTTCAAGATCGAATGTTTGCAAGAGTTATTTCCAGTTCTGCGCATTCCGTAAGATTTCTTTCTGTCAATTTGGATGCTAATTATAAGCCTGTAAAAAATTCTTTCCTTTAGCGATTTATGAAATTAATTAAATTCTTACGCTGATATAAACCTCAACAGGACAGTTCGTCGTTTCTATATTTATAAGATCAAGTATATGCGTTCCATCCTTTTACTTGTAATTGATATGTGCCGCAATTTGACACAGTATCATTCACTGCTGAAGAGTGGGCTTTTAGATCATAAGAAGCAAAAATTTTCGTGGATGTTGTGTATGAATTTCTTGCTGTTACGAAATCGTATTTTGTAATTACCAATGATACAAATGTTCCTCTTTTTCTTTGACACTGAACGATAGTGAATAACTAATGAGTATAGAACCACTGGCCGAGAAGGTACAAAGAAGTGAATGTTCGATTTACTAAACATTCTGCCTTCGTCCTAACATAAAATAATCCACTAATTCCAACTGATAATGTAGATCCAGAGAGCGTGGTGGGTGGGCAGTGAACGTAGTTTGGCTTTAGGGAGGATGGGAATTCGAATCCCCGTCTCGCCAACAAGATATCAGTTTTCATGGTTTCCAAAATTATTTCACGTGATGCCAGGTCGATTTGCTTCCTGATAGTTGCTCTTCCCCTATCCTCTGCGGTTCTAATGACCTCGATGTCGAGCCGACAGTCGTAGTAAAAAAGACAGGAGGAAATGGAGTTTTTTGTGAAATTTGACGGCCAAGCACCCTTTCCTCAGTTCAAGAAGGAATAGCTATGCTAAATGGCAGCTACAAGGATTTTTGATTTGGTAGAGTAACACAACATTTAACCGAAACCACCAACGACAACTGCCTTTGAAGGAGAGTGCCACACTTGTATTTAACTGATTTTGACAGTATTATGCGGGGTCAGTTACCAGAACTAATAAATAACTCCTGTGAACTCTTATAACTAGATTTCGCCCACTCATAAGTCGTTAAAATGACACAGGGATGCTTGGTTGCGCACTTTAAAAGGTGTCTGCTGTTAAAAGTTCCCATTTCACTTCCGGTGAAGAATTATTATTTTTTATTTTATATAAAGATATAAAAATTTATACAACGTTCTTCAACCTACATTGTTTCTGTCAAAGGATGCAGTGGTATCATTTAAAAGAGAGAGAGAGAGAAATGAGAATTTTAGAAATATTTTTTTTTAATTTTTGCAATTGATAACTATTTCATCTGATATTTAGCACTTCGTACTTCGCGTTGACCTACATGTCATTCACGTTCAGGAACACGTACTTGTGTGCCTCAAATCACGAAGTTGCATGTCACTGCAAAAGGGTGTAAGCATGACAGAGAAACACTGTTGTAGGAAACTCCTGTATTTATTTATTAATGTAAAAAGTAACTATGTTTCTAGGATTATTTATGCACAAAACTCAACTGTTGATTTCGTAACTAATTCTTCAACTGCTTTAAATATTGCTTGAACTCCAATTATGGTAATAACGATAAAATCAGGACTTTAGGGGATCAAAAATTGTTTATAGAATTTACGTTGATTTCAAATATCAATCCAAAGTTTGACAGGAACTATGTTGTTGGGGGAAATTGGTATCGATTTTATCTTTGATAAAAAAATAATAATGAAAAAAATCATTTTTCGGACATTTGAGAAGTACTAGGAAGTGACCCTGCGCAACTCTCGGTGTTAGTTAAATTCGGCCGTGCATAACACAAAGAAAGTTGAGCTTTTTTTTTCTAATGACACACATATTACACTCAATCTCCTACTTTTGAACTGACATTCAGGAATGTGTGTCCCTTTTGCGAAGAATTCCAATAATAGAGCACAAGCCGCCAGGCAAATGTCCCGGCCAATATCGGCTCCCGGCGTCTTACAAACGAGGGGAGACGGACTCGAGCAGTATGCAGATTTAATCGCGCCGCAACGACACCTGGGAAATATTCATAACTGAATGACGTGCTGTGGCGGGGAGACGCACGCTAACGACGGAGTTTGCATATCGGAAATCTAGCCCTCAGTCGATACCCCTGGAATTTCCCAGGTCCGCTTTGGAATTTGGCTCTTGGCGCTATATTGTTTAATATCGTCCCAAATGTGGAAAACAAATTAAATCTTCCCCTCCAATTCTCTTTCTCTCCCTCTGACGTGAAGCATGCGGGCGACATGATGTAAAGTCTTTTGACGAGAGGCTTGGCGGACCAAGATCAATTCGTCTTCATTCTTGTCTCCACAGTCCTTGCGACGTTGAGAAGACATGGTTGGTGACAGTCGCTTTAACGAACATAAATGCAATAAAAATTGGATTTTTTAAGCATTTTTTAAAAAATATTAATTTATCTCAGAAATCTATTAATTCTGTGTACAAAGAAATTTGTCCTTTATTTTCATGCTGTCTAAAAAATTAATAGTGAAAGCTTGTATTTTTATGAGAATTAATCGTTTTGGTTACTTCCTGAGCGCAAAATTTAAATTTCATTTTTACATGTTCATAAGGATAAATGTAAGAATGCAGCACATTAACATATGCTGTATTTTCTTTTCTTTTCTATGTTAGAAATACTCCCTCCGTAACTGTTTGCTGACATGATACAGCCGTTAATGATATTGATAACTGCCCTATGCTTGCTAGTTTAATTTAGTTGCTCGTGTTTCGCACAGGTAGGTAAGTGAACATATATCTGTACATCACGAACCGCATACAAAATGATTAATATAACCTACAGGAAGATATTAAAAATACGGCTTAAATTTAAATTATAAAGAATGCGCTTGTAATCTAACTTAAAAAATAGTAGTTTGTATCAATCGTAAAACAATCTAACTACATTTTAACTTGCTACTGATGATCAAATTTAGATTTACACTAACGTATTATTGATACAGAAAACTAAAAAATTTCATTATTAAACTCTATACTCAGAGCATTTCTCTTAAAAGATGCGCCTTATCCAAGACAAGAATATTTATGTATATATGTTTTAATTTTACAATGCTGCTACACCGACGATAGTCGCATATATTTCTCTACACCATACATTAATCAGTTTAAACTAGCTATTCTAATATTGATTACGTTGAATCCTAGAACTTTATATCTTAAGATGTTGAGATCACCGTTCACTGCTGTGTTTAACAGAAATCTCAGCACTCCCACTCATCAGTGACTGGAATCACTACTATAATGTTTCTGAACAGCGTCCCCTATAACAGTTATCGAATTCAATAGGAAATAAGGTACGTTTGGCAAGAACATCTAGTAATAGTGCAACTGTTATTACTGCTTTCAGCTTGTGAGACAATTAAAGTCTGTGGTATGTTACACTGTGCAAGTAATTCGCTACTGATATAATTCCAAGTTCTAGATTTAGATCACGGCATGCTTTTCCAAATCCCAACTAATTACTGTCAGTGGAGCTCCGCTCTTCCAGTTCAACAATTATATAACTTAACTACTATAATGATACTAAGGAAAAAGGAAGCGGCTTTTAGGCGATATAAATAACAAAGTTGAGTGTTGAGTGTTGCGATGAGTGAACAATTTGTAAGTTGGAAAAAAAAATTCAATATTTCGGTATAGAACTTTATTCATCGTTAGAGAAGGCGGCAATTAGTTCTGTAGGTAAGCACACACGGAAGTTTACCCCTAGACACATGGGAGGTTCGCATAGGGAAGCAAATAGCTCATTCTCTAATGCATAAATAAGGATTTGTACCAAAATATTGTGTTTATGTGTCCGTCTCACGTGTTATTCATTCGTCGCAACCATCAGATCTGGTAAGTGATGGGTTATTTTCCCTATCCTTTGTTATTTATAACTTGACTACTAGAACATGTGGTCTTAAACGAGAAAATCAGGGTATTAATATAGTCTGCGACAGGACCGAATTAATTAAAACTTCAGACGCCGTATTTATTTTCATTTTCAGTAGATGATTGGCTCCCCGCAAAAATTACTCCAAGCGAATACTAGAATGATTCCTCTCAAAATGCAATTGTCAATTCCATACTGTTCACTGCTCCCCAGTTCTTCTCTGCCTCCAATGACTGCGACGTCGATGTTGGATAAATACTTACAAACAAAATTATAGTAATTTTAAGAAATCATGGCTCTTACGACTTATACATCTTAGAAAAGGCGGCACGTACGAATAGGTATTTATTTTTTAAATTATTTTTTATCGTTTCTTGTAACTCTCATCTTCTTAATATTCTTTAGAACAATGAAGGATTGCAAAGACAATTTTAAAGGCACGAAGCCGCAGTAACTAGAACACGTTCTTCGTCATGTCGCAGGGCAATTTCTTCGCTCGTAGAAAAGTGAGCAGAACTTTCGTCTTTGGTAATCTAAGCGCGCTAGTTGCAGACTGCTCGTAAAAAACGGAGTTGGGAGAATGGACGAAACTTTTTTTAATCGAAGTTCACTGTTCCGAACTTTGCTACCCGTCAACAGGAACGTTCAGCGCTGTGTATAAGAATATTTTATAATCCTAAATCTCGACAGTCTTTGATGTCATGTTGTATCGCAACCCCATCTCAAATTAAACAACTGCGCAATTTGAAAACAGTGTCATCATACTAATTACCGTATTCTTCAGCCAATAGTGCATTCCTATTTCCAGTTTCCATTTAAAATAAGTAATCAGAAAGTCACCACATTGTTCATCCCTTATAAAAACGTAAAAAGTCAAATTAATACATTTCGGTACATATTTCCTTTCCTATTTAGTGAGTAAAACTGAAAATTCTTTATTACATTTTCATGAAACAATTATTTATTACTTTCAGTTCTTGTTTACTGATTTTCCGAGTAGTCCCTTCATAACTAATTGTCGCATATATGCAAACAGACAAGTACCCACAGAAAAATCTTCAACATTAGTTGGAAACACAAATTAGAAACGGCGTATGTATGAGAGATGCTCTAAAGTGTAGAATAGGTAGAGGGTAAAACTTAATATTCAACAATGGTAGATCAAGCTTGTGTGCCTATAAGACATGTGCCTAAGTGCACAAAATTATAATTAGTTAAAGAGCATCTGAAGGTCGTATATATTAACTCAAATTAAGATTTGAACCACCAGAAATTCCAGATAATTTTTTTTTTTTTTTTTTTTTTTTTTTTTTTTTTTTTTTTTTTTTTTTGTTAGGCTTTCACTGCTGGTATGTTGACAAAGAAAAAATTTAACTTGAAGAATTAATTCATACCCGTTAATTTTGTTTACCACTTTTTCTTATCTATCCTCGTAGGAGAGGTAATTTAATTTGCAACTGTTATAAGTATGACGCGAAGCTCTCAAAAAAAAAGTGTGACACCGAGTTTAAAAAACAGAATTGAGTTAAGGAATATGAGAGAAAAAGTGATACCGACGGATGTTCCGTAGAAGAAGTTGTATTAATTAATTTTATGAATTCCGTAGTATGAGTGAATTTTACTCTTTACGCAGAATACGGCCGTAGCGGGGGTTTGAAGGCTGCCAGCTACCCCGCTCCCCTCCCCGTATCGGCCGACCAATCTCCGAGCCCAGCACACCAATCTCTGACGCCGCCGCCTTTTCTAATCCATAGATTCATAGCGTTCTTTTCAACGCGCGGCTGCATTGTGCGCTTAGTTTCCCTATCTAGATTGCTTCCTTTTCCATCTCTCACTCCTCCCAGCTTCCGTCACCTCGACACACCTTCTCTCTTTTTACTATTTTCATTGCTTTTTTCCTATTGTTCGCCTCTCCCCCTACCAGTTTTTTCTATTATCCGGGGGTACTCCAGTACATCAAGGAGTTGAACAACTGGGCGGACTAATAGATTCTGTCGCCGACGCCTCGCGTAGGCCGTCCGTCAGTTCAGTGTGTCGCGGGCGGTAAATACTCAAGGTGCTTAGAGGGTCTCCTCGCCTGTGTCGGACGGCGAGGATTCAATATCAGCGCCTCTCAGCCGTTCTTCACAATGGTTCAATTAGCCGCTATCACCGGCAGTCGACAACAAAGGCGCATAATTCTGCTGCCTGTTACAGTCGCAGGGCCGGGGAAATGAGATTCGTTACTCGCCGAGACGATCTCTCGCCTCGCCTCTCGAGTGCGTAACGTTAAAGGACTTAATTTACGGTAAAACAAAATCGTGGTTCTGAGACTTAGCGCACGGAAACAGTTCCCTGACTTTCTGAATAATTTTTAGACGTTTACAAATTCGATGTACAGAATAATTTTAACTATGGTAACGAAAGTTCTCCGTTTTCGATCCTTTACTTGTAAGCATATTTCCGCGTTATTTTTATATACAATCTAGTAGTAATAAGGATTGATATGTGCTAAATTTGTATTCGAAAGTTTAATTTTCTGTTGTTCGTGTTCTCGTCGCTGATGTCATTTTACTTTTCGGTCATGCCATTTGTTCATTACTTTTCATGTTTAAAACTTACTAAACATTGTTGCTTCCTATAATTCTGACCATTCTTTATACCTTTTTCTTTTTACGGATTCTTCCATATAAAAATTTGTAAGGTCTAAAAATCCAGAATATTAACTTGTTATTCGGTTTAAAAATTTGCTTGAGCCATTGTGAAAGAACTATTTCAGTATTGTTCTGATCTGAACTTTAGAATTTAACTTCAGCAAAATTTTTTTACTACTTTATTCCTCATTATAAATGTTTAAATAATAATAATTTTATGCTATTTGCTTCCTTAAAATCCTATAATTTGTACTTTGATAAACCGTAATACGCCAAGTTAGAAAATACAAAAAGCTTCCTAGTATTTTATATTACTTTCCAGTAAATAAAAGATGTGATAAGCTGAACAGTATTTATTTGGCGAAAGAGTTTTCTTTTCTAATTATGTAATTATTATGCTGAAACGGTCCTAAATCTCCACCTACACGTTGCACAAACAAAAATACATTTAGTATCAAGTACACAGATTCAGTCCCCATATAGATGATAACACAAACATTCCATCCTCCATATCTAACAAATCTATATATATATATATATATATAAAGATGAATGTATGTATGTTTGTTTGTGTGTTGGTTGGTTTGTTTCTTCTTCATACAAATCCACAGTTTTCATACGATCTCGATGAAACTCTGCACGCTTATCCTTTGAAACAAGGAGAAAAATACTGTCTACATTTGGTTGAAAAATTATCTGCATAAATAATACATGTTGTCTTATATTTTCGAAAATAACTGAACAGCGATAAACAGAGGCGTTGGATGTGGAGGTCTCGGTACTGTTTTTCCGTGTACCGGTCAGGTCGCTCAGTGATTAAAGCGCTTGCTCGCTATGTTTTTGTGGTGGTCTCCGGTTCAAATCTCCGTGAAGGCTAAGATTTTAAAAAATTGTTTTTGATCGTAAGAGTCACGCCTGGGCCGCCGGTTATTCGGATTGAATGTTAAACTGTAGATATCACAAAGTTAGGGGTGCAATGCGAGGAAAATCGTAGTCTTGCAATGCTGTAGGTGTACATTTTTTACTTTTTATTGATCCCTCAGGGGTTATTCGCAGTCAGTGTGTGGGTGATCTGCAGTAATAATACTATAAATGCGGAAGTAAGTCTCTGTCTTTTGTTACGTTTTTACGACTAAATGCCTATACCGATATTGACGGAATTTGACAAGAAAATCTGTAGGGAGGGAACAGGACATTTTTTTTCGGTATGATTAACAGTCACGAAATTTTGAGAACTTAACGAATGGTGACAGAGAGACGGATGTGTGTGTTAGTCTGTAATGTTACGTCGCTTGCTCAAGCTATGCTTCTCGCGCATTATGTTAGTATGTAATTTGTTACTAAATTTCGTTTAGAGAAAAAACGTATTATTTAGTATAGATGTCGATTTTCTCCGTCCTATTACTTTGTGTCTGCTTAAATGTTTCTGGCATCAGTTCTTTTGCCTTCTTTTTTTACATGCCTTGCGGGCGTAAACTGGCCTAAGTTGTAGTTCTAGCAGCTAAAGTTATTAGAACCCAAAATCGGATGCTCATGCCAATGAAAGAAGAAAAGACCAAGCTGAAATAAAGCTGTACTTAGTTAACACTCCCCCCCCCCCCCCCAAATCGGCATCCCCTCACCTGCGTTTGTTTTTCTGTTTTTAAATATGTTGGAAATTGATTCTCTTCAAGAGAAAGGTTCGATGGTAGAATGATATATTGATGGCTTTCCGGTCATCTTATGCCGACTCTGTTGTTGGGGACCAATCCTTCGCTACCAACAACTTTCTAAATTCATTTCTGGCAAAGTAATTCTTAATCCACGCGTACGAAGTCGCAGGTATCAGCTAGTATGTTTATAATTATGGAGAGTCTCTAGCCCACCCCCTTCTAGTTTCACATTAAATACTGATGCAAACAGGTAACTGTTGCCTACGTAGTCGACAGTAAATGCAACGAGAAAGAAACTAAATAATATCCCAGTCACTCAGATAACATACACAGATGTACACCGACATATGTAGACAAAGTTTCATCTCCTGCTAAGTCTTGATTTGACTAGACTGACAGATTCAGCCCCTCACTGCGTTTGGTCCCGTCCGTCCTACTCCCCCAGCGACGCGTCTGTCACACGTGCCCCTCCAATAACTCCCAGTGCATTTCCCCCCGAAACTGTCTCGTATCGGATTGATTTATCTTCATTTTCCAATGAACAAGTTGGAGGAAATTTCTTGTTTCCCCTGCGCTCCTTCCCTGCAGCCCCTCGTCCCGCGAACATTGTACCTATCGGCGACCAATTTCAAGCGCGCGCTTAGCAGGTGTGGGGTTTAATTTACGAGGCAGTTTCTTATCGGCGACTGCGGCGAGAGCGGACGTGACGTAAGTGTGGGTCGCGGGATTACGAACAGGTGCTGCACCGCAAACAGAGCATGCCCTACCGCAAGGACGCCGCCTTAACCGTCCACGGAGATTGCTATCGGAATCTCTCCACTGACTGCTTCCCTGGATAAAGACATTTCATTCAAAACTACAATGTCTCCAATTGCCAGCAGTGAACTAGTACTCTGAAGTGATATCTCAAGAAAAAAAACAATTTGGCTGGATAAATACACAGGTTCTTAGAAAGTTGTTCTTAGAAAATGAGTAATTAAATTGGATTTTGGTGGCTACGCTGTGAAGAAAGTACCAAAGAAGAAAAAAAAATTCTTCTTTTATTGAACTCGGCAGATGATAATATTAGTTCAAGTAAGTGTATAACTGATTACTTATCTATTTTTGTTAATAAATAAAATATAAAACTGCCTCTTTGAAAAGGTCATCGGGGAATGGCGGAAAGTGAAGTGTCAGTCAAACATCCTAAACGAAATTAGACTTGGACATCAGAAGAATTGCCTGACATTTGAATGCTTCGCTTTTGCGAATGACACTGTGTTTTTTTTTTTTTTTTTTTTTTTTTTTTTTTTTTTTTTTTTTTTTTTTTTTTTTTTTTTTTTTTTTGCAGTAGAGCTTGAGACCAAAATCCGGTTAAGAGAATTAACGGTGAAGGCAGGAGGGTAGAGTATTACACGGGTTAGGATAATCGGCTACGATAGAGGCGATGTGCACAGTCTCTAAGAATTTTTGTCGCCGATTCATAGAAGTCCGCACAAAATTATTTATTTACTAATAACTAAAAATTGGTATTGTATCATAGTAGTAACAACTACAGCCTTTATCTCCTATTTTGGAACAAATTAATTTGTAGTTACTTTAATTCTTTCAGCAACTTTTAACTACTTTAACAGCAACCAGTGAGGATAAATATTTAATAATTTATCTACATCCCACTGTAATAAAAAAATGGAATTTAGATTAGTGACTGGATATCAGTTTTGGAGTAAACAAATGATTTATAAATGGTTAGTTTTAAAAGTAAGAGTTTTCAGAGGAGCAACAAACTTATTCTGTAATTATGTTGTAATAAAATAAATGGTATGTTGCTATCGAAATTAATGACAATGGAAAGGCCCTCTCTCCCATTAAAGGATACTTTCTTCTTTTGTCTTGGTATGTGAGCGGTTGACCAGTTTTCGGAAGATTTGCGGAATCACTTTGAATGAATTCCAGGATACTTTCTTCTAATGGCCATGACATATTTGGTTCGGGTTTCTTATCTCCAAACCGCAATTGTATCGATGGCAACAAAAAAAAATTATTATTATTATTATTTGTTCCTTTCAGGATCACAGTAAACTGTTTCATGGGCAGCACAGGGTTGTGCAAAGAGGTAATATCGGTTTCACCGTTGAGTGTATCTTTGGACGGTCTGTTACCCCCGGAGGTTAGGGGAGAGAGGTGGAGGGGGTTTGAGACAATCCCGATCATGGCGACTGACGCTCCGTCGCCAGCAGGCGGCGCAGGACTGGAATTGCGTCCCTATCTGCAACACAGAATCCAATCTGTCCACAATTAAATTAAGGCCCGTTATTAAAATTAGCCCGGAAGATTAACGCGGCTCCGAGAATGCGGCGGGCGATAATAACGGCCTGAAAGAGGATGGAAATAAAGGCGGACGGGAGATGGATGCGGATCGGGTGCCCTGCTCCAGGACACTCGCTCAGCCCGGGGATTATATTGCATTATACACTGCCGCCCCACAGAGTACAGCGCACAAATGAAGTTTGTGAATTACAAACAGATGCAACGTGATTACAAAAGATCCAGCATTTCGATAGTAAGACTCCGGTCTGGTTGACAAAGTTGGTGGTTTGCGATCAGTGTAAAATTTGAAGAAAACGTTATTAAGATTGAGACAATTTTAGGCAAATGAAGTTATATACGGTTTTAATTCGCGTTCAAAAATTGTCATAAAACTGAACTCGTAGTTTTTTTTCTGTGTGCAATTTCTCATTACGGTTTCGAAGTGAGTTTATAAAAAGTTCTCTGGCCTCCTACCAGAGGATCACATCAATCTGATGCCACGTTTCGAAGCCGCTCTCCGACTTCATCGTAGATCGAATGTAGTCCTCGTAGGTTGGACTGACTGCACTGAAATTCGTCTTCGCTATCAAAGTCCAGATGGTACCATGTGTAAGCTAATTGTTTTTATTTAGGTGGTATAAGCTTACCTTTTTACGTAGGTAGTATTCAGCTTAAATGAAAACGTTAATCACACAACGTCGTTTTAAACTCACATATTCTCTTTATTTCCTTTTAAAAGCTTGTAGGCTAACTGTCTCTATGACGGCTAGCTGTTGAATACTGATTTTAAATTATCCAGTCCCTTATAGAACACATACATGCTCATTAATTAAACAAAAGGTTCTTTTGCCGCGGTCGCCAGGTTTTAGGTATTATTCTATCGCCGGGTTAGTGAAATGAAAATAGTTCCACAGTTTATGAGCAACTTCGACACACAAAACTTTATTCTAGTCATTAAATTCTGCTACTACAACCCGACGGAAAATACCACCACCAAATTAATAATTAAGGTAAGGAATCGAACTTCTCCGAAGATCACAAGTTCGTGGGATACAATCTCAAATACCAACAAAATCCTCCACACTCATTAATGTTCTTTTAACACCATGTAGTCACTTTAAGAAAAAACATTCTATTTCAAATCATAAGTTCCACTCGTTACACGTAAACATAATACACTTTTCCAAGTCCGCCACACTTTCGACTGTTAGACCGAAAATGTTACTCCGTGCGACCTTCTCTGACGGAGGTCAAAGACAGACTCCTTGCTACTCAAAGATGATATATTATTAACAGAAGGCGTCTGCTACAGATATTACATGGCGCAGACGCTTGTTATGTTACAAGCTCCATTATTATTTATAACAGGGAATTATCTCTCTTCTTCCACTTTCTTTAAAAAAAAAAATCACAGATCTAGATAATAAGCAAAGTTCTTATTACTTAATAAATAATCATTCAACGATTTTCTTGCCGTCGACCTTCTTGTAATAAACGGGGGGTTATATATATGTGATAAAGGGGGTTATTATGGCCGTGAAGTCCACTTGTGGGCGTCTAGATTGATTTGGAGAAGTTTTCTTAGAAGCAACTTAGGATTTTAGATTATCTTCCAGAATATAACAGATTAACTACTTGTGGGCACCTAGATGTTATTTCTCATGATAAGGATATTGTCACCAGGGCGACTCTATTGATAAAGCAGGAGCCTCGTGACTGCTTTACTTGTGATATTTATAATAGAACTTACATTTACGATATATCACAAACTCTTCCACATAATTATATGAAATAAATTGGGATCTAACCTTACGACTGTAATTGACTGAGGTGACACAACTGATAATTTAAACATACTTTAATTATAAAAACCTAACCATACAATTATCAGCAAATCTGTCAAACTTTACGCTGTAAGGAATTGACACACACGCATCGTTACAATGTTACCAACATACTAAACTGTTATTAAATGAATGACTAGCTTCTTCATACAAATGTAACTGAAACATGGCTTCACTGAATTATTACACGAATGAATGAATAATTAACGATCCCGGATCCCGAATATAACACTTCATTCCCAAATAAGATTATCACGAGGCATTACAACATTTTTACAACAACGGCTAACAACTCATTTAAGTTTCCCAGACTGAATAATTTATCTAACATTTTATCTAACCAAATAATACCTAACGCGAGACAAGACTATGGGCAAGCATAGCTTGCCCATTGCCGAAGGCACACAGACAAGACACAAGTCTTACCTCTTACATGGCTGCTGGCAGAATCGTTACAGAATAGAATAAAATAGGACGAGATCACGCCACGATCGCGTATTTATGCGTACGCCATCACGAGCTAGACGCATGATGCGTGCTTCGCACAGCACAAGCACTGAGAGTCTCACGTAGGCACTGCCCGCTTGCTTCAAGCAACTTACAATATTCACTGAACAAAATACCAAAACTCCCAATTTAATCCCTAATTCACAGACTGCCCGTTACATCCTTTAGTATTTCTGAGAGTCCACCAACACACATTTCCTTGCTTCGAAGATAGTCACTTGAGTCGAATTAAGTGTGCGCTTCGAGAAGTCGATACTATTGCAACAGTTACCTCTTGTCACCTTACAACTCACAAAGAAATTAGAAATCTTTGCGTTACTGACATTCAATGAGCTGTAGCCGGAGCATATCTTTAAATAATCACTGATTGTCAGAACTACAACATGCCTATGTTTTTTGGTGTTTGTAAAATGTTAAATTGTTTGAAAAGAATTTGTAAAGTTAGCCGACATGATAAATTCAGTTTACTTGACAGCAGTAACATGTTCATTATTTGTATATGCCAAGAGTGTCAATAATATAATCGCAATTACGGTTAAGCTTAAACTGAGTAATCGCTTTACGGTATTTGTTAAACTGTTAATAAATGGTCATATTATAACAATTTAATGTTATACATTAATATTATAATGTTCACGATTTTAAAGTACCCTTCTCATTAGATAATTAATCTGTCATTCCGGAGCACCAACCCTATTGTAATACATGATTCTCAGTGGATTTGAGAAATAATTCCTGACGTTCAGCTTGAAGAAAATTCCCTGGCTTCGTCAGGCGGGGGTTGAGCTCTGACTATCCAGACCGCAGTCTGTCAACACACACACACACACACACACACACACACATATATATTGCAGAGCTAAGAGTTTATCTCCACATCATCTATGAAACGCGGTCCTTCGTGTGATTTTGTCTGTACGGACAAATGACAAAGGATCTCAAATGGTGACAACTTGGTCGAGATCGCTTTACTGCGACCGTTCCGGTGCCATAGAGCCGTTCCTTACTTTCCTCAGACGTAAAATTTTGGTGGTGCAACCACGAATATCGGCGCAGAGGGAATGAAGAAGTGCCGTAGTTTGAAGAATGCCTGAGGAAGGAATGAGGTAGATTATTTCACAGGTTTAAGGCAGTTGGGAATACGTGGTGATTCCGCTGGAATGAAGATATTAATCGTAATCGCCCATACATCAAGAGGTACTGGGTCTAAATAATTTAAAAGCGGTGTCTCATACCAGCCAACACTAACGAAACAACCGCTTGACATTATAGCTGTTTCTTCCATAGTTTTGTAGTGATAAATGTGTTGTCTCTATCAATAATCACGAAAAAATGATAGTCTAAAACATTAGGAACTAATTGCAGTTTTAGGAGATTTTCCTCCGCAATTATCTAGGTGAATGCTGCGGCAGTTCGTCATATCCGCCACACAAACAACCCATTTCACAAACAAAAATACACCTGTCATACACAACACAAAAGACGTTTCGCAATCATTCCGTCGTGCAATAAGCTAAATACGCCGGGTCCTACAAATCTGGTTTGAGTTCGGGCAGAACACAAGTCTTTCTCCCCATCTCATAATTCACACGGGCCACTTGTCTGGGAGACGGTGGCACGCGGTCCTTAAATGAGCTATCGAGGACGAAAAAATAAAAAATTACTTGTTTTTCGAAACATAAATTGTGTCAGATAAGATATTTTTTAAAATTTTTCGTTTGAATGCAATATGATATCGATATTGGAGACAAATTTTGAGTTCCTACGTGATAGCGTTTCTTAGAGAAAGACATAAATTGTCTTAAGCCGAAAGCTTTGAAAACCCCTGAAGTCTTTATTTTTTGAATGCAAAAAAAAAATATAAACAATTTAAAAACACCTTAGTTCTCTATTTAACGAACTCTAACCATGTAAACCTAACATATTCGGGTATAAAAAATACTTTCTTGTCGGCCCCTTTATTTCTATGAAAATTTTCCAGGAAATTACTTTAATACTATTTAATACTATATGTGGTTTTGGGTTGGCGACACATAACCTGTGAAAATTTGAAGTCTCCAGCTTATTTATTCGGTTTGAGTGCTAGAGACGCACGGAGAGATAGTGGAGTGCCAGCAGTAGAATCTCCGTTTCACGTTGGGTACGGAACCTACAAAATCACGAAAGCCTTGTTTGTTAACACCAATTTAATTCTGATATTCGCGAAGAGTTCTTACTTAGTCAGGTTTGTAGGAAAAAACTAAACCACAAAATATATTTCAGTGTGAATGTACAAGTTGGATTCATAGTGCCGGTACAGCTGTGACGAGATAAATGTCGAAAGAGCGGCCCAAGACACTTTACAAATAGCGGCCGGCAGGGCTGGCGGAGGTTGATTTGTGGCCCGCACCTGGCGCCACTCAGCACTTCTGCAGGAGCGCCGCCGCAAACTTCAACATCGTCGCTACGAATCGCTATCACACAGATACACGGAAATATGTCTGTTCCGAAGTGATCTTCTTTATTCATGTTCGGATATCAAAAGTTTTCGGGGAAAACTGATTTCATTTTCCTCTTGATTAATGGAACATTTTATTTCGGTTGCCAAAAACGAAATAACATCTTATTATAGTCTTTCACCCAGACGAGAGTATTCGACATTTACTGACATCAACTAAAAAAAAAAGCAGTCAGTTAGTTTACTTCTGCTATCCGTATTCTTTGATTGCCATCGTGCTAGATAGTTTAGCATCGTTCTGAGAAACTTGTAAATTACTTTTGGATGGTTTTATTTCCAAAGCAGGTTACATTCGACGTTGTGATTAATCGTTATCGTGTCTCAGGAAAGGAATCAAGTGAGCTCTCGTTTTCTTAACGTCGAGTTACAGGCGTGAAATGGAAGAGGGTGGCTCAAGATCGACCAGCCTGGAAAGAACTACAACAAATCTATGTAGAATTAAATTCTAATATATAGCTCATTAGACTTAAAGAGGCTACATCCTGAAAAAAGGGATCGATATAGCTGCAACAATAATAATAATAATAAAAAAGCAAAGATTTTCGACAGAAATATTTTCCACTTCTCTTACTTAAGAGCAAAAAAACAAAACTTAAAAAAATGGTATATCTGAAAGGCTGAAATGTGAGGACAATGCTTTCGAGAAATTACAATGGCTGCTATTCGTCCACTGATAAAACAATCTGTTGATAACAGAGACATGATATATGTCTTTTGATCTGAATTATTTTGAGCCTGAATTACTGAAATACAAGTTACTAATTAAAAGTGAAATTTTGATTACGAAGCATGTCAAATCGTGAAAACTGTTTTCGTATTAAATTCTATCAACGAAAGATACGACTTGTAATGAAAATATCATTTTTTTCTTCATAAATTACTATGTATTACCTTAATATTAAAAGTAGTCAATGGACAAAAGTGGAACACGTGTATATAATTTCCATTTTTGCTACTTTTAACTGATTTTGAACTATTTTTCAGACTTTAGAAACATTTCAGTACCGTTCCAATAATTGCCGTATGTTTGTTTGGAAAATTAATGATGTTGTGCTGTTTAATTTTGGTTTAATGTATTGCCAAGATTCAAGAATATATTTTAGCATTCTTCCATTCCGATAAAATGTTGTTCATGCAATGCAGTACAAGGGTTGCAACAATAAGTTTCTAAGAGTCAACAGCTAGTCCGCGAGCCTAGGGCTCAAACTATAACTAACGATTATGCAGAGGAAATTTTAGAATACGACAAATTTACCTTATAATATTGTTCAGCATTATGGATGAAATATTTAGTAACAAGAAATCTTCATCTAAACGAGTTTACGAAAAGTTGATCAATGAAAAATTTGTTTTATTCAGAGACTCATTATATGCAAAGTTGCAACCTGCTACACTGTTAGTTATTTAACTTCAGACATATGAGATGATTGTGTATAAATTCTCTGCAAGTGCCTAAATCATCGACTAGAATTAAATAAATCAAATAACGCCATTATGTAGCTAATCATCGACTTCGTTCTTATCTGTCCTATACTGAATGGTCGCTACGTGCTACAATAACAAAACTAGAGAGCATAGACAATATCTAGAGAGTACGATGCATTACGCTCAAGCTTAGAAGGCCGTCCTGACAGCAACTTTGGAAAATTGGTTGCTATCTGATTTCCTAACCACATATATTAATTGATTTTCCAAATTGCATACTATGTCCTTTTACTTAATCTACTTCTGGATGATGATATCTTTCATATTTCAAACTTCTTCACATTACCTTCTCACCCGACACCACGTATGCCGTGGTCCTGGGCTAAGGGCGCGCCTGTTATGCTCTGCGGTGCCTGGAGTTCATCACTCCGCGAGTCGTGACCACCTGCAGAGTACTGAGCGGCAAAAACCTCTCGACAACCCGACCCGAGGGAAAAACTGTTTAGATTAACTGTCGGCGACTCACCACACCCCTCATTCGTGTAACAGCCACAGAACACTTACAACTGAACAACTTCAAAATCCTCAGCGTCTTTCTTTTTCTTGTATCTTACAGCTGCGCAGCACGCCTCTGACATAGCCGCCTAACTAATGTCCTCCAGCTCCACAGTAACAAAGTAAAGCTTTGTAAAAGGTGAAACCCGTTTTTAAGGGCTGTAAAAATTCCAGTCGAGACTGGCATTCGAACCGCATACCTCTCGATCTCCTGCCACGGGGCTTAACTTACTGAGCAACCAGATCGATCATCGCGATCGTAAACTAATCAGAACTCTTTTCAGAGTACACTGCATTGGATGATGTCCCACAGACAGAACACTTCGACCATCCGTGTGGTCGGGGTACCACCACACAGAAAACATTTATGATGTCAGTTGAAAGCAGCTGAAAAAAAAGAAAGTAATCTTTATAATTATTGTATCGGGGGATGGAAAGAGCTATCAATGAACCATACTGTGACAATCCCGTCCCCAGTTACAGCCTCATAAACTACACATTTCACAAACATAATCTTAAATTATCATATAGAACACAGATGAGGCGTTTAACAGATACCGGTGACAAATAAGATCCCACCACCATCACTGGTGACAGGGTATAAGAAAAGACAGCTATTTAAGAAAGTTGTTGCAAATGAAATAAGAGAAAATATTACCAAAAAGGAACACGCTAGAAAAAGAAGCTTCCCTTATCCACTTATAATGCTTAGGAAAATTCACAAGTGCGCGTCCCAAAAAAGAGGGGGTTTCTGAGCCTTATTTCGACGCAGAAACGGCGTATTCGATGCAGTCTCTGTTGACTGTAATGAAGGCAACAGCTTAGAATGATTTCTTCAATCATTAATTTCTACTCTTGAATTTGGCTAACTTTTGCGAGACACCACTACCGTTGTTTAGTTACAATTACATGAAAGTGACATTCGTTCAATGTACTGATTAATATTGCTTGAAAACCATTTTTTTTATCAATGGATAGTTCAGTACCGTATAAACCAGAAACTACACAACACATAATTAAGAACTCCGATATCCTCCCAGAATCCGAACGCGTGAGCAACTATGATAGCCCTGTCATATAACTTGGGTGACAGATACATTTAACTTACAAGTGGAACCAAATGGTAAGAAACTGGTTTTAGAGAAACACAGATAGTACCCATCACTCACTGGGAAATTTACTGGCACAAATATCATAGATATCGTTACCGTCCTCATTAAAATGTCAGTTATCATTAAAAATAATTTAACTGTGCAGAAAGTAGCAGTCAGTTTGTAATAGAGACTGTATTAGGTCTGAGAAGAAAAAGATTTTCTATATCTGTTGATAATATTCTGACATTACATACAAGGAGAGTGCCGGCTTGAAAAATTATGTGGTTGTATGCAATGATTCAATACGAGGAAACTGGAAAGGTACCCAGACAATATTCTCTGGCTGGAGTCTAATTTCAACAAATTTCGCTCCGTTCACATCCAAAGCACCGAAAAATACCATCAAATAGACAGAGAGGTAGCGGTAAAGACCCCAACTGACACTTTGACGTGTTTTAGCGTCTAGTTATGAACTGTGTGACATTCTCTGTGCTTTAGTTAGCTGTTTATCACCCAGAGATTTGGTCACTGACGCGAATGGGCAAACAGATCTCCCCTTCTCGGTGGAAACACGCAACGCGGGCCTGACAACTTCAACACACATCCTCAGTGACTCGGTTTACAAGCAGTTAATATTTATCCGGTGGCTTCGAACACAGATGTTTGGCTCCGGGCGTCGTCCAGTTCCGACAGTTTTTGGGTTGAGTCGCCGCCGGGGATTCCCCGAGCTGCCTCTTGTACACAAAAGCCGCAAGAGGGGCGCAGCAGTAAACAAAGCTGTGGTTACATACAGCCTCTGTGTCGTGTGTATTCATCCTGGAAAAAAGAGAATTCTGCTTTGTGTGTTAGTGTCGTAATACTGGTGCTATCAGATTCATTTTGTTTCTGGTGTTATGTCGCAGTTAAATTAAAACTGCAACACACACTTGATCCGATACAATAGACAGATCCTTCAACTCAGTGTTTTATAGCTATCATTGATTGATTCTAACGCTGAAGGTGATCTATATATAAATCCAGCAGTGTTGTAAAAGCAAAGAAACTTATAAAGATAAAACTGTATCCCTGTTTACTATTCTTATTGTTTCCTTACTTTGTATGTACATTTATATTTTTTTTAAATATGATCTGTGCCTGTGATACAATTCTAATTTGAGAAGAGTTTTGTAGTAGCTCTGACGTGGATGTTGGGGAGACGGAGCATCTTTGGTTGTTTGGTTGCCAAGCAGTTTTTATGGCAGAGAGAGGAGAGATACTGCTGTAAGAGAATATCGTTGTATTGTTATTTGGAGTCCGTTTACTGTATTTAATATGAAGATATGAAAAAGAAACATTGTTACTGAATATATAATTTATTAATATAACAAAAATCTTATAAGTTACATTCTTATTTTAGAATTGATATTTTGGAGAACGTATAGCCTAATATAATTTCCAAAAAGAATTACGTTACCACACGATTTAACAGTAATTCATGTTATCACTGGTAGAATATAATTTAAAAATTTGTTGTAATGAAAAGTTATAAATTTGCTATCCGATGAGAAAAAAAAGAAAGAAAAAACAGAAAAGATATCTTACTTCTGGTGAGGCTCATTTTAACTTCTCTCAGGTCAATGGAGTTTTTGTTTTTGTTATTTTCATAATTTAAGACCAATGACATAATCGTCTCTGAAAAAGAATACAAGAAGTGGTCATAAATTGTATAGCGGAAAAGGAAATGGATACCAATATTACTAGCCACTATTAGTGATTGTCGTGAGGTGAATAACACAGGATATTCAGCAAATAATTAACAGCAACACTTAGTTATTTACACGACTAAAAATAATAGTATGGTCTAACGGAAGAATTGTTCAGATTTGGGAATTAGTTGAAACAGCAGTTAAATTAAAAATATAGGTATTTCTGTTGGCGTCTAGTGCTGGATACGTTTTCTGGTGTTCGGGCTGTCTCCATATACGCTGCTGATTGTAAAACTCAGACCACAGTTTACCAGGAAGTTCTCCAATAAACATTCACGCCACCTTTAATTCTACCATTCTACCAATGTACCTTCTTACAGCGATGATTTTTACTTATTTCAAAGTTTGCAGTATTTGATTCATAATGAATATAAACATGATTAGTTGCGTTTATAAAAGTGTTTAATATCTAAAGAACAACAAAATGTGTGCCAATAAACTGGTAGATATATAGCGTCAAGTGAGTAATGTTATTGGTCGTGAATCAACCCTGTAGGGATTCAGAGATGCAGGTTGACCCGCGGAGCGCAAGACGGCGCGGCGGCCAGCTTGTCCTCAGAGCGGGCGACTTGCCGTCATCAGCCGTCGTGAATATTCATAGCGGGTCTGGCCTGCTCGGGCCGTACGCGTGTAATCGATGTAAATATAAACACCGCAGAACAGAGCGTGGGAGGCGGCGCACGTGGCCTCTAATAGCCGACAGCTAACATCCCACGCTTTTTGCATATTTCGCCTGTAACGCAGACATCACTTCGTCTCACAACGCGGCAAGAAATACCGATTTCTCATAGCAGAGAGATTAACGTATTTATTCAGCCAGCTGGATATTTCACAATATGCCTCTCGAATTCATATAGTCCACTTGAAAACAAATAGTAGAGGAAGACTGTGCTCTTGCAAATCGTGTAAACGCACATGGGTAATAGTCAGATCATGGAATTTGTATTTCAGCCACCAGATATAGCAGTTTCTTCTTGGGACGTGGAAATAAAACTTCTTGAACACCTCAAGTGATTTGACCCATCTACTCTTTGCCAAAATTTCAACAATAAATATCCCATACCAAAAGAAATTGAAGGGTTTCAAACTCTAAATAAGAATAGAACGTTTCGAAAAAATCTATTCATGTGCCTCGCATTCGGGAGGACACCGGTTTCCCCAAATCATTCCAGGTGAATGCAGGTAAGCTTTTTTTTTTTTCCTCGGACTTTACGCCTCGTCGACAGCGAGGTTATTAGAGGCGGGATGAGATTGTGGGCAAGGAGTGGGAAGGAATTCGACCATGGCCTTTTTGAAGGAAGCATCCCGGCATTCGCCTGGAGTGATTTGGGGAAACCATGGAAAACCCAAATCTGGATGCCCGGACGGGGATTCGAACCCGCTTCCTCCCGAATGCGAGGCCAGAACGCTAACCGTTCGCCCACCATGCTCGGTGCAGGGATGCTTCCGACCGAATTCCTTCCCGTTTCTTGTCCCTAATCCCATCCCATCTCTAATGAGCTCGACGTAGACGAGGCGTAAGTCATAAGTAAAAAAAAATTTAAAAAAAATAAAAATCTATTCTTGTGATATCTGAATTACTTAAAATAAAAATCTTATTTGTTATAATGCTACAAAGAAACAAGAGAGAAAGAAAGCGTTTCTTAATTTTTGATGACTGTATAATTGTTCTATGTCTAATCTGGTTCCATTAGGGATAAAACACAAAAAGTCAAGGAACATTCAAAACCCGTTCACAAAACAATTGTTTGAAAACAAAAAACAAACGCTAAATAGAATGTCTTTGTTTTGATGAGGAATGAAGAATCCATTTTTGTGTTAATGACCTTTTTACGCCAGATAAACTGTAATCGGCGAATGGAAATATATATTTCTTTTCTCTATATTAGTATGAGGCATTTTCTGTTAACAGACACGGCAGCCAGTAAGAGTTTTTTTATCCATTACGTTGATAATAATCTTTAACTTTTTTTTTACTTTCGCAAAAATACACAGTATTTCAAAAAAGAATTTCAATCTCCGAAATCATACAGAAATTTACTCTGGTAACTTTGAAAATTGCTTAAAGTGTCTTTACATAACAAAATCTCCGATTTTACATTAACATTTTACTAAGATTCGATTTGAGTGCAATTATTAAAGGAGCAGGTTTCCCATCGGAAATCAGTTTTTCGCCAAACTCCATCCTGCAGCGTGCATTCGATTTCTGAGATGAGTGATGTTCGCAGACAAAATAGAAATGTACTTTCGAACTGCGACAATGATTTCTTGCGTCATTGTCAAGTTTTATGGCTTCAATTGCAAACGTCTGCTACAGCTTATTATTCTGTGGTTTGATTTATTAGATCGGAGTGAAAGAAAAATACCATTGTGTGGAGAAATGAAAGCTAAATTACCACTCCTCCATCGTTGTTTTTAAGTAAACTTAATTTTTTTCTTCAAACAAAAAAAGATTTTTGCTGAAAGATATGCTTCCAACTCTTTTAAGTCAGTAACAAAGTACAGGAAAACTACTTACAATAAAACGTCCGGGAGCAGTACAACTTCTTCAAAATGATTAGAAGGACATCATTGTGGTCAGTTGTGTAGAACTTCAAAAGAATAGCGGGAAGCGAAGAACTGTATACGGAGTCCACGTTCCTGGTATCGTAAAGGTCCTGCTTATGTGTTCCGTTCTATAAATAAAGCAAATGAAAAAGCCCTGTACCCAGCGCAACCACTCGTGCCATCAAATATTTATTCCTACCTCGAGTAAAAGGAAACCGCAGCCTTCATAACATCAAGCAAAAACAAATATTTTTTCTTGCAAAACAGAAACATAACGTGATTACCTCGCTCATGTTTTCACATCAAACAACATCCTTATTCATCCACAACAAATGTAGTCCTACGGTGGACACATCAGTACAGTGCACTGAAACGACATTGTGTCGTTATGTGAACTCAACACGGTGCGTTACTAGCAGAAGAAACACTTTCCTTTCACTAATAATCGCACACTCTTTAACATTCTCTTACTAATTCATCCTAGGTTCAGAAAAATAAAAAGTTAGAAACCGCTCTTCATCCAGGAAATATATTTAAATACCACCAAGTATCTTTTGTAGAATTTCCTTTAGGATTAGTCGTTAGATTCAAGTGTAATATCAAAATTGTGCTAAACTTTATTGAATGAGTGAAATATTTTAATTCAGCTATTTTATAAGATGTTGAGAGACGAGGTGATTTAAATAATCAGCAGACAAAAGACTTAACGAGTTCAGATTCCACCACATTGGATGTGGGCTTTAAAAAATAAATGAGAGACGTGTAATCAGTAAAGAAGATTACGAATAAGAAACGGGAAGGAACGACCCTGACATTTGTGTGAAGTGAATCGGGGACTGATGATATAAAGATATGAGAGCGACGAGACGTAAAAATGTCGTATACAGGCTCGATTACGATTTGGGGATAGGAGGACAGTCTCGAGTACACATTCTGCCAACAGCACATTACCGCTTTTCAAGTGGTTTTCTGTTAACATATAGACCAATTTTGCTATAATCTCCTACGTACTCTAAAATGTATACCTGATAAAATAGACGACGATACTGGTATGCAACCCTTTAATCGAAATCCGGCAATTGAACGACATACACCTGGCATTTAAGAGCAGTAGGAATGGAGCAACCAGACTGCACAATTTTTGGAATGAACATGTGAGGAAAGTAATTAAAAAAGAACCTGTACAGAATAGAGCTACAAGTTCCAGACTACTGTGGTATGGGTACATGAAGAGGATGATTAATGAAAAGTTGCTAAAGAAAATGTATAATTTCGAACTGGAACTGAAATAACCTTACGGAAGATACCGGGATAGACGGATTGATGGATTTTTTTAATTTTTTTATGTTCTATTTATTTTGCTTCTGGATTAACGCCACATCAACGTCGAGGTCATTAGAGGCGGGATAGGACTGGGAGCAAATATTGGGAAGGAATTTGGCCATGGCGTTTGAAGAAACCATCCCTACATGGGAAAACCATGAAAAACTCAAATCTGGATAACCGGAGGATTCGAACCCGCGTCCTCCCGAATGCTAGGACAGAGCGTTACCGCTAACCCACGATTCTCGGTAGAGTAAAAAAGAGTTTGCACGACATAGGTAAAAAACTGGGTAATAACGAAAGAGAAAAAATGGTGGTGATGTTGGGCAGGATTGTGTTCGCAGCAAATCCAAGCTGATTAGGTATGCTGTCGTGGATGGTGAAGATGCCGCTAATTATTGGCAGTAAAAGGATTGGTTAGCATTACATAAGTTAATTTTTCGTCTTACAGTTTATTCTGGTATGGACTTCTAACAGAAGTACCAGTTGATAAACTTAATTGTAATTCGTTGCAAACAGCAGGTAAAATATCTAGTCTTTAATTCTTACTTTCGGTGTAACAGCTGAGAAGCTACAGTGATTAGGGGTCGTACGTGGCTCTCCATCTCTCCAAATGACTAACTTTGAGGTCTGTCTGATAGCATAGAAGAAGCCGGTCGGCGGTGGTCGTTGTCGCGCGCATCTGGCGGAAGTAGAGTGTCTGCGGATGAAGCCTGCCTGCGCGGCGGCTAAAAGCCCTGCGCGGCTGAGTGACGACGCGACAGGGCGGCACGCCGCGCCACGCCACGCGTTTGGGGCGCTAATGAAACGGCCGCTTTACGGCGGTGATAACCGACCCCTGGAATGCGCAGCTGCACAGACTCAGGCAGGCAATAGCTGCACCGTCTCCAAACTATTTAATTACGCTACAAGGAGAACTGTAGCAGTCTCCTATGACGTTGTTAACTGGGATACTAGCAAATGCTAGACTGACACAACTCCAGTGGAATCAAATGATATGATAGTACAGCATAAGTTGTTCCTGCGATGTCGCTGAAAACTGGTTACAGAACTAACTTGTAAATGCTTTGGTTATAAGCAATGTAAATAATATCTACCACGGCTTCCTTCATATAGATGCCAACATTTTTTATTACTTCCGATATAAAATAATTTAAAAAATCTATTTTTACAGCATATCTTAAATTTGAAAATTTATCGAAAGTCGTTTGCACCGAAGTAGTCATCGTGTTTACGTGTCTCTGTCGGAGAATTTTAAATACAGAAATCAAATGTGAAATTACATCCCATGTTTTCCACATACAACAATCGCACAATTCAGAATTTTTAAGAGTTAACCTACTTATATTTTGTAGCGATCTGGTGGCTAGTGGTTGTTTGAATACCAGTTTCGACTCGCAATTTTTATGGGTCTTGAAACTGATCTTCAAGTATAGCAAATCGATGGTTTGTTAATGTGAAGATGCTAGGACGCCGAATAGTTCGCATTTGAAGTTAAACTCTTTACCTGGTCGGATTACCGGGTTAGGGAAAAAAAAAAAAAAAAAAAAAAACTCTGTTACTAGGCCTTTGGGACCAAAAACTTCTGCACAACACTTGGAACGATAAGCATCAGATTTTAATTGATTTCATATTTATCATTGCCTTATTTAGTTCACATTTTAATTAGATTTATAGTTCTATCAAAACCTCAGGTTTTTCTTAGTAACTTCATTCCACTTAGAAAACGTGTTAAAATTATGTTTCTATGTGTGAGATAAATGTTTCTATTTTCGATAAAAAATTAAATAGCAGAACATCTGAATAAGGTTAAAATCAGACTTATGGATGTAACCTTACTGTTTATATATATTCATAAAAATGTCGGGATTTAAGGACATACGCTGAGAAAATAAAACAATTCATTCGAGTTCTATAAGATGAGGAAGATACGTAATAGCTAAATGAGTACCTGCTCTGCCTTAAAAATTAAAGACAGACGTTTGAGAAGTCATCTGTGCCAGATTTTTAGGCTGTAAGGAAATTTTGTGCCAGATTAAAAGTGATGAACCTTTAAGCATACTGTGTCTGTCACTTTGTCCAGGCATCACGCAGAAAATACTCAAACAACTTGGATGGGATTTTCATAGTTTGAAAGCTTACGGTCTCGTTTAAAATCGGTGCTACATTTTTTGACTCTACTTGACTCGGGAACGGAGTAAAAAACAATAATTCCTTCGCTCAGAGAACAAATAGGTACCACACATCATGATCACAGTGCACTCAGATTAATAGTTGTTTACAATATACTCACAAAATATCAAGCAACTACTCAGATACGCACACCAGTCTTTGGCTTTTGTTAATAATGTCTCTGACTTCGTAACTTTGGTTATTTATTTCTTCAGTTTTCTAAAACATAGCACACGGAAGAGGTTAATCAAATAAACTACAGCAAAGCTTAACTCTCCCATAAGCGTAAAGAAATTGAGGAATGTAATTTACGATAAAGGGTACAAAGACATTACAAATGTTCCTACCCAGACGAAGATCCGCGAGGTCGAAGCAACGTGGTAATGTCGGTTAATCAGTACGACAAGTCCGATAAAGTGGATACGAAACGTTCTCTTGAAAGGCTTGAAAGCCACGCTTTGTTTGTGGTTGTTGATTCCAGTTTCTGTAGTTGTTTTCCGCAAGCGATGTTAATAGCGAGTCCCTGTTAGGTGTGAACCGCTGGCATTCCGCCCCTCGCAGCAGTAAGTCACTTGAATAAGCAAACGGCTGACTTGTCCCCAGGCTGCTCCAGAAATTATGTTATAATCTCCTTCAAAGGGGAGAGCCGCCCTCTGCTCTTCCGCCCTCAAATTGCAATACTGTGCGTGCTCACGGGCTCAACTGAATTTACGGCTTAATGAATTTCCTAGTCCTATTTTTTGCCGGGAAACGAAGCGTGTTAACAGCCTGTTTTCAGGAAAATATTGACACTCCCTCTAGCGTAGTAACTGCATCATCAGGGGTCTTCACCCGTTGATTACAAGTGAAACCATAAAAAAGTAATCACAAAACTTCATCTCGCAGGTAACAGTTATGTAGACTGAGATCCAAATGGGAATAACTGCTGTTATACAGGAATTTTTTTCTAATGTTATAGGGTAGCAGATGGTTTTTATTAGTTGCCGAAGGCTACATTTATTTTGGAGTTGTTTCACCCATTAAGCACGTCACACGATCATAACTTATAACAGAATTGATATAAAATTGTTACTGTCAATACATGTATAAAAGTGAAACAACAGAATCCATTACTTACGCACTGAGTACTTTTCAAATTGGAAGGAGTTCAGAGGGACCCGCAGTCAGTCCTGCTTTTTACTTTCTCCGTATCATGATATCAACATGTATTTTCATTTCGTTGTAATTAAAAAAAAAAAAAAAAACCGTGAGACGTGACCGTATTTTACGGAGAAAGAGCAGTAAGAAATAATACAGTGATATGAGTCGTAATTGTTGACGGCCAGAATTCAGTTCCTATATCTTCCTCTCAGAATATACATAGCATGAGACATGAAAGAAGGCAGTCTACGATTTAATGTATGAAGCGTAGTAATGTTGTCATAGTCGAAATACGGAGGATAAGCTAGCACGCCTTCTTAGCAGACCACCACTTACGCGCTAAAGGCGTAAGAAGATTGATGTTGCAAGAGTGCCACTGTCTGTGTAAAAAATGATTGCGCTGTAACACTGAAAACAAAAGTCAATATTGAAATACAGTGGCTGAGATATAAATCTATACGTAAAAAGGCTTTCTTACTTTTACTACTATACCCTCTTCAGTTCAAAATTTTACTTCCCTCCGACACCTGTTCCTGTATGTAGGATTTCTCATATTAGTCCTAAACACTTAGCTTGAAAGTAAAATTCCCTATACCCAAAAACGAATTTAATCTTAGCTATAAGAGAAAAGAGGGAAACTTTCACCAAAAATACCGTTACGAAATTTCGTAGTATATCAGCCTGTGAAAAAGGTCTACAAATACAACAGTATAATCAAACATAAAGCGAAAGCAGAAACTGTTAAATATAAAATTTCCAGCACTGGGATTATTATAATTTTATCGACAATATATCAAATATAGAACATTAAGCACTTAAGGAAATTGTAATTTTTATACGTCAGACTATTATCAAACTTAATACAGTTACTCAGTTTACTGTATACACGTTTTTAATGTTTTGATACTGCAAGAATTTTTTTTTTTTTTTTAATAATAAATACATTTTCACAAAAAAATGCTGGTCGTTGCAAGTGAATTTCATCGGTACTGTGTGCAATTATGGACAGTTAACGAGAAGGAATTTAATTTTAAAATGAATATGTCTCCACCAAAGACACGGCACTTTTCAGATTTTACGTTAGGCTGTAGTTTGTATGCAAGTGCTAAGTTACGTAGTAATTTATAACAGTATAAGAAGAGAAATAAAGAGTGTGGCAGTGTTCTCGCTTGATGTTATTGTACTGATCTTTATGTGGTACTATGTTCAGTGAAAGCCGTGTGATTTCATTCCCTCGTTGAACTATTTTAAGGAGATAATTGTCTTTCCTCATTAGAGGAAATTCTCTGAGCGCCGGTCAGCCCATTATGTCTTCAACCCAAACGAAAGGTTCATAAAGGATTCATGTGCCAATCGACGAACAGCCTGTAAATACGACCGTCGTTTACGGGCAATTATGTGCCCTAAGTGGCGCTCCACAGCGGTCGCTGTCGTGCTTTGCAAGAACATTGATTTTGCTTTAACGCAAACACATTACATTTGATGACAGTTACACTGTATTTTTTTTTTCTTTTTGCTTCTGACTTTACGCTTCATTGACGTAGATATGATTAGAGGTGGAAAGGATTTGGGTCAAGGAACGTAAAGTAATTTGGCCATATTTGATTCAACCATCCCGGCATTTTCCTGGAGATGCTTGGGGAAAAATATGGAAAAACCAAATCTGGATGGACCAACGGGGATTCGAACCGGCATCCTCCAGAATGCGAGACCCTAGCGTTACCGCTCACTCACCATGTTTGGTAAATACATTGTCGCCATTACTGCAAAATGCTGTTTTAATTTGGTGAAATTTTTACACACTTTGATGTTAACTTCAGTTAAGTTCTTCTTCTTTGTCTTAAAGTAAATCGTTAATATGTAACTTAAGACACGGTAGGCATGATGTAGTCAATTAATCGCCTAATTAAAATACTTTTCAGAAAAGGTTGATAAAATTAAATAATTAAGCATGATCTGCTTATGTCATGTTTATTTATGGTCTACCGCTATAGAACTTGAAAGAAATCAGCCGTGGATTTTATGAAGAAATCATTCCAGAATTCGCTTGAACTGATTGAAGGAAACCATCGAAAATCGATGTATGGGTTGCCAAATCAGTGCTCGAACGAGCGTCCTCTCAAATTGGAGGATCTGAATTTCAGAAAACAAACGTTTGCGTTACAGTGGACAAATCTGGTACATTTCAAGATATTAGAAAATAAGCTAGGCGTTTGGTGTGCCACCTCCCACTTTTTTTTTAGAACTAAACACACCAGTAACATTATATCCGGCAAGCTAGCTTGTTTCAAGGTTAAGATGTCCTCACCCAACGCTGGGAACAGGCTTTCCCACTCCGGCTCTGAATAAAATTCTTAGTATGCTCTATTTGGCCAATCAAAGTATATCCACACCATATTCACGTGAGCAGTGATCAACGAAAGAAATGTTCTCCGCACCCCAGGCTCTGTCACGGAGCACACTTCAAGTTGGATACCGAGACAGTAGGTTCCAGCTATCAGAAGATATAACAATTATTTTCTGGAGAATTATTAGATACAGGTTAGTTTTATTCCTATGTGCTCTCTCTGTTGGCTCTGGAAAGAGACTCCAGGATAGCAGCTTTCATTAGTTGTTCTTGAACTGTTTAATACATATTTTTCCAGTGAATTGTATTCCTGGGTATAAGTACTGTCGTTTGGAATGTACAACAGTTTATTTGAATTCATTAAAAATTAACTTAACCTTTCCTTCATGATTTCATTTCTGAAACTAATTCCTGTACATTTTGCTAGCGCTAAGAAATAGTGACAGTAAATGATCAAAAACAAAGTCACGTTTTTTGGGTGAGACATACTGTGAAGTGAGATGGCCGATCGAACTCACAGCTGTGTATTGCAACAAACCGGTGTGATTGCTACAACAACACTGAGCAAAAAAAAAAAAATCTTAGCAGAAAACATATTTGCACAAAAGAGGCACATCATTATGCTCAAGTTATGCAATTTTCCTGTTGTCTCTGACGATCCTAAATACAACATCAAGGCCTGATTGCCAAATCAGTAGTACAAACAAACTAGGCTGATAAAAGAAGGGACTTCAGTATATTTTATACCATTTCTGCAAATTAAGACTTTGTGTACCCCCTTTTTAAAAACATTACTCAAGGATGTTTGAGTCAACTAAAACAATTTTTTTTCTTAAAACGTTAAAAAAAAAACCTTAAAAATCTTATGTAAAAAGTATATACAAATTTATTCAAACGGCTGACTTTGACAGCCTGTGATGTAAAAAAATGTACAATGTGGATCGTGGCAGTTACATTAAATAAGTGCTTTGTTATTACCAATTTTAAAATGGTGTAATTCTTTAACATCCCATTTAAGATTCTGTTTTTATGGTAGTTCTAAAGCACGAAGGTTGGTATTTTGGACTCTATTAAAATAAAAGTATATCGAATTAAAGTTATCATGCAAGTATTTTTTCATTGTTTGGGACATTTGGACAGTGAATTCGTGGAAATCTATCTTGTTGTTGAAATGGCTACAAAGAACTTTGTTTTAGATGACTCAAACATCCTTGAGTATTTTTTTTTTTTTTCAGAAAGCAGGGCACAAAAAGTCTTAATTTGTAAAAATGGCATAAAATAAACTAAACAAAGTCAAATGTTTCAAAAAAAATAAAAAATCAATATCTTGAAAATGGTTAGACTTTCACTGGGAATTGATGTGGCCTATCTGCTGGACGCCTTGTATGAAAACGTCTATGCATTTTAGATTGGTACAAATTTGTGGAAGCAGAGGTGAAAATTGATGAAATTATTAAATTTTTATGGTATCTGGACTAGACTTAATTAACAGAAAAACTAAGCTAATCAGAGTTGAGTAACGCGACCTATCTGTAATTTTTTTTAGAAAACGCAGCACTAAACGGGGAATTTCACTGGCCAGTGCATCTTCGAACTGTTCGTGGAGAAGCAAACATGCTGTATGCAGTCTTTTTCAAGGCACAAATCAAAATCGTCGAAACTACTAATTGATGGACGAGCTGTTTTGGTTTGCCGAGCATGCCGTGGTGCGGTCGGGGAAGGAACTAGCTGCGGTCGTAAACACTGGCTGAATTCTTCATTCTATTCACTTAACCCCCAGTCTGTAGGCGGGCCGTGTGGCGGCTCAGCTGGCCCACGGAAGTTTTTAAATATTCACCAGATTAAGAATTTAAAGACCAAAGTTCGGCCGTTTTTTACACTTTGCTGTTTGCCTAGTCAAAACTCCATTGCCAGTGAGAATTTAATTTTGTAGAGAAATGGCAAGGGGAAAAAGTATAAGAGCGGAAGTTAGGCGCAGATTAGCCGGAGAAGCGTTGAATGTTTAATGGCTGATAGCGACCCGTCTTAACAAGACGCGAGCCTTGTTTTGTGTTAAGTCGGTCGGGCAGACTCAACAGTTGGTTTAAGAAGCCGTCCTCTACATCAGGTTGTAGTTACTGTTAAATGAGGAATTGGTTGAACAGAAATATATAAGTCTTTGTGCTAATCTATCATATGCTAACGTTCTAACGTTTCCTTTTTTATGTGCTGTAGCTGCAACGAACAAGTCATCTTGATCTGTGTCGATAATTTTCATTCTACAAGTGTATTGTTTGATTCGAAGAACTGTCTTAAAATATACTTTTATTTTTTTTTTTTTTGATTATTTTTTTTGCTTTCATCAGTCTTTCGACTGGCTTGATGCAATCCTCCATCCATTCCTATCTTGTGCTAACCTCTTTATCTCTACATATCCCTATTACTTCTTAAAAGATAACATATAACTCCTCCTATACGAGCGCTGATCAGAAATGAAGGTTAGTAGGCCGATATTCCTGGAGTGTAGTCCGTTATGGAGAAATTAGTAGTGTACGGTAATTCTAACACATGCGGTTGGTGACTGTGCAGAGTTTCAGCAACACACCACCAACAGCGTTAGTTGTAGGTTAACACAAATAACGACTCGTTTGAAAAATTGGTCATGCGAAGAAATCCATTCAGCTGCTCGATTTCTGTGAGCGAAACAAGTAAACGCAGCTGAAATTCACCTGTAGCTGGCAGATATTTACGAATAGACCGTAATGTATCGTAAGCATGTCACAGAACAGTGTCGAAAGTTTGCTGCCGATAGAGAAAATGTCACCGACGAGGATCGCAGTGGCCGACCTAGCACGGTATCAACATCGCTGGAACATCATCGGCTGCCATCCCTACAGCCGGACCTCGCTCCAAGTAGCCTTCGTCTTTTTTCTCTCTTGAAGGAGTAAGTCGGAGGCCAACGATTCGCTTCAGAAGGGGAGATGAAAAGCTCGCGACATCCTATCTGAACACGTAAGGGAGGAAACATACAAACTCATCCCACGAAGCAATCAATGCTTAAATCGATATGGAGACTATGTCTAAAAAGATCTAATGTATGTACTATCAGTTGGTTGTACTAGTTGTATGAAATAAAATGTACGCGTTTTACATCAGGCTGTTGTAACCTTAGTTTCTGATCACTACACGTACGTATAAAACTAAAAGAATGGTAGCGTACTTGACACCCCACCGCTCAAACTACAGTCGTACGAAGCTCTTCCACAAACCCGTTACAGTTGTTGAAATCCCGTTACAGATAATGCGAGGCAGATTTTACAGGACTACGGAACTGACTCTTGTGGTCCGTTTGACACGAGAAATGGGCGTCATTCATCTGCGGAATTGTGGTTTCACAGAAGATCTAAACGACCTCTCTCCGAACGGCCGTAAAAGAAAGGAAAGAGCCATTCATTTACAGATGAAAGAGTGGAATCTGGCTGCAACTTCCGCAGGAACATCAGCTATCTTCGAGCCTGAGTGCTGCGTCAGGAAGTTTGCCCATTAAAAGTTCAGAAAATGTGATAAGAATTCTCCGTGGGGACTGCGAGGGCAATCTAAAAGTATTGGGACATTTATTCGAAACACACAACGCAAACAGTCTGCGAGCAGTTTAAAAGAAACGACGATAATTCATCTTAATGCCTGCTGTAATAACTTGGTCCCATATTACCGAACCTACTTTGGTTCCAGTTTTTCGATCCAGGTTAAGGGTTTTGCACATATTCATCCCAAATCTCTGTAGATGATCCGTGGCAAGATTGTTCTATGACTATACAGGGTGATTCAACAGCAATAGTAAATGTTGAAGGAGGTGGCAGTATGAACAATATTGAGTAAAACGTGTGACCGATTTCCACTCGTTTTGGAGATACAAGTGCTGGAATGTAATGCACAAAATAAAACCTCAGAAAATGATTAAGAGCACACAAATAACTTATTGAAGTATTTTATTATTGCGGAAACACGGGCATGTTTTATAAAGGTTTAAAATAAATGTTCTAAAACCTCATCATCGACTTCAATGCACATTGCAGTTCTGTTTGTAATCGTACGTGTAGCTCTTCTGAGTACGTCTTGAATGTTTGGTGTACTTATATGAAGGTAGATGTGCTTACAATGCGAGCGAGTAAGTCGTCTCTTGTGTTTACTTTTTCTTTGTACACTTCGTTTTTCAACCTTGTACTACAAGTAGGCTGTTGTCACAGTCTGCGCGCGCATCGGGACTGTACGTGTAGACTTCAAGAATCAATTAAGTACTTCAGAAGTCGATGATGGGATTTTTGAACATTTAGTTTAAACTGTTGTAAAATATACGTGTGTTTTTGCATGAATAAAGTTCTTCAATACTTTATTTGTGTGCTCTTGATCATTTTCTGAGGTTTATTTTAAGTATATCATCTCAGCACCTTTATCTCAAAAACAAAGTATAGAGAGCAGTTACGAGTACACTATAAAATTCAGCAATTGTATATCACAAACGATATGATTTTATACGCACTGAAGAGCCAAAGAAACTGGTACACCTGCCTAATATCGTTAAGGACCCCAGCGAGCACGCAGAAGTGCCTCAACAGTACGTGGCATCGACTCGACTATTGTCTGAAGTTGAGCTGGAGGGAATTGACACTATGCATCCTGCAGGGCTGTCCATAAATCCGTAAGAGTACGAGGAGGTGGGGATCTCTTCTGAACGGCACTTTGCAAGGCATCCCAGATATGCTCAACAATGTTCATGTCTGGGGAGTTTGGGGCCAGCGGAGATGTTTAAACTCAGAACAGCGTTCCTGGATCCTCTGTGTCGCAATTCTGGACGTGTGGGGTGTCGCATTGTCTTGATGGAATTGCCCAAGTCCGTCGGAATGCACAATGGACATGAATGGATGCAGGTGATCAGCCAGGATGCGTACGGTGTCACCTGTCAGAGTCGTGTTTAGACGTATCAGGTGTCCAATGTCACTCCAACTGCACACGCCCCACTTCAATACAGAGCCTCCACCAGCTTGAACGGTCCCCTGCTGACATGCAGGGTCGATGAATTCATGAGGTTGTCTCCATACCCGTACAGGTCTACCCACTCGATAAATTGGAAACGGGACTCTTCAGACCAGGCAACATGCTTCCAATCATCAACAGTCCAATGTCGGTGTTGACGGGCCTAGGCGAGGCGTAAAGCTTTGTGTCATGCTCCGAAAGCCCATATCGATGATGTTTCGTTGAATGGTGCGCACGCTGACACTTGTTGATGTCCCAGCATTGAAATACGCAGCAATTTGTGGAAGGGTTGCACTTATGTCACGTTGAACGATTTTCTTCAGTCATCGTTGGTCCCGTTCTTGCAAGGTCTTTTTCCGGCCGCAGCGTTGTCGGAGATTTGATGTTTTACCGGATTCCCGATATTCACGGCGCACTCGTGAAACGGTCGTACGGGAAGATCCCTCTCGGGATCGCTACCTCGGAGATGCTGTGTCCCATCTCTCGTGCGCTGACTATAACACCAAGTTCAAACTCACTTAAATAGTGATAAACTGCCATTGTAACATCAGTAACCGAACTAACGCCTGCGCCAGACACCTGTTGTCTTATATAGGCGTTGCGGACCGCAGCGCCGATCTCTGAATGTTTACATAGCTCTTCCTAGTATCCCGTGAAGTTATCGGTAAAAAGAGCCTTCATTTGACGTTAAACATCTTTCTCTAAAATGTAATGACGTGCGATCTCCGAAATCCGAGTGAACCATTTACAAAAAACAAACAATCGATTTTCTAAAGTACTTGTCTTAAATGCATCCATATTGCCACAAAATAATTGATAACGAACATTTCAATAAACATAAACAGAAAATAACTACCAATATATGCAGATAAATTTTATTTATTTGTCTCATTTCCAATACCATGTTTTACAAATCACAAATAATCAATAAGTAAAGGTCAATGGGTCACCAAGTAACGACAAGGAGCATCGTTGTTTTGTCTCTACGGTATTAACGATGACTTAATGCTAACACCAGTTCTGGGCCGTTTTAAAGATATGCAATGCTTGTAGTGCGCGGCGTAATGATCGTACAGTAACACATAAATTACGTCATGTTTGTGCAGATTATATATATATATATATATATATGCGCACGCGCGTGTGCGTATGTGTGTGTAATCTTAAAATAACAATGGATATAGCTACAAATATTTAACAAAACATGACTAAATTTATCTTCTACAGATAAAAATAGTACCTGGACGGAGCAAGATCGCTACTTATCTTTATAGGGATCCGCAAATGTTGTATACGATCACGTTTATTTGCCAAGGTCACTAAATCAGAATGTAAAGCTGTATCTGTTTTCTCTCGTTCGTCATCTCCCTCAGCACCAGCGAAAGATTTCATTTCACGGACCAAAGCAAACAGTGTCCGCCGGAAGGCATTCGTCGACGAAAAGCTCATTCTCTGGAGAGACATTTATTTTGCTCTACTGTTTGGAGCCAGTAGGTGGAATTTAAAACTACTGTAAGCTCGTTGATGGCATTACTTGGGAGACAAAGCGGCTTACATGGTGTCCTGTAATGGAATAGGATAGGCGCCCGGCGGCGGTCGCAGCGGTCCCAACAAGTGCTTCCCGGAGGGCTAATGATGTTCGCTTCGGCCTGCCGGCGTTAATTAGCTTCAAGGGCGTCACAGAGGACCTCCTCGGCTGCTGCTTCCCGTGAGAGACTGGACCTCGCTTCGGCTCGCTCCCACACTTGAGGTCAAGGGAGAACAATCCACAGCAACTGATCACCTAATTAATTACTTCTGTTAGTAAGATGACCCGCCTTGACATAAAGTATGAAGACTACTGCACTGATCTTAAACTGAGAGAACCATTACATTTCCGAAGTATTTCAGTTTTTACAATTATTCTAGATTGGGTGAGCGTCAAAGATAAACCAAACAAATTCTGTTCGAAATAATTCCATCACACTCATATTACGGTGCATTGTAGCGATATAGATAACCAAGGAAGTTATGTGGGGACAAAAATTAGAGATATAACCATTCGTAAACTGGAAGTAAAAGCTAAACAATGCAAACAAGGATTCACACAAACACACACATACATTTGAGTTGTAATTTAGTAATAGTGTAATAATAGAAGTGACAATTGCTCTGAACACCATTTCTCTGTCACGAAATTTCAAAGTATTCGTATATTTACGCTGTGCTTGGTGAGCTTTCCGAACATACCAAACGAAAAGCATCTCAGTACTCATATCAGTTCGTCATGCGAGTCGTTCTCCATTTTGTTTGATAACAATCCTGATATGCTAAAGAAACTGTATTAGATTTTCTTCGCTCTTGCCTCTTATTCAGGAGGATGTGGGCTCAAATCCCCGTAGACCCATCCAGATTTTGGGTTTCCTTGATTTCTCAAAATCACTCTAGGAAATTCCGGAATCATTCCTTTAGAATGCAATGTCAGAATTTCTTCCCGCCCCTACCCACAATTCGTTCTTGCCTCTAATGATCTCGAAATCAAAGATGTGTAAAGCCAAAAGCAAAAATAAACTATCATCTTAAACTATTCATTTAAATTTTATTGCCTTATTAAAATATCGTATCATACATACTGTTTCTGAGGTTTTATCTTTAACTTTCGCTTAGAAAAGTAACAAATATTTCCACCATGATAATTTATATAAGAAAATATGAACTGTTCATTTAACAGACTGCATTCAGAAAGGCAAAATTTTATGGGTATTTGTTTTAGTTTACTATTATTTCCTGTTTGTATGAACATGTAACAAAAATTAGTGAAATGTTTTGACGGAAGGTTTTATCGCTGTTGTGCTATCTCTCCTTAATTATTTACACAATTAACAGTCCGCAAATGTTATCAAATTTCTCCTTCATCCATGATTATCAAATTTTAAAATAAGTAACACGTTAACAAATTTACGAGATGACATTACAATTCAGAATTATAGCATAACACCTAGGATAGTTAACCAACTTTTTAGTCCAAATAAAATCCAAAGTCACTCTAAAATTAAGCTGAACAAAATTATGTTAAAATACTAATAATTACTTAATGCTCTGAAGCAAAGACAATAAAAGCTAGACAATATTAGAAACAAAACTGCCATAAATACATAAAAATAATAAGTATTGCAAAATATATCTAACAGCATAGAACAAAGTGTCTTTATTATGTGAATAGAATTGAGAAAAGGTGAATTCACGACAAATATTCCAATTCATTATCAGAAGAAATTTTTGTTAGTAAGAACAGATAAACAATGAAGGAAGACCATAACAGGCCACCATGCGCGACACTGAATACAAATATGATGTTTACGTTTCATTCAGTTAGGTAGATGTGCCTCGCATTGTTATCGGTGAAGGATTTAATCACAGCCATCTTGAATTTGTGCTGATTTTTTGCTAATAAAGAAGCTTCGAAACAGATTGTCTTTGCGTGCATGAAAACAGACAATATTAAAAGAATGCGATGGTATTTAAAGTAACAGAGGGGTGTAATAAATATCAGAAACATTGAATTGATGCCAGAAATTATTTCTTCTTGGTAAAGACTAGAAGAGAAATTAACTTGAACTTTTTATTTAGTGAATATTTTTTTAATTGAATCTTTACAAAATTAATCTCAGATAACTACATGCACAATTACAACAAGAAAGGTGCCACGTACCTCCATATTAGTGATAATTCTTGAGGATTTGTTATCTGTCCATAGCAAACTGACATTTTATATGTGTTGATGATAGTAATATGGCTAATTTTTTCTGTTCAGTGTAACGACGAACGAAGAGAGAGGGTAAAACCTGATGCCGGCATTTTAGTCCAACTGTTGCGTAACACACTTCTGGCAGTGGAATCAATATTATTCCCTCACACCACAAGCATAATGGAGAAGTTTCACAATCATCCAAGGCCTATACCAAGCAACAATTTCACTAGGATTTTTGTACCATCTCCTTTCCCGCCCAATTATCCAGTGACATAGCTTGTTCCACTGCTGGAACTCCATCCAGCAAACCTAGAGTCGAGAACTAGGCACACGAATCCAACGGACAGAGTGCTATCATAAAAATACTAATAATGTGGCACTACGATATTAAATCGACGTTTAATTTTAGGGTAAAATATCTCCAAAGCAAGTTTCATCATTTGAGGGAAAATGTGGCGGAACCTTCGTGACAGTGACTGTAAAGTATTGCTAGGTTTTAGACTTTGATGTCGTTGAATACCAGTATAATTACAGCTGCATGAACAATATTCTTTCTATATATTTGCCTTTTCCTATTAATTTCGTATACACCACAAGGTTACCCCTGTTGATTTTCAGTGAGCTTGCCATTTCTGGCAAACATTGATTTTCCATTAGAAAGCAACCGTATCATGAAGTCAGTGAAGACTTGACAGTTCCTCTTAGGTACCCTCTGGTGGACATTAGGTTTACCGAGTGTCTCTGGAGGCCGCCACAGTTGTACTAGCAGCCAGCCAGACGGTCGCCCATATTGGCCATAACTCAGGGCGGGTTAATTACCTCTGCCCGCCGCTCTAATCTGCCGAGGCTGGGCGCATTGTCTTGGCCCTGTAACGGCACCTACTCCTCTCCTAACCGTTGCCTGTTATGGGAGGCATACTCAATGCATCTCCTGCTGCTACACGGTGTAAACTGCTTGGTCTCATTAGAGGACATTTATCCGTCTGACTTTACGCGGTCGCAAATCCAGCATTTCAGTCTCGTAAGTTTCGTAGTGACGCAGATGGTCGCGCACCGGCCTTGTCGCGTTGCTTTCATTCAGTCTGCGTCGTTGGTGGCGTACGGCGTGCAGCAGACTCTTCAGGCGACTGCACAGAAGCGCAGGTCACTGTGGGACGTTTCTGATAAGCTGATGTACAAGAAAATGAAGATATTGGAGAAAAGATAAATCGGTTCCTTCGTAGAAACCTTCAGAAGTGGCTGGTGAAGTAAATAAAGAATTTTTATGAAAAATATAGGATGTCTACAAAAGCACCTTACAGCTTTTGAAGGCTCGAAGTTTATTCAGGCAATATATAGATACAGTTGGATTGTCGTTTTGCAGAAAAATATCCCAAGTGTCAATTTTATTAGACGTGACTGTCATTGATGATGCGCCAGTTACCTCATCGAGGTTTTTTTAGTTATTTAGTGCATTACAGCTCGTCACATCACTAAAGTCGGGACGGTGGGAGGAAGGATTTTTGTTTCATTAGGGTTTTGCCCGACGTTGAGGTTAATAGAGGCGGAAGTGGATGAGGAGCAAAGGACTGGAAGGATTTCGAACATGGCCATTTTACAGGAACCATCCTTCCATTCGCATGGCGAGGTTTCTGAAAACCAGGGGAAACCGAAATCTGGGTAGTTGGACAGGTAATTGAAACCGTGTCTACCCGAATGTCAGAACAGAACGATACCACTCACTCATCAGATTCGGTTTTTGTTCTTCGGGGTAAGTCTCCCCTAACCAGCAAAACAAACAATATTGGCAATTCGCGTGCAATTCCTTGGTTTTCGTGACGCACCGAACAACCACTCTGAATAACCTGGCCTATCAGTTATACTCTGTGAAAAAAATTGAATTAACTGTAGTTGTTTGGTTTGAGAACATACAATGAGCATGCTCCACACCAGTGACGGTAGAAATTTTTATATGCACATGTTACTGGGGCTTGAGGTGACTGTATTTGGTATTAAAGAACTACCAGAGTAAACGTTGAGGTATTTTGCTACAAAGACACTTTAACTTACATGTAATTTATATGCATACATTTCAATTTGCCTTCAAATTTGTCCATTATCCAGTCCCTGTGCAGTTCAGAACCTGTATATTATTGTGATGAAGTTTAATCCGTATTGTTGATACGGCTGTTAGTGAATTATTAAAGTTTGAGCTCAATGAGAATTATTTCTTTAAAAAAAAAATAATCAGTGAAGATAGCAGTAGCTTCTACAGTAACGTTTGGACATCGCGCAATCAACCCAAGCGCTGTGGCTAAAGTTCAGAACTGGCTGTTATAACGTTTTCATAAAAAAAAAGGATATTTATTGCGACTACTGGGACACTCTGAGTATCCAGTAGCAGCGGGTGGCATTACTTCAATGTTAAATAGTTAACAGCCATTGTGAAAAAAACTTGCATTTTATTAGTATTGATGATGACAAGTGTATAGGTGAAATTCTGATCAGTCTAAATTTTTTTGTTTTGTTTTTGCTTATGCTTTCAAATCTCGTAGACTTCGAGATCACTAAAGACGGGAAAAAGATTTGAGCAAGAAGTGAAGGAATTTGGCCGTGCCCTTTTGAAGAAACAATCTCGGTATTCAGCTCTAGCGATTTCGGGAAACCAAAGAAAACCAGAACTTGGATGACCGGACGGGTATTCGAACCTGCGGCTCCGTAATGTGAGACCAGTTCATTCATCTATCAGTAATGCGAATAAACAGAGGTGATCAGTAGGTATGCGGTCGGAGACACAACCCTGCAGCAGCCTGTGTTGATACTGTTGCTAAATTAAGTGACCCGCTAAGACGAAAATATTTCTGTCTAGTAATATCTCGCATGGTGGTGATTGAGTTTCCACTACATACAGTTTTTTAGAACAGCGGCAGATCTGTTTTCATGAACGGATCGGAAACGCAGTCTAACTGCCACATAAATTGTGTTAGCGCTCCGGAAATGTATGTTATGTACCGGGACGTATGGCTGGAGACATGTGGTCCCGCAGTGACTCACCGGCCACAGTTTTCGCAGAGCTGCCTCGAGCAGCAAAAACATACGTCAGCCGACAGCTCAGCTGTGACTGGCCGCTATTTCCATCGCGAACAGTGCCGCCATACTTCAAGGAAATATCCAACTTCTTTTTTTCAGAATACATATTATTAAAAGAGGTCTACACTTACAGTAAGAATGCGCCTTCAACTGGTAACGTTATTACACTTACGAAACAAGTGCTACCGCCAGTCTAAAATTAGTTGTTAACTCTAAAATTGTCAGAAGTAGGTGCGAAACAACCCCATTCAAAGTTATGTCCTGTTCTGACGAAGCAACATATGATGTTTACGATGTATAGGAATCAGTGAAGTTATATCAAAGTTGGCAATGCTTGATTGCTCAGATATCTGAAAATTGCTTCTTTTCACGAAACATAAAATTTCAGTGAAACCGTTTCTATCATAACTTGAGTCACTGTCAGGTTATCGCCGTACAATAGGGTTATACTTATAAAGGGTGAAAGCTGCAGTACTGAAACAGATTCAACGCATCGTTCAGCATCTGTCATACCTTCGATAAGGATGCTCTCCTCTCCTTTAAGTTCCACAATGCCAGGAATAAAAAATGCAGGGAGACATCTATAATGAATAACAAAGTTGTTGGAAGTAATGTCTGTACATAAAATTTATTCCATAAAGAGTAATTTCAAAGGGATGCCAAAACCTTAAGTTTGCATTTTTTTCTGACTGTCCCTTCACGTATGGGTCAGAGAATAATGGAACGATTTTAACGAAACTGCACATTATGGTAACTTATGTAATAGGTTAGGATATAGAATATTTTTGCCCAGATTAACCTCCTTCCGCATGATACAGAGGCCAAAACCATACATTTTGAAAATCTTGTCTGTGTGTCCGCAAAACTAATGGATGGACTTAAACGAAACTACGCATAGTTATAGATTATGTAACCGGTTGGCAGATAGGATATTTTTTATTCAGTTTGACAACAAACTTCCCGATGATTCATAAATCTATACTGTAAATTTCGAATTTTAGTCTGTCTGTATGCACATCACGTAAAAACTGAAACGGCTTTCAACAAAATTAACATCGATAAAAAAGAAAATACCTTTTATTCAGATAAACCGCGGAGTTTACCAAGCGTTTTGAAGCAAAAATTTACCAGCGGATTAAAACTACACATATTAATACTGTACTTCATAGGTTAATTTATAGGATACTTTCTATGCCGATAAGTTATATGCATGATCCAGAAAACATTAATAAGACACAGTATCTCAAAATAGTGCATGAGTATTATGAATTAAAGCATAATGAGAGTTTAATAAAATCCCAAAGCAAATATCATAAAATTCATCTAGCATAGATAAATGTAGTTACTGTTTGACCTTTGTATAGATACAATAGGAATTCATATATATGGAAATACACTGAAATGCTGAAAGTTACGTGATATGAAGATGGAAATATCCAGATGGCGGTAGCACCGTGGAAGAAACGTATAACTGTGCCGCGTAGTGTCGGTCCTTCATTTGTACTCTCGCGAGTCCTGTGAAGGAATTTCTGACATCATTATCGCCGCAGGACATTAATAACAGACTTTGAACGCGAAATAGTATTTGGCTCTGGATGCATGAGACATTTCATTTCGGAAATTGTTAGTGAATTTAACATTCATCTGTGTAGAGAGTGTGCCGTGAACATGTATTATAATTTCCGGTATTATCTCCCTCCATGGACAATACAGTGACCACCACGTCTGCTTAGTGACCGAGAAGAGTATGGAGGTGTCTGTGTTGACAGACTGGCAACACTGCGTCAAAGAACAGCAACACACTATAATTACATTCACTTATTTGCCAATAATTGACGACATTGGCTTTTTATGCACCGTAACAGTATATTAAATCGTACGGACTTTAACAAACGAGTTGTTGATTCAATTAGGGATATTAGGTCATAGTCTGCATACAAAAATGCAGGTAGCTCGTACACGCTTAAGCCACGGCCACTGCTTACAGAAAAGATTTATCAACAACACTGAAGTTCACCTGTAGGACATCAAAACCATAAAATTTTCCAGATTAATGGCAGTGTCAAGAGGTTGTAGAAACAGGTGATGTTTAAAATATTCCTAATACTACCTAAATTCATAGGGAAGGAGGCGATCCATTGAAACATAATGCAGCTCCTCTGACGTTTTCCTACCCAGCCAATACTTCTTTGATAGTTTATCCGTGAATTAACAGGACAAATCTCAAATTCCGCGAGGACGAAATTACAGGCATAGCTAGTAGTTTGCTATGATACACTCGTATCTACTTTTAGAGTTTTGACAAAATATACACTTTACATAAGACTAAATATAAAAAATAAAAAATTAGACTTTTAAATATATAGAGATTACTCGGAATGCATGCAATTCATCACTGTCACTTTAGTATCAAAATTTCATTGTGATTGGTATTTTGTGTGTGTAGCTGAACTGGAATTGTAATCTGTCAAAAATTTTCTTGCTGTTTAATTACTGATTGATAAGTTTATATCAAACTGAATAAAGAAGTATTAATACTAGAAGTATTAGAAAGTTTTTCTATTAGTGATGCAGTAGAACAAGGGATTTTTCTTCTTGTTTAGCTACTTTAGCAGATGCATACTAGTTCACGAATAATACAAAGAGGTACTGTTAATGCAGTCCCCGCTCTGTCTCGTATCGGGCGTGGTATGTTTGTTCTCTGTCACAGAACCGTGGGAACTGCGGTCGGCAGTGCGACCAGCCACGGACGTAGGCCGTGTGCCAGCGCCATATTTTGCTGCCGTAGCCAATGGAACAACAAACAGTGCCAGCGGGTGACAATGTTACCGCGCTGGCCGCATCGGTTTATCACTTTACTTTCATGACAATGGGTGGGAAAACTGTGTCCACACGAGTCGGTTCCGTTACAGATCAGTTCCTTCTGGTTTTATTTTCGGCTTGTGCCTGGACGGTAATAACTGAGCTTAGCAGCGTGTCGAATTACTTGACTAAAGTGAGCCACACTTTCATGTCCTGCTTCACTGTATCAGACATTTAGATTCCTGAGAAATCATTAAAAAATCTGCGTGCAATATTGTGTGCAGAAATATGATATGTGCGTTAACTACCAAATATCTTAGACGAATTAAATATTTGTTGTTTTTACACGATTCCCCATTGTAATTCTATCCGTTAATAGATCTGGTAGAAGGAATATTGTTTCCGAATTTTACACGAGTTAAATATATCACTTTTATGCTACAGTACCTGCTTCTTTTTGTAATCTACACTACCTGGTTCAATTTCGAAGGCCGGCATTACTTAATTCTGTAACAAGTAAATTTCAGTTTTTATTTCTAATATTTCAGTTCAGTTAGACCTGACGTGCAAACTTTAGGTCTCCTGTAAATAATGATGCTTTTATGTCTCTGATTGTTTCATTTGGTTAGCAAAATCCAAAAATTTTGCTGAATGATTTAATGGTTTGACCAGAAAACGGCACAGACCTACTAACAAAAACAGAAAAAAGTATGATAATATCTCCTGTTCCTGCTGCAAAAATAGCTGTCTCACAAACAGAATATTTCGCAGATAGATGAAAATATTGATTTTCCGTGCTATGCCCATTTTAATTTTAATTTATAGTTCAACACCAGAAAAAGTTTTCTGTTTTTATGTTGAGAGCAATGTCTCTCAATATTCACCAGTTTCTCATGTTATTATCTTTTCATTTCATAAACTAATAAAAAATTTGCTTTTCAGATCTGAATATAGAGGCTGTGAAATACACAGGAATATGTATTCAGTTTAAAAATACTCTGAAATCAAAGTTTTTATGTGACTAGTGAGCCAAGCCTAACATTTTAATTTCAAGGTCCGTCTATTGCGACGTTTGCAAGCCTGTGATTATTATTGCTGTTCAATTACACTGAATTCCTTTCCTATGACTGGCTGAGTTCGAAGCACCACATTTTCGATCCCTCAAACAGCTAAAGTAATTGTGCTGAATTTTGCATGCTTTTGTTGACATTAACTTACTATTTGAACATTCTACCATTAAGTTCTTATGATTTTACTTAGAGTAATCGCATGTGAACCTGTATGAATGCTTTGACTTACAAAATTCAATGATTTACAATTAACTCAGCATGGTTTATTAATTCTGAATCACAACTTCCTAAAAAAGTTAAGGTGTGACGGGACG